>JAZKJV010008232.1:0-347500 GCA_037367405.1 Ottelia alismoides
TGAGTCACATAGTATAGTTGTGTATCGGGTTATCGAGTATTTAAATAAATTTCTACAAAAATTAGTAAGGTTGAACTAAATTTACGAATAATATTAAAGTTTTGGCTATGAAATCAGACATGTTCAAGTTTTATGTCTTTAGAGAAGTAAATTCAACTTTATAATAAAAGATGCGAACGTTAAATAGTTGTAAAAAATTGCAAAATAATTCCAAACATCACGAGACATCAGAAATATGCTGAAGATTGGTGATTTGAGCTTAAATATTTAAATCTCAAGACATCCGCATGTTGAAGATTGGTGATAATGAACTGATGTATTGAGACAAGATTATTGGGAAATACTCCTTAAGGATACAAGTTGAACAAACAATAATTTTTTAGCATGGGACATCATGAGGATTCTGAAGATTGGTGATTTAAGCGTGAGACATTACGACTCAAGATCATGTTGAAGATTGGTGATGAATGATAATGAACCAATGTATTAAGATTTGAGACAAACCGAATGATAAAAGTTGAACAAACAATAAATTTTACCATTATTTTCGTTAAATGAAAGTGACAAAAATCCCCTTCTAGATATAATTTCAGAGTGTTCATCATGTATAAATAACACACATGTATGCCATATATTATTAACCGGATGTTAGCGTTTTTGTTCCTTGAAATAACTCACAGGTATTAAAACCCTGCAAACCACAGTCAAACCCATGTAATGATTGCATAAAAAAAGCTACAATATCACATATTAACTTCATCCACATCCTCTATTTATAATCCCTTATCCCGGAGGAAGCACATCGGAGAAAATAACGGAAACAAGAACTTACACAAGTCTCCAGGCGGAGGATGGGCAATATCTCAGCTCCAGGGCAAAAGAGGTTGGTGCCAGTGAGCGAGAAAATTGACGGAAGAGGCACAAGAGCTAGCATAGGCGATGAGCAGCATGCTTCATCTCTAGGCGAAGGATTTAAGGCGAAGGAAGCTTCGTCTCTAGGCAGAGGAGGCGAGATGTGGAGACTCGTACGTTGGAGGTTTCACGGGAAGCGAGTCTTTTTTTTTGTCGCAGAGTTTCTTGAGTCTTAATGGTCTAATGGTAGTACATTGTGTCTACCACACAAAAGACCAGGGTTCAAATCCCACTCTTGTAGGGGTTGCGTTAGGTAGTCGATGGCCAGCGTAAAAAATAATCGAATCTTTCAACATCAATTTGAGCAAGAATCCATGTAGCCGACCCTACTTATAGTGGGAGATGGCTTAATACATTATTAGGGTTTCTTGAATCTTGAGTGATGCAAAAGGCTTCCTGGTGAGAGGTCATTTGATAATATAGGTACATTCGGATCTCCAAGTTGGTCCCCTATCAAACTCGATAAAAGCTTAAACCGATCTAGCGGACCACTTTTGTGGCATATACAAAACGCTTGAGCATACAAGGCGCTTAATGAGCCGTTTAGGAAATCGGTTTGCCCTACTAGCCACATATGCATTTGCGGCCGCACGGACATATTTCCTGAATGCTGTTTTTATCTACCTCTCATGTCAATTCAATGAAACAGACGACAAGCCTTCTACTAAAGCACTCGTCCGGGCACCATTCCATACACCCAAGCTGAGCCTGATAGACATCTTTGCTGCAGTTTGAGGGGAATGTTATAGCATTATTGTATTGCAACCCGTCTTTCTTTTCTTTTTCTTCTTTTCTTTTTCTGTTAAAGCTCAATAGAGCAATTTCGTTTGGTCTCATGGGTATTCGCTTCATATATTGAGGATCTGGGGCTCCATAATAAACAATTCGTCTCATTCACATTTCCGCATCATGTCTTGCTAAGAGTTAGGCGCCTTAACGTAAGAAGGTTGTGCCTTTCTTGGAGTTGTGTTTTTTTTATTCACTTCAATGGTCTGGTGGTAGTGCACTGTGCTTATCACCCAACCGATCGGGATTCAAATCTCCCCCTCTCCCCACCAGTGTGGGGGTTGGATTAGGTAGCCAACAACCATCGCAAAAAATAATCAGATCTTTCAACTTATATTTGAGCAAGAATCTATGTAGCTGATCCTACTTAAAGTGGGAGAAGGCTCTGCCATTTCTTATGGGTTCACATAACGAATGGTGGCAAAAAAATGGGATTCGGGGATCTTGACATCCTGACTGATACTAGTGGTATGGAGGAGGCCGGTTGAGGATGGGACTAGGATTGGAGCAAGACAGTGGGAGGATGGGGAAGAGGGGAATGAGGAAGGAGATGCAAAAAATGGGAGGAAGGAGGCAGAAGGGAGAAGTGGAGGGGCCTATTTTTTTAACTTTCCAAGTTTATTTGATAAATATTGTAATTAAGTTTCAGTTCTTATGGTTGGCCATTGGAGCTTGACTTGAGGTGCATAGACCGTAAGATGGACGCTAGTAGGGTTCTTGGTCCTTAATGTAAATATGTAATACACGGTAGTAATTTATAGGTATTTTGCTAGATTAACATTTGCGCACAATCTCACACCTAAGATATGTGAAAGCTTGTGTAGCTGTTGAATGGTTGGGTCTAGCCAATCAGGTATGAGTTGGATCCTCCCACTTGTTGCATACTAGAGGCACACACCTGTAATCACCGAGACTTAGTCTATGTATCTCCCATCGATTTGTTCATATGCTTGACCCATAAAATGGACAACTTTGATGGCACATGTTGAGATGACAGTCCCATATTTAGATCTGTGAAGGTTGCGATAAATGGTTCATCCTGATGTTTTGCCGATTGATTTTATGTTGGCATCCTGATAATTCTATTTTGCAAGTTGGCTTTGTATAAAATTCTGGCTTCTTATAAAATTCTATTCTGCAAGTTTGTCCTGCAGATTTTTTTCATTGCCTATGAACATGAATTTATTTTGTCAGTCACCAGAAATTGTTTTCGTAGATACACCTTGTCGCCAGTGATGACTCGAGATAGGATGCCCGTACTTTGTGTTTGCATTAGCCGATTAGTTCGTATTGTAATTTTTGGCAGGGTAGACTTGACATGAACATGCCGACCCACTTTTTTATTTACTAATGTCATCGGTACCTTGATCCTGCTAATGTCTAATGTCTGGGGATATGGTCTGACAGTTAGTGGTCAGTCCTACACTACAATGCAGGTCCCTATGGATCCAGAGATGGCAATCGAGTTCTACAGAAATCAAGCTGAAACATTGGTGAAGGAATATCTGCTAGCAGATTCTTTTATACCTTACACATCCTTTGTTGTTGGCATTTTCATGTGTAAGATGGTATGCCTGTTTGAGTATTCCGTCCAATTTCATGTCTATTTATCTTCCAATTTATCGGTTTTTAACATCGGCATTTGACTCCGTGTTACTGTTTGGGTGTCTTACCTTCGTCTTTGTGCTACTTATAACTTTGTTCACCTTTTCATCTTCCAGATGTATGACCTTACTCAATTAATCAGCAGCTATTATTTCAAGGGATATACCACCCTTACTAAATGTCAACGTATTGAGTGGAACAATAGGTGAGAATCATTATTTTTTTGATAAGCCAAACGACGTGTACTGGAGACTAGCAGTCTTCCAAAAGCCATTTGTTTACTATAAATAAACCCTTCTCCACTGTTTTAGTGCTCTATTTATGCAATTCTTGCAGGGGTATGTCTAGCTGTCATGCAGTTTATATTTCGATTATGTCGCTGAATCTGGTGTTCTTTTCCGACATATATGCTGACGATCATCTAGGCCCTCTCATTACATTTCGGAGTTCACCTCTAACCACTTTTACGCTCGGGGTAACTTATAATCGTTCACAAAATGTTACTGCTTTATGTTATGGAGTCAAACATCTAATTTCCTCATGCCAGTTAATGATAGATTCTGAGTTTTCATATTCACATCTAGTTTTTCCTTTCTGAATCTATTCATCTAATTACTTTTACCTCATATTGTGGAAGTGTAAAGAAATCATAAGTTGTAGTCATCGTAACCCTAGAGCTCTCTTATATAGGAGAAAAGATCTAGAGTAAATTACGTAGATAGCCAACAGAAATAGGGAAACTACGTAATAACATATAAAGAGTGTAGAGATAGTTGTCCGTCTTTTATGTTATTTCAGTTTCTTTATGTACCTCTCATGTAATTTACCCAAGGGCTCTCTCCCTATATAAGAGACCCGAGGGCTCTATAGAATAAATCATCGGAGTATTCTAACATGGTATCAGAGCCATGACCCTAACCTAGGGTTCTCCATCTCCACCGCCGCCCCCCCCTTAGGGTTTCGCCGCCCAACCCCCCGGCTCGAAGCCCCCCGCCGCCGCCTCCTCTCCTTCGCCGGGCCTCCTCTCCTTCGCCGGGCCCCCTCTACTTCGCCGCCGGGCCCCCTCTCCTTTGCCGCCAGGCCCCACAAGCCGCCAGCCCCTGCCGCCGCGTCTCACCCCCGCCGCCGGATCCCACCCGCCGCCGCTCCCCAGCGCCGGCCCCTCCTCCCCAGCCGCCGTTCTTCTCAAGTAGAGGCTTCCAAAGCCTCTCCTCGTGGCCGGGGTGCCGCCTTCTCCCTAGGACTCGGCATCATGTTCGATTCAAGTGCATAATCGTCTACCTATGCACTTGAATCCTAAAAGGTCTTGGTAGACAGTATTTTCTTGGTCTATCAGTAGTTGTTCTTCTCCGGCATTATGTCAGATCAGAAGCTCGATATTCCCGCCATAGGTGCCTTCAAAGGTTCGGCACCAATCGTCAAGATGGACGGGACGAACTACGAACTGTGGGCGATGCAGTTCCTCAGTCTCATGAAGTCGTGTGGTAAGAAGCATATTCTTACCGAGGATGAACCGCCGGAGAAGACAGGGATCTATGCCTCATGGGAGGCGGATGATGCGTACGCCAAGGTGTGGCTCTCAGGTACGCTCACGACGGAGATAGCGAATGATGTCCTTCACCAGCCCACCGCTAAGGCGATGTGGGATATTTTGGCTATGACGTACTCTCAGGTCCGTAATGAGACGAAGATGCTCCAGTTGCAGCATGATATATTTACCACGAAGCAGAATGGGAAGCCTCTTCATTCCCTGTACACGTCGCTTCGTGGCATGTTCGAGAAGCTCTACAGCACCATTCCGCTTACAGCCACGGCGGAACAGCAGAAGACGTTCCGCAACGCCACTATGGTTGGCGTATTACTCGCTGCCCTAGATCCGGAGTACGAGGCAACACGCGCTCAGATACTGGCAGATGCCACCATCCCACCAATAGAAGAGGTATACAGGAGGCTCAGTCGTGTACCCGTTCCATCCAGTACAGCGACTGCGACTCCGTCTGCAATGGCAGTTTCCAGGGGACGTGGTGGTTCGTCCTCGTTTCGTGGCAGGGGAAGTGGTGGACGTGGCCGCGGAGGCCGCATACGCTCTACGTGCTCATATTGTCGCCGCACTGGTCATTCGGAGGATACATGCTATTCCAAGCATGGTTTTCCTCCTTCTGCACGAGTAGCTGATCATGTTCAGGGTCCACCCGCATCTACTCCAGATCACTGGTTCGAAGAGTTGGTGGCACGACTTCGGGATATTATGCCACAATCTTCTTCATCAGAGGGTGCAGACGTTTCTGATGTTGCGGCTTCGGCGTCAGCCAGTACATCGGCCTCAGCCAGTGCCTCAGGTAGTCCTTCCGCCTCATTTCATACTCATGACCTCACAGGATGGATTGTCGACTCTGGAGCTACCCATCATCTATGCCGTGAGAAAGATATTCTGCAGTCATACAGAGCTGTTCAGCCAGGTCGCTCTGTACTCATTGCTGATGGCACTCAGTCTCCTATCATCGGTCAGGGGGAGACAGCTTTGCTACCCTCTATGCACTTACAGAATGTGCTACATGCTCCAACATTTTCTATGAACCTTTTATCTATTAGTCAGATTACACGTGATTTGCACTGTCGTGCTATTTTTGATCCATCGTCTGTTATTTTTCAGGACATACTGACGGGCAGGGTGATTGGCTGTGGTTCTGAGCACAATGGCCTTTATCGTCTCGTTCGTAACTCCTACGCTGGTGTCTCCTTGCATACCCAGGCCTCTGTTTCTCCGTACACCTGGCATCTTCGGTTCGGTCATCTACCGCTGCAAAAGATGCGTCACCTCCTGCCTCAGATATCTCCGAGTTCTTCTTTTCGGTGTGAAGCATGTCAGTTAGGGAAGCACCATCGGTCTAGCTTCCCTGGTCGTCAGAGTCGGAGCAGTAGCTCCCCGTTTGAATTATTTCATATAGATATTTGGGGTCCAAGTCGTGTCCCGGATCACCAGGGGCACTGGTTCATCTAGTTGTGGTTGATGATTTCTCCAGAGTGTCATGGACTTTTCTTCTCAAAAATAAATCTGAAGCAGGAAATGTTCTTCAAAATCTAATTAATGAAGTTCAGAATGTTTTTTCATCTTCCGTTAAGTATGTGCGTACTGACAATGCATTGGAGTTCTGCACTCGCTCTCTTGCTAGCTTCCTTTCATCTAAAGGCATTGTCCACCAAACCACATGTGCCTACACCTCTCAACAAAATGGGGTTGCCGAACGAAAACATCGACATTTTCTTGACATTGCTCGCACTTTACTTATTCAGAGTTGTGCTCCATTAACCTTTTGGGGTGATGCTATACTTACTGCGTGTTATCTGGTCAATCGAATGCCTACAACTGTTCTTGGGGAAAAGTCTCCAATCTCTGTTCTCTTTCCTGACAAAGACTTGTTTACATTGACACCTCGGGTTTTTGGCACTGTCGCTTTTGTTCACCGCTTATCTCCGGGGCTTGATAAGCTATCCCCTAGGGCTATCAAGTGTGTTTTCGTGGGCTACTCCAGGACACAGAAGGGGTACCGTTGCTATGATCCTGTCAATGACAAGTACTATGTGAGTGCAGATGTTACATTTTTCGAACCTGTCATGTACTTCTCCCCTGCAGGTGGCAGATTGGTCTCCTCCACATCATCAGACTCCCAAGTCTATGTTCCGCCACCTCCAAGCCTGGGTCCGTCCTCTACTCCAGCGTCCCAAATATCAACACCACCACCACCACCTCCGCCACCACCATCACCACCACCCCCAGTTGTTCCTTTCACTAAGTTCTATACGAGACGCACGGGCCCTGCTCAAGCTACATCTCAACCATCCAGCACGCCTCAGGTATGTTCTGATATTAATGATGGGTTAAATAATGCACATGTGCAGGAGTTTTTACCACAGGAGGAGGACCAACCGGTCAGCACTGTTTTGGATGACTTGGACCGGCCTATTGCTCATAGGAAACAGCGAAGACAGTGTGCCTCATATCCCCTAGCCTCTCATGTCTCCTTTCATCGTCTCACTGGGGATTTCCAGAAGTTTACCGCTGCTGTATCGTCAGTTGAGATTCCACGGACATATCAGGATGCCATGAAGAATGAATGCTGGCGTTTAGCAATGGAAGAGGAGATGCGTGCATTGCAATCCAGAGGGACTTGGTCTCTAGTCCCTATTCCTCCAGGTGCGTCTGTGGTGAGCTGCAAGTGGGTTTTTACGGTCAAATATCATGCAGATGGTCGTCTTGACAGATACAAGGCCAGGCTTGTAGCACGAGGGTTTACACAGACATATGGAGTAGATTACTTGGACACTTTTTCACCGGTGGAGAGACATTCTACCCTTCGCATCCTCCTATCGGTTGCAGTGGTACGTGAGTGGCCCATATTCCAGCTTGATGTTAAAAATGCTTTCTTGTATGGTGATCTACAGGAAGAAGTCTACATGCAGCAGCCACCCGGGTTTGCTGCTGAGGGGGAGACTCAGAAGGTGTGCAGACTTCATAAGGCTATCTATGGCCTTAAACAGAGTCCCCGTGCATGGTTCCAGAAGCTCTCTCAGCTTATTGAACGACAGGGGTTCAGAAGATCTAATGCGGACCACTCACTGTTCGTCCGGAAGACCCCTAGAGGTACCATTGTTGTTATGGTATATGTTGATGACATATTGGTTACGGGAGATGATGCACAGGGAGTTGAGATCACCAAGTCTATGTTGGGCAGCCAGTTCATTACAAAGGATCTAGGCACAATACGATATTTTCTGGGGATAGAATTTGCAAGAAATGCACAAGGAATGGTGATGACTCAAAGAAAATACGTTACAGATTTGCTAGTCGAAACAGGAATGACTGGATGCAGACCTTCAAGTACACCTATGGACCCGAGTATGAAGCTGTACGATGATGATACCGAGGAGGTGGACAAGAGAAGGTACAGAGAAATGGTGGGTAAGCTCCTATACATCACTATAACTCGACCGGATATTGCCCTTGCAGTAAACCGGGTGAGTCAGTTCGTTGAGCAGCCGAGGCAAGTACATATGGATGCCTTATACATGATATTGAGATATCTGAAGTCTTCTCCAGGCACAGGGTTGCTATTCAAGAAAGATACAGATCTGTCTATTTCAGCTTGTGCAGATGCAGATTATGCAGGATGTCCAAGGGACCGTAAGTCTACTTCTGGATTTGCTATCTTCATAGGAAGCTCTTTAGTCTCTTGGAAAAGCAAGAAGCAAACTGTTGTGGCGAGATCCAGTGCCGAGTCCGAGTATAGAGCCATGGCACAGGCAAGCGCAGAAATGATGTGGGTTAAAGCAGTCTTAGAAGATCTGAATGTTGACGTTCCCTTGCCTATGAACCTTCAATGTGATAATCAGGCAGCATTATTTATTGCCAACAATCCAGCCTTCCATGAAAGAACCAAACACATAGAGGTGGATTGTCATTACACTAGGGACATGATTCAGAAGGGCTTCATCTCCACGTCTCACGTCAGTTCAGAGGATCAGACAGCGGACATATTTACTAAGCCATTGCTCAGAGGACCCTTCCAGAGATGTTCTTCCAAGCTGAGCATGATAGATATCTATGCTCCATCTTGAGGGGGAGTGTAGAGATAGTTGTCCGTCTTTTATGTTATTTCAGTTTCTTTATGTACCTCTCATGTAATTTACCCAAGGGCTCTCTCCCTATATAAGAGACCCGAGGGCTCTATAGAATAAATCATCGGAGTATTCTAACAAAGAGATATAAAATATCTCAACACTCCCCCTCAAGGTGGAGCATAAATATCTATCATGCTCAGCTTGGAACAACAATGGTGAAACGGTCCCTTTGCAAGTGCTTTGGTGAACATGTCAACAATCTTATCGCCTGAAGCAACATGAGAAGTGAATGTAAACCCCTTTTGACTCAAATCACGGGTGTAGTGGCAGTCAACCTCAATGTGCTTTATTCTTTCATATAAGGCAGGATTATTCGCTATAAATAATGCAGCTTGATTATCAAATTGTAGATGCATAGGAAGAGGCATCTCCACTGTTAGACAGTCAGGACGGACTTGACCCACATCATTTCTGTGCTCCCTTGGGCCATTGCTCTATACTCTAATTCCGCACATCCTAACACTGTCAGGGTTGTGTCTCTCATGAATAGAAGTCCTGCACCTGGAGAAGACTTGAGATACCTCAATATCATGTTGACTACATCCATATGAGACTATCTAGGTTGCTCCATAAATTGTCTAACTCCGTTGACTGCAAACGATAAATCAGGCCTGGTAATGGTGACATACAATAGTTTCCCTACCAGCTCTCTGTACTGTCTCTTATCTACCTCTACAGAGTCATCATCATATAACCGAGCATTGGGATCCATTAGAGTAGTAGCAGGTGTACATCTTGTCATATCCGTCTCAGATAGGAGGTCAATGACGTACTTCCTTTGCGTCATTACTATTCCCTGCTGGTTTCTTGCAAATTTTAGTCCAAGAAAATACCTCAGCTTACTACGATCCTTGGTCACGAACTGTTGTCCAAGAAAATCTTTGGCTGCCTGAATTCCTTCGTTATCATTGCCTGTGACAACAATATCATCCACATAAACCAAAATAGCAACAATACCTCTCTGGATTCTCTTAACAAAAAGAGAATGATCTACAATAGATCTGGCAAAGCCCTGTAGTTCAATCAACTCTGAGAGCTTCCAAAACCAAGCCTTCAGACTCTGCTTAAGGTCATATATAACCTTATGAAGTTTACATACCATACTAGACTCCCCTTCAGCAGTAAACCCTGGTGGCTGCTGCATATAAACTTCTTGCAGGTCGCCATCCAAAAAGGCATTCTTGACATCTAATTGGAAAAGAGGCCAATCCTTCATCACAACAACATCTATAAGGATACAGAGTGTAGAGTGACGGGCAACGGGAGAAAAAGTGTCTTGATAGTCCACCCCATAAGTTTGGGTGAATCCACGCGCAACCAAACGAGCCTTGTATCTGTCCATCGAATCGTTTGCACGATGTTTAATGGTAAACACCCATTTACCATCAACAAGATAAGCACCTGGGGGAGCGGAGACGACAATCCACGTGCCTCGATATTGTAAGGCGGCCATCTCTTCTTCCATAGCAAGATGTCAAGGACCACTCTGTAATGCTTCCTAATAGGATCTCGGTATCTGAACTGCTGATAAGGCGATGACAAATCTCTGAAAGTCGTTAGATAGCCACGCTAAAGAGACATGAGAAGAAAGAGGATGCATCGTACATGCACGCCTCTTCCGTCGTAAAGCAATAGGGACATCCAGATCCTCTGTATCCTCAGAAGGAGTATCATCAACAACATCTTGCACACTCAAATCACCCGTGCCATCAGAGGAACTCAAATGCTCGGGACATACCTTAGTCGTGGTGGATGATGATGGAGGCACATGAGCACGAGGCCGACGCTGGTAAACCTGTGGAAAGAAATTAAATGTGGCAGGAGGTCGAGGCAGTGGTGGTGGTGGTAGTGGTGGTGGAGTAAAAGAGACATGAGATAATGGCATATAAACCTCTTACCCATGTTCTGACGGAATGAGCTTGTCACTTGTAGGAGAAAAATACATGATGGATTCAAAAAAAGTGACATTTGTACTTACATCTTCGTCGAGCAGGGTCAAAACAACAATACCCCTAAAGGGTTTTGGAATACCCAACAAAAACACACTTGACTGCTTTAGGAGAGAGCTTGTCAAGACCTGGAGACATCTGACGAACAAATGCAACACATTCAAACACGCGAGGTGTGAGAGAGAATAGATCCTTCTTGGGAAACACAATCGACAATGGAATCTTCCCCCCAGAATCGATGAAGGCATACGATTCACCGAATAACAAACAATAAGAACAACGTCTCCCCAGTACGAATGAGGAGCACAACTCTGCATTAGAAGACTCCTGGTGATATCTAAGAGACGACGACATTTCCTCTCAGCCACTCCATTCTGTTGGGACGTATAAGCACAGGACGTCTGATGTACAATACCATGAGATCTAAGAAATTGAGAAAGTTGTGTGCTATAGAATTCAAGTGCATTATCAGAACATATATACTTGACATTTGCAGAAAAGACATTCTTTATTTCATTAATAAAAGACTGAATGATAGGACTAGCATCAAACTTGTTCTTAAACAGAAAGACCCATGATAATATAGAAAATTCATCGACAACAACAAGATAAAAGTGATGTCCTGAAGATCAGGAACATGACTGGGACCCCAAATATCCAAATGAATCAACTCAAAAAGTCCATGTCTACTTTGACCCTGATGACTCTGGAATATGGACCTATGATGCTTCCTAACCTAACAGGCCTCGCACTGGAAAGTAGAGCGAGGAGAAATCTGAGGAAGAACATGACATCTTTTACAGAGGAAGATGACCAAAGCGGAGGTGCCACATTTATGGAGAGACAGATCCAATGTGAAGAGAGGAAACATTAGCATACGGAGATTGCACCAATCTGTATAGGCCTCCTTGCTCACGGCCAGAACCAATCACCCTGCCCATTAGAATGTCCGAAAACGCAAGAGCAGAGGGGTTAAATATGGCACAACAATGTAAATCCTTGGTGATTTGACTAATTGATAATAAATTCATAGAGAATTTAGGAGCGTAAAGAACATTCTGAAGCCGCATTTCATGGCTTAACTGCACCTCCCCCTGACTAGTGATGGGGGAATGTGTCCCATCAACTATCACCACAGATCGACCTTACTGAGTCAGGCTATAGGTACTGAATTGCCCTCTATCACCACAGAGGTGATGTGATGCTCATGAATCCAGGATCTACTCTGACAAGTCTGCCCTGTAACAGTTAGTAAAAGCATATGCTGTACCTGATGTGGATGTAGTGGCTGAGGCTACTACCTCCGAAGATCCTTACTGTGTGCTAGTTGACTCGAGAGACGACATAATCTCCCTATGCCGTGCAACTAGCTCATCAAACCTCTGGTCATATGCGACAGAGGAACTGCTGCCCTTCTGGATCTGTTCTGCTACACGTGCTGAGGCAAGAAATCCATGCTTAAAATACCACGTTTCCTCTGAATGACCTGGCTTGTGACAGTAACTGCATGGCTGACGAGGAGGTCTATTGCTCCCTCCTCTTCCACGACCTCCTCAGCCATGGAACTTCATAGTGCTCCCCCTACCACGAGATGTTGCCATGGCTGAAGAAGTCTGAGACACAGAAGAACCATTAGAAGATATGAAGAGTCTGCTCAGTCGGCGATATGCCTCCCCCATCGGAAGTATAGTGGCATCGGTAGGAATCTGCGCCCTAGCTGCATCATACTCAGGATCCATTGCCACTAGAAAAATCCTGTCATCACGGAGTCCCTGTATGCCTTGAGGTGTAGCAGTCAAGGGAATGTAACCATGTAACTTTCCAAACATACCCCTCAGAGAAGTGTAAAGGGTACGAAGAGGACAACCATTTAGCTTCGAAGTAAAGATGTCATGTTGAAGTTGCAGAATCTTTGACTCATTCTTCGCTGGAGAATATGTAGCGGCGAGATATCCCACATAGCCTTTATTATGGGCTGACTTAATATGTCATTTGCTATCCCCATGGACACTGTTTCAGAAAGCCATACTCGTGCATACGCGTCATCTGCCTCCCATGAGGCGTTAACCCCAGTCTTGTCGATAGGCTCCTCCTGTGTGAGGATATGCTTCTTGCCATCACATTGCATTAAACTCATGAACTGCATGGCCCACCGTTCATAATTGGTTCCATCCATCTTTACAATGGGTGCTGGACCTTTGAAGGCACCCGTGGATGGAATATCTTCTTTGTTGTCTGACATAATGACAACGATCCCTCAAAGCCGGGGTTGCAAACTTGGATGAAAAACGTCACACAAAGATGTAGGAAGATGTATGTGGGTGTAGACTCATACCACAACCACTTCCATGCTTTGAAAGCCTCTTTGAAAGAGTAGGGTGTGTCTTTAGATAATCCGGTCACACCCTAGAAGACCAGAACATGGCCCAACAAGGAGACTTCACGGGTGCATGGATGTGTGCGTGCAGCATACAACACTGGAGGGGCGTGCGCACAGGAGCTCGGGCGTGCACAGGCACATGCGCGGGCGTGCACGGTGCACAAGTGCGCGGAGGCGAGCAGGGGCGCTGGCTCAGGCGAGGAGGACCCGCCGGGCACGTGGAGGCGCAGGCTCACGCGAGGCGGAGGTTACGGTGGCAACGGCGAAATGTGGGCGTGTAGGGTTTTGGTGGGGACAAGGAATTAGGGCACAAGCTTCCGTATAGGACCGTCGCACTGATATCATGTGGAAGTGTAAAAAAATCATAAGTTATATTCATCGTAGACCTAGAGCTCTCCTATATAAGATAAAAGCTCTAGGGTAAATTACATAGATAGCCAATAGAAATAAGGAAACTACAGAATAACATATAAAGAGATATAAAATATCTCAACACATATGAATGCAGTACAGGCCACCATACAGTGCAAAACCTGTCTGTGATTTTTCATATTCTATTGAATTTCCTCTGATTTCATTGGCTGCATGCATGTTCAGTTGATTTTAAGAGGTGGCAGACATATGTTTACTTGTTAATGGGGATATATTTATCATTACTGTAAAGATAGTTGATGTGTTAAATACGTGCAACCATTTGAAAGATCTGTTCTCCTAACTTAGCATGATACTGCTATCAACTGACTGACCATTCAAATATAGAAAGAATAAATGCAGTCATAAAAAATAGTGAAGCCTTCTCCCACTTAATAGAGTAGTCTACATGAATTCTTGCTCAAATCCATGTGGAAAGATCTGACTTTTTTTACACTGGTTGTCGGCTACCCAATGCAACCCCCACAAGGAGGTATTTGTACCTTGGTCTTTTGGATGGTAGGCACATTGCACTACAACCAAACCGTTGAAATGCAGTCATAGAGAGGATAAAGTAAATTACTATTTACCTTTGATTTAATATACATTATGTATACTCAATTTGACAAGAGACTATACTAAAAACTCAATTTGGAACTCATTCAAATAAAGAATCACAAGTATAGAGTCCTATCAAGTTTGTGAGGACATCTAGTCCTCTTCTTTGGCGAGCTATCGAGCCTTAAATTCAATTGACAAAAATTATTGGGTATTCCTTTTAATATTCCCAAAGCAGATGTCTGGAGATGTCTGGAGCTAGGGATGGAATTTTTTTTTTGAAGCCAAGAACAGGGGGAGACACTCAATGGTGTTCGCCACAGAATATTTTTATTAAATTAACGAAACAAGGAGGAAATACAAAAGTGAGAGGTACGGAAGCAACCAACTACAGATCCCACTCATCTACCAATCTCTTGGCATGAATCCCCACGTTTTCTTTGTAGAAGCGTTGCCCCGAGAAGAGGATAGCATTCCTGCCCAGCCAAACAGCCCACAGAATGGCGATTGGATAGACGAGCTCACGCCGAGATCTGTTGTTGCTAGCAATCATCGAGTCGCAGAAGGAGGCCAGATCCGAAGCGCACAACCAGGTCAACCGCGCCTCCCCCCAAATCGGGATCACCTTAGGACACTTAAAGAACATATGTTCAACGGACTCAATCGCCTCATCACAAAGAAGGCATCTATCAGAGATGGAACCCAAAGGCCTAGCACACCGGTCCCTCGTCATCAACCTTTGTCTACGAAGCAACCATAAGAAGAAACCAATCTGTTCGGGGAGCTTGAGAGCCCATAAAAACGCACAATCACGGATCACAACCCTCCGAGCGAGATGATGGAGGCCTGCAAATCGCCCCTAACGCCTTCTTAACCGTGAAAGGACCCGCACACCATCCCCAATGGTCTCTCCCCACCGTTGGACGCCCCACATCCTTGATAGAGTCCAGCAACGCGAGGAAGTCCTCGAGCCTCTGGTTCGAGAAATTAGATGAGAAGGCATCGAACCAATTACCGTCCGACCAGCAAGACGCCACCGTCGCATTTTTATCATCCGCAAGAGCAAACAAGCGCTGGGGATGGAACATGGGAATATTCAATCTCCCTATGTGTTACTTGGGACTTTCGCTGACTTATAAGAAGAGTTTACACATGTCGGACTGACTGCCAATAGTCGAAAAATAGGAGAGAAGCATGCAATTATTTCATGATCCCATACCGAGATAGAGTATGGAGTAAACCATTTGTGGGATTAGTTGGCATGTCAAATTTTTGGAGGGGTTGGGCTGCTTATAAGATCTCCAGTTCCTTTCTACTGTGACAACAAGTCATCCACTTTTATTGCCATGAATCCTGTCTTTGATGAACATACCAAATGCATTGAAGTAGATTGTCATTTTGTCAGGGATGCAACGCATGAAGGGTTGATGACACATGCATTAAAATGCAGATGTGTTTCGAAATGTCTAGAGACGCAGAGCAATGAGTCCTGACTAAAGGCACTTCTAAGATTAGTTGGATTGTGAGCGAGGCGATGGCGACACGACGGAGCTCTCAGCGAGGCGTTGGCGATGGCGACGCGTTGGCGATGCGACAGAGTTCTTAGCAAGGCGATGTGTGGAGTTGGCGAAGAAGAGGGGGGCCCAGGGGTTCTCTCGTGGGGGGGGGATGCTCCGCTCACGCACGTTGACAACTGCACTTCGCTGGAGGGAAGATCTTCGGGGGCTCGTAAAGATAGCCCTCAGTTCGTGGCCGCGGAAGGGGAGGAGGCGCTCGCAAAGGAGGGATGGATACTCGTCTCCCATAAGAAATCGGGACGACTTTGCTGGCGTTGTGGCGTAAGGGGACATTTGGCCTCGATTTGTGTTGCTAAGCCACGTTGTTTTGCATGTGGAGGTCTGGGTCACAAACAGTTGGATTGCGGCTCTTCTGCAAGGTTTGAGGGGAGGCGTTTCTCACTGGGAAGGTCGGTTGTTCCTCCAAGGAACACTCGCGGGGAGATGTCAGGGCTCGGTGGTAGAGGTCGAACTTTTGCTCAGGTCGTGGCCGGCGCCACCTACTCTAACCCGGTGGCGGAGTCGTCCAACGCGCAAAAGGAGTCTTTCGTTCCATGTGCAGACCCTGGTACTCTTGCGATGAAGTCGCGGGATCAGGCTACGCGAGGCACTTCTTCTCGCAGGGCGGTTGTTGGAGTTTACTTGGATGATGGCATATCCCTCGAGGGTGTGAACAACCTTCTCAGGGAGCTTCTGGGGGATCGCTTCTCGGGAGACATTATCCCTTTTGGGAAAAGGAGATGCTGTGTAAGGGGGCTGTCGGGCGATCAGCGGCTCAGGCTTTTCCGTGGCAGTTTGAATGGAGGCATTGCTTGGAGGGACTTGCGTTTTGCGGATTGGGCATGCACGGACATTGAGGTTTGTGTCGCTAACGTTCGTGGAGTGCCATTCCTTTCTCGGTCTGTTCACTGTCTAAAGCGTCCTCTGAGAAGATGAGGCGAGATTCTAGCTGTCACCGATGACGGGTTAGCTCCGGGGTCCGATCCCTCCACGACTAGGATTCTCCTGGAGTGCAACAAGTCCTTCCTGGAACAGAGCGGGGGATCAGGTGTTTTTCGGGGACCTGAAGTTTGGACGCTTCTATTATCGACTGGAATTGTCAGTGGTATCTCCGCCGCCTCCGCCGGCGGAGCGTGGTGTCTCCGTCAAGCCGAACGTTGCAAGAGGCAAGGGCATCGTTTCGCTTCTCGAGGCACAGTTACCTAAGCAGGGCGCCGCTTTGGGGTTCTCGCCTGGCTATGATGTTTTCGTAAGTCACTCGGGCTTTCTCGTACGTGAAGCCCATCCTTCGGCTCGGAATCGGTTTTTCGATACATCTCTTGGCGGTTTCCAGACTGACGTGGCAGGTAGGTGCACGACATTCGAGGGGGATTTCGATCTCTCAAAAAGGTCCCCAGGATCCTTGTCTCGAGGCTTCTCTCCGGTTATTCGGGTGGCTCAATACTGGGGCGGACCCTCCAGCGGATTCGGGAGCGGACCCTCCATCGGTTCGGTCGGTAGGGTTGTTGAGTTGGATTAGTTTGAGCATGACGTGGCGGCCTCGATTTTTTCTGAGCATGGAAGATTGCTTTTGCCTCCGATCATGGGGCCCCTCTCTTTCGAGTCTACCGCGGATACCCCCGAGGGACAACAGAAGGGGTCTCCTTCGCATATCGCGGGGTCCGTCACATCTGTTTGTCCCTCCGAAGCTGCTGTGGAGGATTTGATCGCTGCTCCATCTGATGAAGAATCAACAAGGAGATCCTCTAAGCATTACAGACGGAGGTCCAAGCCGCGGTCGTGGTCGACGGAGATGCAGACTTGCCTCACCTTCAATGAGGCAGTGGCAGCTGCTGCAGGAGTTGTTAGACCAAGGGGCTTCAGCTTTGTTTCCAAATGAAGGTCTTGTCTTGGAATGTCAGGGGTTTGGGGGACACTGACAAGAGGAAGTTGTTGGGTACCATGTTCAAAGAATGGGGGTGTGATGTGGTGCTTCTTCAGGAAACCAAGCTTCGTCAGATGGATGAAGATCTTTGGCGTTCTTTTGGCTGGGGGAGTCTAGATGAATTTCGTGCCTTAGACGCCGAGGGCTCTGCTGGAGGGGTGCTCATTGCTTGGAGGTCGACGGCATTCTCTCTTAACTCGGTCTCGAAGGGTTGCCATTCTATCACCGTTTCTCTCACAAGACGGGAGGATTTTTCTACCTTGGTCTTCTCCTGCGCTTACGGGCCGTCCTGTCATATGAAGAGAAGGGACCTTTGGGAAGAGCTTCGTCGGGCCAACGAGCCTTTTGCGGGCTTACCGTGGCTGATAGGGGGCGATTTTAATGTAACTTTGCTTGCTTCAGATCGACCCCGGTCAAGGGGGGGTGCAGATCCGGGATCGGGAGACTTTTCTGATTTCATTGACTCTCTTGCGATGAAGGATTTGTGTGCTACGGACATAGCTTACACTTGGAGGAACTCTTTGTCGAGATCTTGCATTGACAGATTTATTGCTTCTGAAGCCCTGATGTCGGCGTTTCCTCTGGCGCTTGTTCACTCTTATCCGCGTTCTTACTCCGATCACACACCTATCGTGTGGGACTCGGGTGTGTCGCCTCCCTCTGCGGGCTTCTTTAGGTATGAAAGGTGTTGGCTACAGGAGGACGGTTTCAGGGATTTGGTGGCTGAAGTCTGGGGGAAGGACTGTGTTGGGGGTTCGGCTGTGGGGAGGTTTGCTTGAAAATTGTGCTTTTGCGGAAAAGCTTGGACTTTTTTAAAAAGTCTTCACGGGCTGCTCGTGCGGCTGCAGGAAGGAAGCGGAGGAGATTGTCGCATCTATGGATGTATTGGAGGGGGGAAGGGATCTCACCCCCGAGGAAGTGGCCTCCAGGTCGGCTGCCCAGGCAAAGGTGGAAGCTGAGGACCGGAAGAGGGTGGAGGAATGGCGTCAGAGGGCGAGAATCTCTTGGCTAAGAGGAGGATATGCGAATTCCTCTTATTTTCATAAGGTGGCCAGTAACAGGAGGCACTCTAACTATATTCGCTCCATCTCCTTTGGTGACAGGGTGATCGTTGGGGAGGATGAGCTTGGGAGAGAGGTAGCGGCATATTTTAAGATTTTTCGTCCACTCGCACCCCTAGGCGTTGGTTATGGTCGGGGGAGGAGATTCCTCCTCTCTCTCCCGTGCTACATGACGCTTTGATAAAGGACGTAACCTTGGAGGAGGTGAAGAATGCGGTTTGGGATCTCAACATTGACGCCTCGCCGGGACCGGATGGCTTCCCCATAGCCTTCTACAAGGACTTTTGGGATTCGGTGGGGGAAGAGGTCTGGGATGTTATTATGGAATTTTGCAGGGGTAATGCGGGTTTCGACCTAATTAACAGGGCTATCATTGTCCTAGTGCCAAAGATTTGCTCCCCTCGTCTTATTGAGGACTTCCGTCCTATCACAATTTCGAATGGCCTATATCTGATCGTGGTAAAGGTTTTGGCTCGAAGATTCGCCCTGGTACTCGATGATCTGGTTTCGCCTACTCAGACGGCGTTCATTCGTGGTAGACAAATTGCCGATGTTACAGCTTTGGCTTCTGAAATGGTGTAGTTTTGGAGGAAAAGAGGGACCCGTGGGGTGCTCTGGAAAGTGGATTTTGCAAAGGCTTACGATTCGCTTGATTGGGCTTTCCTTTGGTCGGTCCTGCGAACTCGTGGTTTTCCCACGTTATGGATTTCTTGGGTGCGTCGATGCATTTCTACGGTGTCGTTCTCCGTAATGATAAATGGCCGCATCGTGGGTGATCGCTTCCAGCCTAGAAGAGGTGTGCGACAAGGCTGCCCCTTGGCACCCCTTCTTTTTGTTCTCGTCGTCGATGTGCTTCCCAGGATGGCGACTCGTGTGGTTGGACATGGCTTGTCCGGGGGCTTCTCCTGCGGCGACCGGGTTATCCCGACCCTCCAATTCGCTGACGACACGATTATGTTCATTGAGGGGGGTCAAGAGGAGGTCAGGGGGATGGCTGCGACTTTGGACATCTTCAGCGAGCTCTCGGGTCTGCTCATAAATCAAAGCAAATCCAAGGTGATTTCCTTTGCTTTGGATTCGGAGTCGGTGGCCGATTGTGGCAGGATCTTGGGCACCACCCCTTCTGCTCTTCCGATCGACTATTTGGGCATGCCTCTGGGAGCGGGGAGGGCTAGGGCGCGTGACTGGAGCAAGATTTTAGAGAAGATGGAGAGGAGGCTCTCCGGCTGGAGTGCTTCCATGCTTTCGCGGGTTGGTTGCCTTGTGCTCATCAAAGCGGTTCTTTCTTCTATCCCCATTTACTATCTATCTAATTGGCTACTGCCGTTGGGAGTTCGGAACCGTATGGAGAGCTTGATGCGGAAATTCCTGTGGGGAAGAAGAGGCCTTTCCTCGCGTGGTACTCATCTCGTGGAGTGGGCTGAGGTGACAAAGAGGAAATGTGAGGGAGGACTTGGCATCCGACGTCTTGAATGGGTCAATGTTGCTCTCCTGCTTAATGGGTTAATAGACTTTGGGGGGGGGGGGGAACGGACAGCTTCTGCTCCTCTTTATTGCGCGAGATCCTGGTTATCGATGTCGACCTCCTGGGGGATCTTGGTATTCGGCGCTCTCGTACCCCTTTCTGGTGTGGGGTGATTTCTGTGAGACAACATTTTTCTCACCTCTTCGCTCCAGTTCTTGGGGATGGCTGCTCCTTCAAATTCTGGCTTGACGCTTGGGCTGGTGGTGCTCCCCTTGCTGATTCCTATCCGCGCCTTTGTGCCTTGGCGTCAGATGGCCATGCCACTGTGGCATCCTCGTGGTCGGGAGATGGATGGTTTCCGTCACTTCTGAGCAACCTCTCTGATCAACGTTTCGACGAGCTTCTTGCGCTTTTGGATTCTCTTAAGATTGCGCCCAGGCCCTCGTCAGGTCGTGATCACTGGGCTTGGCGGGATGGCGTGTTTTCCACAAGGAAGGCCTTCAGGGCAATCTCTAATCATCCACAGTCTGATCTGGACCTTGTCTACCGCGATTGCAATTTCCTCTGGCTTTTGAAGCTGCCGGAGAGAGTAGCCATATTCCTTTGGCTTTTCCGCAGAGGGAGGATCCTAACTAGGGAGCGTTGCGCAAGGCTCTTTGGCGATTCGATTCCGGTTGTTTGTGTTCTATGCGGCAACGGCATGGAATCGTTACTTCACCTTTTCTTCACCTGCTCGGTCACTGCTGCCATTTGGGAGGAGGCGGGATCTCTTAAATCAACACATCGGACCTGGCCGGCTTTTAGGACTCAGTTCGTTTCAACAGGGACAGGACGAGCGGTAACTTTTTGAGCCTTTTTGCTTACATTTGGGCGATCTGGCTGGGTCGTAATGCTTCTATCTTTAGGGGTCAACGTTTTTACAAGGAGAATATTTTGGGTCACGTGGCGCATCTTACTTGTGATTGGATGTTGGTATAATTAGCGTCTTTTGCCTAGGTTGGGATCTTCTCGATCCCACCTCTGTCCGTCCTTCTCCCTGTCCTTGTATTTCTTGCCCTCTTGTTTACCGCTTCTTTTTAATAAAAATTTCTGGGGCGAACACCTTGCCGTGTCTCCCCCAAATCGTTGGATTTTCAAAAAAAAAAGATTAGTTGGATTGTCACCTTTTTGTAGGTTCTTGTGCTAGCTACCAGAGCTCCAGTTCCGTTCTGTTGTGACAACAAGTCGATAACTTACAATGCCACGAATTCTGTCTTTCATGAACAAACCAAGCACATCGAAGTAGGATTGTCATTTTATTAGGGATGCGGTGCGTGAAGAGAAGAGTGTCATCCCTTATATTTCTGTGGAGATACAACTTGTCAATATTTTCATTAAAGCTTTCCGGGGAAGCACATTTTACTCATGGCCTCTAAGTTGGACATCGATTGATAGATATGGTCACACTTGAAGGGGGGATATTACCGTTCTTTATATTTATCTATTTTGTGCTTTCTATTCCTAGTAGTCCTGTTGAAGACTATTGTTTTTCCTTCTTTATGTTATTAGAGTTTTAAAGTTTCACTGTGTATAAATTGCTATCCTCAAAACATTATCTGATTACATCCCATTGTTTTCTTACACGAAGTGTATATAACATAGTACTTTTAACTTTTGACGAGTTCTTAAATAAAGTGAATAGCCAATTATCTTCTTATTCCTAAATTTAGTAGCTCTTAAGAATGGGAATGTCACAGCATAACTTGTCGACAAATCAAATAGCCTTGTATTCTGTCAAGGGTAGCTCTACTTCTCCCTTTTCCATGATATATTTATTTACCATATCAGGAATTTATGCTCAAATTGTTAAAGAGAATGGAAAGGAACCGTACCACTGCAAGTTAAGATTTTTTTGGCTGATAAGGTAGGGTTGGGTGACGACCGAGGCCAATTGTTATTCAGAGGTTGAAGTGGGAGGGTGCCTCTATATTCTAGGAATCTATTAATATCAACTGGCATGTCTTGGAAAATAACATATTGTGGGTCTTAGCCATAGTCTTGGGGATCTTGCTGGCTGTATTTTACTTAGAGAATGTACTAGAGCATGTAAACGATTCTTCAGGAACCATGGTATGTAAATCTGTTTTTAAAGTTGTGATTATGTAAAGTTTTTGTGTGAGAACCTTAATGGTGATCAGTCTTTCTCATTTCAAAAAAACTTTCTTTACTACTTACTCTGGTTTGATTAATGAAATGAGAAGAGAGGAATAAGATACAGTATCTTTTCCTAATATTCCATAATGAGATTCACCTTTTCTTCCTCCAGTCAGGTTCCGGTACATGTTGAATGTCATTACACCAGTAAAATGACTGGCTTATTAAAAAGATTGTATTATTAGATATAAGTCCATCTAAAAATGATTAAAGTAGATGCATTGAATTTCGTAATGCATTCCATCATCACGAGGAAATGCTTAGTTCTGGTTTTTGATTAGAATTACTAAATTGACTGAAAGCTTAATTCTTAAAGACTTGGTCTTCTAAGATTTTGCTGCATTCCCTAAATCAAAATGCGGTTCAAGATATTGTCAACCCTCCCCATATTAAATTTTTTCTACCAGCTTATTGTAATGTCACGGAATTTGATCCTTTCCAGGTTTTCTGTTGGGTACTTCATCATGGATCTTGCAATGATATACTGGTTATTTCCCTCGCTTGGTGGAATGGAATATGTAAGGTCCTTGTCTAAAACGTCTATTCAGAACTATAGGGGCATTAGACTTTTCTTGGTTTTGGAGCTATTCACAAGTAGAGGATGTGCCATTAGCTAAAATGTTGTAGTTATTTAATTTCATTTCGGGCATTCTTCTTAAGCTTGACTTTACCCACTTATCTTTTGGGGTAAGTTGCTAGCTTATGATTCCTTCGAGGATATTAAATTTACTATATTATTAGTTCAGGAAGAATCTTAATAGACATCCACTTTTTACCATAATTATTTTATGCAGGGGAAGTAAACTATGTGATAAATATAAATGCAGGTTGTCCATCATTTTCTTTCGTGCTTGCAATTTCGTATTCAATGATTTCTGGGGAAGGCCAGCTTTATACATTCATGGTTCTCATTTCTGAGGTGACCACCCCCATGATCAATTTGAGATGGTACTTTATTCTTATATCTTTGATTTTTGGATGTGTTAATGTTGAGTTGTCACTAATGCTTTTATTTATTGCCCACAAGTTTTCTTGATATGTCTGGCATGAAAAGATCCAACACCTACCTTGCCAATGGAATTGTTATGTTCTTTGCATGGCTGGTAGGTGAAAGATATCTATTTAGATTTAGCACCATCAACGAAAGCTAACCGTTCCGTCGGAAAACAGTTACTTGGAATTTACTTAAGCAGAATTATATGTTTACAACTTGAGTTGATAATACTGTAGTGTGTGGTGGTATTCGGTTGGGGGGTTAACCCCCTCTTTGGGGGATACCCCCAAAACCCATATTTCTACCCCTCATGTGGGGTACACACTCTTTTCTAATACATTAAATAAATCATTCCTCTTTCATTCATTCCACCAACAAAACAATATATTATACCATCATATCATCTAAAAATTATAAAGTACTGAACTTCTATTCACTTTTCCAAACTTCCATACGATCACATCACAACAACTACCCACTTTTCCAAACTTCAATGCAATCACATCACAACAAACCCTCTCAACCCAAGCCCTCTATCCAAACACCAAAATACAAAAAACGGGTTACCCTCCCCAGATAACCCCCAGATAACCCGGCAACCAAATGCACCCTATAGGAACAATAACCAAATTTAGCATGGATTGTCTGTAAGGTAACTCCGGCCTCCCCATTCACCTGCATGGTTCTGTTCAGGCTATTTCTTTATTTCCCTATGAATGCTTGTTACAATAATGACAAAATTTTTCTCAATTCTATTCGACTGGATGTATTGTGTTGATCAACAGTATTATAGACAATTTTGTTGTATTTGGACACTGTGTTTTCAACCTACTGAAAAAATGTGTAATACGATCTGAAGCTGTCTTTGCTTGTGATTGATCATGAATGTCCACCTTTGTAGGTTGCAAGAATTCTGCTATTTGGATATTATTTTACCATGTCTACGTGCACATCTATCAGGTAAACCTATATCTGTCTGCTAGGAAAGTATATGATAGGAACTGCAAAAGTATGCTGGGATGTTTATCGTGAAATATGCAACTTTACCTTCACTGGCCATCACATGGATGATACCTCTAGCAACATATCAAATGAAGAAGTGACCAGTCATGCTGAACATTTAGACGTCCTTACAAATACACAAACTTAAGTTTGTTGCGCTACAGCAACGAAATATGCCAAAGCTCACCAATCCTTTTGAATGGATGATATAGCCAAATTTCTTCTGCTCGTTTGCCAGAATAAATTATAATGACCTATATCCCACTATAACTGCCCAAATGAAATGTGCTACCTAAGATTGATAAGTTTTGTCTACTAGTAATGTTACTTTTTATCACAGCCTTTCATTTAGAAGGTTCTGTTTTTTGTAAGGTGCACAACTTTCTTAAAATGGAGTTTTACGAGATGTACGGGGGTCCCAATAGTAAATAGTAAATGGAAATTTATTTTGCATGCTGTTGACCCCATTGTTGGTCTACATCTGATGATAATACTGAGTTGCTCATGACTGGGAACTGTGGTGTGAAGTTTTAAGCATGCACCTTATGAGAGGGCATGCCTCGGCGAGAAGGGTGTGGCCCACCTATCAATTGCACTGCTGATAGTTTTCGTCACCCTCCCAACTTAGAAATATCGATCCTCATAATGAGCAGGTTACTAGCTCAAATGTCTATGCTTCTTTTATCAAGTCTCCAAAAATTTTAAGCGTTTGTGTATCATTTACAACTGTCTGTCTATGTGCGTGTTCTTTTGTATGTGAAAGGTTAAACAAATTCAAAATCGGCCCTTTATATCGTTAGCAGCTACTACTCCCAAGGAAACATTATACCTTAAATAAGAGTGGGAGTACTCAGATTGGAAGTGTCAAAGCATTTTCTTGAGCGTCTCAACTTGACAAGTGAAGTCATCCACTTGATGAGTACGTTGTTATGTGCATCCCTACGTGTGGAAGTTGTTTATGGTTCCTTACAAGTGTGAAATCCTAGAGCCCAATTGGTGGCAATTACACAATAGTTTGCGAAGGATTACACAAAAACTATATTGAAGCTATTAAATTATCTTATGTATTTTTGAGTCTTGTAACCTGTGGGGTCTCTTTATATAATTATCACCACTTGGGCTGTAGGTTTCGCTTTATATAAAGAAACTCCATACCCATAAATCATTGCGTTCATATTCAATTTCTCCTTGTATGGTATCAAAGCAGCCGGTCCTAGACAGGAGCTCCTACTTAACCTAGTGCAACCACCACAAGCCTTAGTTTGCCGTCGTAGAAGCCAGAAACGATGCACGTCAACTCCACCACCAACTTCTCCCTTTCATCTCGGGCGGTGCCACGTACCTTCTTGGAGGGCCTCGACCACTGCTAGGCCTTGTGCGGCAACTCCACTGCTTCCAAGGGCCTGTGTGGCACCCTCTGCTCTGCGACCCTCTTGGGCAGCGACACTTTCTTGGACCGCACCTATCAGCAAACTGACATCTGTCGTTGCGAGTCGCTCTGCGCAACTACAATCTGCAGGGCCCTATTCAGGCCATCACCAGGGCATCATTTCCCAATCTAGGCCTTCGCTTGCGCATTATGGCCATATCCAAGCCATCGCCTGGGCATTGAGGCCCTATTGAGGACATCACGAGAAAAATTCGTATGGGCCGTATGTCTCGAATCTTATCCGCGGCATACGGTGAATGTTTTTGTATTTAGTTATGTACCGTGACAAAGCCGCCTTTTCAAAAGGCGGCTTCCATTTGAGCCAAAATATGAGATCGAACGGTGCATACACATAAGATCCAAAGGTTGCATTTGAACAGGAAGCCGCCATTTGAAGAGGCGGTTTCAATTCACAGCACCAAAGCCGCCTTTTCAAAAGGCGGCTTTGACTCAAATGGAAGCCGCCTTTTGAAAAGGCGGCTTTGTCACAGTACATAACTAAATACAAAAACATGCACCGTATGCCGCGGATAAGATTCGAGACATACGGCCCATACGAATTTTTCTCAGGACATCATTGCATCGGGGCATCGAGGCCCTATCCAGGGAGTCGTCAGTACTTCAAGGCATTAGGGTCCTATCCAAGGTATCAACGTGTGAGGAGATCGTCGAGGGACTATCCACGCCACCCCCTATCGGATTGTTCCCCGTTCTGCGGATTTTGGGAGAAACACTTCTAGCCGCTAAACTCGCCATATGCTAGATTAGAGCATCTGAACAACTTGTTTGATTACTTCCTCTGATTGCGATGGCTATAGCTAACACCAGAAACAAACCCCTATTCTTAACATCGTTTCTGTTTGTTTATGGGCCTTCTACCAAGCTCAAGGTTGCGGATAAGTACATGCTCTGGTCTCGCACCTTTTAGGTGTTCATTGATGGTTATAGGAAGATCTCTATTCTTGTAAAGGAACCACTAAAGGAAACTGGTAATGACTGAGTCTTGACTTGTGGACAACATCATGTCATGACATGGATGACCAATAACGTTGAGTCCCACATTGTGGTGAATCTCTTATACACAGACATCATCATGATTTTAAAAAACACGCCTCGAGACACTGAGGCGTATACCTCACGACGGTTTGCCGAGAAAACCGCCTCGAGTCGCCCGCCTCAAGCAGCCTAGGTGAGGCACGCTCCTTGAGGCGCCGAGGTGGTCCTCGAGAACCCGAAGCGCTGAGGCGGTCCCGATGCGCCATCTCGGGATGCATAGGTTTGGTACCCAATTTTTGTGACGGCGAGACCCCCATGCTGGTAGGGTATGGTGCGACATGGAGATGCATACAACGATTCATCAACAGGGATTAGCGAATCGTATGGTTAGAATTCAAAGCATATCAATATATATGCTAGTGATATAACATATATAAAACAACATAAACATTTTTTTTGATGGAAAAGAGGGTGAACTCCCGAGGTGGGAGTCACCGCGAAATGATTTAAATTAAAATTATAAGAAAGTTTCATGATATATTACCTGGACTCCCAAACGCTCGTGAGACCTCTACAACGAGACACTAACATTTTTCGAGTAAAACCTATGGTTTTTAAAGATGGGGCCATTTCTTGTCAGCTAAATAGCCCAAAGAGTCGCAAACGGTTTAGCGACGTCGTTCGAGGAGTTGCCTCCTACCTTCCTTACCGACTCCCAGAAGCCCACCAAGCCGTCAGCCTCCACCCACGGGATCGCCAACTCCCTCAAAATCTTTGCCGAAATCACGCAAGCGAAGAAGAGATGTTCCGAGTTCTCTATCTGCTCATGTCACGTCCTGTAGACCAAAAATCCTCGCCCTCCTACCCTTGTCACAGAGGCTGTCTCTTCGTAAACACTGGAGGAAGACCTTTATCCTGCTCGGAATCCTGCTTGCCCAAATAATCTCCACGTCCCGGCATAAAATCCAATCTTGTCACTCTCCATCATTTCTGAGCTCGCCATACAAATGCTTGACCGAAAATTTGACACCCCTCCACTCATAGTGGTCCCTGTCTAGCGAGATTAACCAGGAAAGGAGCCTCCGCCTGTAATCTAACCAAATCCTCCCTCCTTCGATCTGAGAGGATCGCAGCATAAACATGCCTCCATGGTCCTGATTCAGCCACCACACTTAAAGTGGCCTTCTCTCAAGCCGCTACCACAAGAAGTCTCGGAAACCATGTCTCAAGGGTGCCCTCTCCCGTTCATTCATCCTTCTAAAATCTAAAGCCCTGCCCATCCCCCACCTTAGGTTTTAGTCTATGAGTCACAAGTGGCAAGACTTCACGTACCCCTTGCCATAAGGATGACATAAAACGAGGAGCCCCTGCTATCAGTTCTCTTTTCACACTGTAAATCTCTCGCAACAGTCTTGTGGCTAGATCCTTAGATGGACCCAAATGCACACCACCCACTTTGCCTATAACACCTTGTTCATGCAAGCCACATCCCGAACACCCAAACCCCTCTCAGCCCACCAGATGCAGGCCCAGCTTCTGTTGCTTCCCGTTTGACTAGAAAAAACTTCTCATAATTTTTTCAATCTTCTTTCTCACCCCCACTGGCATTAACCTGTTTGAGAAAAAGAAAATGGGGATGACCGACAGAACATGCTTTAGCAAAACCAGCTTCTTGCTCCTAGATAACGTAACCGCTTTCCACCCAGCTAACCTAAGCTCCACCCTTTGAATAAACGCATCCCAATCTGCTGTTTTGAGCTTGCCAGCCACTAACGGAAGGACGAGATATGTAATCGGTAGGTTTCCCAATGGACAACCAAGCATCTCCACTACCCCACCCCGTTCTTCATTTTGTAACCCAAAAGTGATTACCATCGACTTCTGCAGATTTATCTCCATCCCGGAGAGACTGCTAAAGACGTCCAACAACTGAGCTGCTTTACTGCTCATTTCATCCGATTCGCCAAAGAAAAGAACCGTGTCGTTTGCGTACTACAACAACATCACCAAGATGTCTCCAAGTCGAAAGCATTTGCACCAGCCTCCTTCAACCTCTTGCCTTAAAAGAACCACTAATGTATCTATGACCAGAACAAACGACATAAACACTAAGGGACATCCCTGCCGCACTCCCCTCTGTGGCTGAAAATAGCCCCCCTCCGGCCGACCGTTCACTAAGATCGAAAAGGACAATGTAGTGACACATCTTTTCATCCAAGCAACCCAACAATCCGAGAATCCTCTTCTCCTCAACGACATCTACAGGAAACTCCAGTCCACATGATCGTATGCTTTGGCAAACTCCAGTCTAAGGGACATCCCTTTGCGTTCTTGAGTCTCCATTCCAAGCAAATCTCTGAAGCCATAACCAACCCATCCACCATTTGACGCCCCAATATGAAAGCGGATTGCCCCTGCAGAACTATAGAGTCCATGGTCCCTTTGAGCTTGTTTGCCTACACTTTAGCCATATTGAGGTAGAGCCCTTTTGATAAAGTGATTGGTCTGAAGTCTTCCGTTCTTCCTAGATGGTCTTTCTTTGGAAGCAAGAACCTCAATGCCCTGTTAACCTGCTCAGTGCCGGAGCGACCCACACCGGATTCATCGGAAACAACAACGACCAAAGGGTCTCCCTTTTCCGCCGTGGCGCTGAACACCTATTGGAAGCTTCCTCCCATACCACCCTGCTCTCGCTGTCTACTTCACATGCTGCTTCAAACTGATAAGAACCCTAGGTGCACCTCCACCGCCGTCACCGCACTCTCCCCTCTCACCCATCTAAGAGTCACAAACTCCAAACAACATAAACATATTGTAGATTGTGTATGTTAATAATATATGTTAGTTACATAATTTTTCTTCTCCCTTGCACCTAAAGGGAAGTGTTGTATATGGACAAGAACTTCAGCCCGTCAACATTAATGGAGGTCATAATAAATTTTGCACTGCATATGGATGACAATACAATTTTTTTTGGAAGGTGATGACAATACAAATTTGGATTCAAAGTAAATCATGCAAAGAATATTATATATTCTCATGCTCATAGCATACATGGTTAATATCTTCGGGAATATCTAAATTCATGGTTTTATAAATACATATATTTACGCTTAATTGTATTTTGTGTATATTTTCATACATAAGTTGGGGCTTACGCCTCGACCGCCTTGATGCTTACGCCTCGTCTCGTCAAGGTAAAACTGCCTCGATCCGCCTCATGTTTTTTTAAAACAATGTACATCATACATGACATGTGGGATGAACTGGCACATATTTACTCACATCAGACTGCAAAGACACTTCTTACCGATTTCTATATACGGATCTAATATGCTTCTTAGGGTGAGCCCACTTTTGTGGAGTACTATCGGCACCACAACCGTTTGTACAAGGAAATTACCATCTTTCAATTAGCCTATTTTCCCAAAATGGTGACATAAGGCATGGGTGACAAGTCTACATATTTCTTGCCCACCTAACCAGATACAGAGAGACCAAATGGTGTATGTTATCCTCGTTATCATGAGATGGAGGGTAGGTTAGGTGGAGTCCTGTCGCTGAAGTCTCTGCTCTGTCGCCTCCTGATGTTCCTACATGCCCTGAACGACATCAACTACTCGTATCAATTACTGAGCCATGTCAGACGCTACACGAGGTAGCACCATTCTGAGAAGCAAAGTATGACATTAGTAGTGAATCTAGTGATCTTAGTACTTAGAGAGACATGGACACGGTTATATCATGCTATTTATGCTATTGTCCTTAAACTCATGTTAAGGAAGATCTTAGACACCATCTCATGTTCTTAATACCGATTAGAATACAATGTTTATAAGAAGAATGAGTATCGTAGATTTGATATATATACACACACATACTCTTTCTATCAGACTGTGAAGGACCAATTTCTTACATATATAATTTCTTACATATATACTATCTATCAAGGTCATTGTTGGCCCGATTTTCAAGATCTTGAGAGTACTACCGGCCATACTTGTTGCAGCTTGTGGAGAGCTCAATCTTCCTCGCCTTCTCTGGAAGAGGCGGTTGTCAGGACTTTCGTGGAGTCCGAGTCCGTGACTTTGGCTGTGGCTGTGGTCGTGATTTTGGCCGTGACAATCTTTAGTGCATCCCTTGCAGGGTTGGGCATTGGGCTGGGCCGACCCGACCTGACCCAAAACCCGACCTGCATAACCCAAAACCCGACTTGTCCATTAGCCAGATTACAACATATTTACATTATCGAGCCATTTTTTACCCATCCTCTTCTGTTTTCCAGGACATCCTTACGGGCAAGGTGATTGGGTATGGCCGTGAGCATGAAGGTCTCTATCGCCTAGTTCGAACTCCCTATATCGGAATCTCCTCTCTTTCTGTTGAACCTGTTTCACCATTTACGTGGCACCTGTGCTTTGGTCATCTCCCGCTCCAGAAATTGTGTCGCGTTTTGTCTCAAATCTCGCCTCACACGTCCTTTCAATGTGAGGCATGTCAGTTGGGAAAGCATCATCGTTCTTCCTTCCCTAGTCGTCAGTGGAGCGGTAGCTCTATTTTTGAGTTGTTTCATATAGATATTTTAGGTCCCAATCGTATTTCTGACCACCAAGCACACAGATTTTATCTGATTGTTGTTGATGATTTCTCCCATCTGTCTTGAGTCTTTTTATTAATGAATAAATATGAAACTGGATATGTTATAAAAAATTTCCTAAACAAAGTACAAAATGTGTTCTCTACTTCTGTTGAAATTGTGAGAACTGATAATGCCTTGGAATTTTGTACTAATTCTCTCTCTAATTACTTTTCAACCTAAGGTATTATTCATCAAACATCATGTTCCTATACTTCCCAACAAAATGGTATTGCTGAAAGGAAGCATCGTCATTTACTTGATGTTACGAGGACACTTCTCATTCAGAGTCATGCTCGTCATTCTTTTTGGAGCGATAAGGTTCTAACAACATGTTATCTTATTAATCGCATGCCCTCGTTAGTCTTGGGTGAGAGAATTTCTTTCTCTCTTGCCTTTCCTGAAAATGATTTATTCTCACTCACTCCTCGTGTGTTTCGCTCAGTTGCCTTCGTCCACCAGTTGTCCCTAGGTATTGACAAGCTCTCTCCTAGAGGTGTCAAATGTGTCTTTGTCGGGCACTTCAGGACACAGAAAGGGTACATGTGTTATGATCCAATGTGCAGGAAGTATTACGTTAGTGCTGATATGACCTTTTTCGAGTCTGTGATGTACTTTTCTCCTATAGGTGATCAGTTGACGTTTTCAGACACTGGTGATGACATACACATGCCACCACCACCATCATCACCTCCTCCACCTCCACCACCTCCTTCACTACCACCACCCTCGCCACCACCACCACTACCTACGCCACCTCCACTTACTATTACGATCCCAGTTCTACCATTGCCACATCACTATACCCGTCGGCCTGCTTCTGCTCATGGTCACCACTCATCATCTAGCACACATGATGTATGTTCTGAAAACACAGTTTCTAATGATGGGTCTAATGGTCTACCTGCAGGATTCTTTATAGGGGAGAGATGTGAAGGCTACTGATTTGAACTTACCTAATACACTTCGAAAGCAGAAGCGTAGCTGTACGTCATATCCTATAGCATCCATGGTCTCCTTTGATCGCTTGATTGGCGATTTCAGGAATTTTGTAGCAAAGTTGCATTATCTGCCGTGGACATTCCACATAATTATCAAGAGGCTTTGAAGGATGGTCGGTGGCGTTTAGTTATGGACAAAGAGATGGCTGCTCTTTGGTCGAGAGGTACTTGGAGCCTCGCCCCTGCTCCTACTGAAGTGTCTATAGTAAGCTGTAAATGGGTTTTCATAGTAAAGAAAATGCTGATGGTAGCATTGACAGATACAAGGCACGCGTAGTTGCATGAGGGTTTACTTAGACATACGGGGTGGATTTTCTTGACACATTCTCACTAGTTGCTCGTCATTCTACCTTAAGAATTCTTCTCTCTGTTGTCGTAGTTCGAGATTGGCCGTTGTTTCAATTAGATGTCAAGAATGCATTTATGTATGGTGATCTTCAATAGAAGTCTACATGCAACATCCGTTGGCATTTGTTGTTGAGGGGGAGTGTTCACATGTGTGTAGACTTCATAAGACGGTTTATGGCCTTATGCAGAGCCCTAGAGCTTGGTTCCAGAAGCTCTCAGACTTGTTCGAGAAACATGCGTACAAATGATCGAATGTAGATCACTCACTTTTATACAGAAAACATCCAGAGGTATGACTGCTATTATGGTGTATGTCGATGACATTCTTATTACAGGAGATGATATGCAGGGAATAAAGAGGGCGAAAGAATTTATGGGTCGTGAATTTGTTACCAAGGATCTAGGAGCTGTTAGATATTTTCTGGGACTGGAGTTTGCCAGAAATCAACAGGGGCTTGTAATGACTCAGAGAAAATATGTTACTGACCTGCTAATTGACACAGGTATGCTTGGAGGTGGACATGCAACTACACCCATCGATCCAAGCATGAAGCTCTATGATGATGATACTGATGAGGTTGACAGGAGAAGATACCATGAGCTGGTTGGAAATCTTCTTTATGTTACCATTACGAGACCCAATATTTCGTTTGCAGTCAGTCCGGTGAGCCAATTCATGAAACAACCTCGTGTGGTTCATATGGATGCAATACAAATGATACTAAGGTATCTTAAATCATCTCCAGGTGCATGACTGCTATTAAAAAGAGTATCTCTATTACTATCTCAGCTGCACAGATGCAGACTATGCAGGGTGCCCCAAGGACAGGAAGTTCACATCTGGATTTGCGATGTTTGTTGGAGACTCACTAGTCTCATGGAAAATTAAGAAGCAAACTGTTGTTGCTAATCTAGTGCTGAGTCTGAATATAGAGTTATGACACAAGCATGTGCAAAGATGATGTGGGTGCGAGCAATCCTAACTGATTTACATATAGATGTACCTCTTCCCATGTCGCTGGAATACGATAATTAGGCTACCTTATTTATTGCTAATAATCCTGCATTCCACTAGAGGACAAAGCACATCGAGGTTGATTGCCATTATATATGTGACATGATCCAAAAGATGCTTCATTGCTACATCTCATGTCAACTCAGGGGACCAAACGAAAGACATTTTCACTAAAGCCCTGCTTAGAGGGCCCTTTTCGTCCAAGATGAGCAAGATAGATATCTATGCTCCATCTTGAGGGGGAGTATAGAGATATATTTCATATTTATATATCGCTTATGTATTTTATGTTCTTCTATCCACTTTATATAGGTCTCTCCCTATATAAGAGAGCCTAGGGCCCAAGGAATAAACAACTCTTTCTATTTTCCCAACATGTACTTCTCAACAGAACGGTGTTGTTGGAGTATTTGGTTGTGCGCTATGAGTTGTAGGACAAATGGGTCCCGGAGAGATCCATTACCCCCTCCATATGTTTAGTCCCACATCTACCAGTGGTGGGACTTGGAGGCTTTGTAGAGGCTATATAAGGAGCCCCATACCTCCTGTATCCATTGAGAAAGTGCAATGCAACATATGCCCCTTTGAGGGCTTCTCCCGTGATTTCATCCAGCTCCTTAGGGAGTAGTGTTCCACATTAAATCTTTGTGTTCTTCCAGTTCATATTTCTAGATTATGCTCTTTATCTCATTCCGCTTACACATTCTCTATTTTCTAACATGGTATTAGAGCGAGTTCGATTCTCGAGATTTTCATGTTCGTTATTTTTTAAAGATTCGATTGTAATTGTTATTTTCTTGAGCATTGTTTTGAAGATGTATTCATCACAACGGCATAACATCTTCCATATTGCCGTCAATCTAGGTTTTCACACAGAAAAACCCAGTTCTGTTCGAAGACGGTGTCATCCCGGCACAGAAACCGCGCTCCTCGCGCACGGAGCACCCAGGCGATGGCCGCTTCTATCAGGCGGCAGCACACTCTCTGGCTGGCAATCTCCCTCTTCGCCCTCCTCCCTCTCGGAGGCGAAGGCCGCTTCTCTCAAGCGGCGAGCTCTATCCAGGCCGACTCCAGCGGCGTGAATGCGCAGGGGCCCCGATCCCATCTCCAGCGGCGTGAACACGCAGGGCCCCTCACAAGCCTCCATCTCGGCGGAGGCCCTCCAGGCGATGGTGGTGCCTCGCGCTCGAGATGTGCGCGCATAATCCAACGGCCCGCGCGAGCTCTCGATCTACAGGCATGCGACCTCGATTCCTGTAGTGCTCCCCCAGGGGGCGTGCTCGAGCTCTGCGATTACTCCATGCGCGTGTCCCAAAACCCCTGGCGACACCTTATCGCGCGATTCATCGACGCGCGCACCCTCCTCTACAAGTCCAGCGACAAGAGCAGTCGCATGATCTTCTCCTGCACGTCTCCCTGCCGATCCAACCTCCTAGTCCCAGGTGGAGCTTCCGCTCGCTGCTGCGCGTGAACAGGCCCAGGCGCAGCTTCCGCTCCAAGGCGCGCCTCCCCTTGACACGTGAGGGGGTTCCATCGATGGGAAGCCTAAGGCGGGGCCCTTACGACCTTAAAAAAAGAAGTTTTGGAGGGCTATTTCGTGAGCCCAAAACGGACCTGTTTCATTTAAAAAAAGGAGGGGGAGCTGCGATATTAAAAAGAGAGGGGGTTGTTTTGGGCTCTTTTGACCATGAGTTGTTTTTTTTAAATCTGATTTTAAAAAAAGGGAGTGAAATGCTGAGAAAGAAAAAGTACGGCTTAAAAATGATTTAAAAAAAGGTGTTACGAGTATAAAAAAATTAGTGAAATAACTGAGAAAAAAATAATGATTTAAAGCCGTAAATAAATTTGTTGTGTCAAAGGCTTATATGGTTTATTGTTTTCTCCCAAATTTCTTTGTGTTCTCCTAACTTGGTCGACGTCCATGTTTTCCGACAAGTTTGGGAGAAAGGGGAGTATTATGTAGAGTCACAGGTCTATTCATATGTTCTAGATGTCAGATCTCCAGATTCTAGGCCAGTCAGATTTTCCAGACTCTACAATTATGATGGTTTCAGACTCGACGTCATATGTTTCCGAGTCTTCTTGAGTTTCAGACTCGCACATGGATGCGGTCTTTTCAGATGTGCAGATGTTTGTCATCTTTTGTAGTGGTACTCATCATTCTTCTTATTTTGTCGGCCAGAGTTTTCATGTGAGCCATAGGGACTCCAGAGTAGAGGACTATTCCCTATGCCATGTTGGCAGGGTTTTCATGTGGTATCATAGGTACTCCAGAGTATAGTACCATTCTCCGTGTTAGATGGGGGAGACCCAGTTCTCTGACGAAGAGACTTTTCAGACTCCATTCTCCAGCGACCGTGGACTCCGACGAGAATTGCACTTCCACAATATTTTCCAGTTCGGCCCTTTTCAGAGATGGAGCAGTTGTCCACATGTTGTGGCGGGCCAAAGTACTCTGACAAGGAGACTTATTTCCAGTTGCAGTGACTCTGACAGACGTAGTTCAGAGCACATGCTTTCCGATGAGGAGATTAAACAGACTCACAATCCAACCTGTTGTCCTCCTCAGCTGCACAATATTAGAAGCAACGTCCTCGACAACAACCGACAGTTGTGCGTGTTGAGTTGATATTGTCTGTAGTGTCATGCAAGCGTGAGTTGAGTTTCTTTCTGTTTGTCCAAGCTGAGCATTGCATGCTCTAGCTTGAGGGGGAGTGTTGGAGTATTTGGTTGTGCGCCACATGAGTTGTAGGAGGGTAAATGGATCCTAGAGAGATGCATTTACTCCATCCATTTGTTTAGTCCCACATCTACCAGTAGTGTGACTTGGAGGCTCTGTGGAGGCTATATAAGGAGCCCCATACCTCCTGTATCCATTGAGAAAGAGCAATGCAACATATGCCCCTTTGAGGGCTTCTCCCATGGTTTCATCCCGCTCCTCAGGGAGTAGGGTTCCATGTTAAATCTGTGTTCTTCCAGTTCATATTTCTATATTATCCTCTGTTTATCATTCCGCTTCCGCATTCTCTATTTTCTAACATATATCATTAGGATCGGTGTCGTAAAAATCGACCGAATAATTCGATTTGTCGATATGATTAGTCGACTCGGCAGGGTAGCCGAGTCGACTACCGAAAGTCGCTCCATAATCGGGTTTACACATTTATTCGATTGAGTAATCAATGTAGTCGGTCGCTTAATCGACCGTTTTTTGCATAGGATTTTTAAGTAATCGGGTCCCTAAAAACCAAATACCGATGACATCTAATGAGTAGCTTACTGTTCAACAGTAAGTTCTCTCCATCCCCCGCTCCCGACCCTCAAATACCTAATCCCCTAAACCCCAACGAGAACCTCCACCGTGGCATCGTCGCTTCTCCGCCAAACCGTGTCGCCGCCGAAGGAAGCTCAACCTTGGATCGCCCACCTCCATGTTGCTTCTAGCTGCAACCAAAGCAATTATTGGAACTTCTCCAACTCTCGAACCTTGCTGTCCAGCTTAGGGTTTTCTTTTTTTTTTGTTTTTATTTTTTTGAACTTTATTATATGATTAGGATGTACCTACTTAATGGTCTAGTAGTAGTACAATGTGTCAACCACACCAAAGACCATTGTTCAAATCCCACTCTTGCGTGGGTTGCGTTAGGTAGTCGACGGCCAGTGTAAAAAATAGTCGAATCTTTCAACATGTATTTGAGCAAGAATACATGTAGCCGACTCTACTTATAGTGGGAGAAGGCTTAGTACATTTATATATTATATGATCAGGATATTTAGATTTCTATTGAAACTTGTGAGTTAAAAATCTTTATTGGCATTTGGCTTTGTATATCATGGCTTGAGGTTGGCATTGTTTATGTTTTATTTTTAGTTGAGCGTAGCTGTAGCTTAAGTTTAAGTTGAAACTTTAAGTTTAGTTTTTGTAAGCAGTAACTCAATGAATTTGTCTTCTAGTTTGTTGTAGCAGTAACTAAGTTATTGTAGCTAAAGTTCAATATGTTGTAGATAAGAAAAGTTTCATGCCTATTCCGCAGGCTGCCATATTTGTCTTGAGTGGTAGGCTATTGTGCATTGTTTAGACTGGTTTTTGTATATCATGGCAGATTTTTGTTATATCTTGACTATATAATGGTTTATATTGAATATTGAACATTTTTGTCTCGCTTCATTTTTCTTGTCTCACTGTATTTTTTAAGCTCTTAAAAATATTAAAACTGCTAAATACATGAATATAAGTGAGAGTATGTATTGTAAAAAGTGATTTATATATTTAAAATAATTTAAAAATTCCAAACCGACTCATGACCTGACTAAATTCGATTACTCTCCCGACTGTCGATTAATCCTGCAGTGCCCTGCCGACTGTGTACCGACTGCCGACTTCTGCAACCTTGCTAGGACTCTTCTCATACAGAGTTGGGCTCCTCATTCATTCTGTGATGATGATGTGATGACAACATGCTATCTTATAAATTGGATGCCCTCTACCATTTTGAGTGAAAAGGCACCTTTCTCACTTGCTTTTCTAGAGAAGGACCTTTTCTCTCTTACACCACCAGTATTTGGTTACATGTCATTTGTCCATATCTTGCACCCTTGTCGTGACAAGCTCACTCCTCAGGCCATTAAATGTATGTTCGTTAGGTTGCACCCAAAATGGTTATCAATGTTTTGATCCTGTAGGACACTGCTATGTCAGTGCTGATGTTACTTATTTTGAGTCCATCATGTACGACTCTCTTATGTGCAACTGGTTGAGCCCCTTTGAGTTTGAGGATGCGGTTGGTTTTCCACCCTTACTCATGTACTACAGCATGTCCTCCATGCTAAAATGCCTTCCCCAACATAAAGCGTGCCTTGGGTAAATTCTGAAAACTTGATTTTGACCGGTGGAACTTGTGGCGTGCATGATGTACATGTTCAATCCCAGGATGAGCATACCGATATGCAGGATGAGCCAAAACCACCAGAGGAGAGTGATCTGGGTGGTCTATTTCCTTACGGAAAGGCAACCGTTCTTGTGCTCGACACTCTCTCGCATGTCATGTGTCTTTGGAGAGACCTTCAGCTGATTTCAGGAAAATTATGGTGGGATTATCTGCTATTGAAATCCCACGTACATATTAAACGGCTCTCAAGGTGAGCCAATGGCGTTTAGCCATGGAAGCGGAAATAGCCACTTGACAGTCTAGAGGCACATGGAGTACTGTTGCATCTCCTGTAGATGTGTCTGTTGTAGGATGCAAGTGGATGTTCACTATGAAGCATCAAGCATATGGCAGTGTTGATCACTACAAGGCATGTCTTGTAGCTCGTGGGTTCACCTAGACCTATAGGGTGGACTATCATGGCACTTTCTCGCCAATAGCCTAGCACTCTACACTCCAGGTTATTCTCTATATTGTTTTCACACATAATTGGCGTCTTTATCAGCTCGATGTGAAGAATGCTTTCTCTATGGGTGATCTACAGAAGGTTGTCTATATGCAGTAGCCACCTTGGTTTACCGCTGATGGGGAGTGTCAGAAAGCGTGCAGACTTCATAAGGCAATATATGAACTTACACGGAGTCCAAGTGCATGGTTTCAGAAGCTCTCAAGCGTGATACAATAGAAGGGGTTCGTGAGATCAACTGCAGATCACTCCTTGTTTATTCAGAGGTCCCAGAAGGGTACTATTGCTATACTGGTATACGTTGATGATATCATCATTACAGGGGATAATGCACATGGAGTCCAAGCATCTAAGGCTTTTTTTGGACAACAGTTCGTTACCAAATACCTTGGTAGTCTACGCTACTTCCTTGGACTGTAATTTTCCAGAGACCAGCGAGGTCTTTTGATGACCCAGAGGAAGTGTGCTACATATCTTCTCACGGAGACAAGTATGGCAGATTGCAAGATAGTCACTACTCCCATGGACCCAAGTATGAAGTTATATTATGATGACACTGAATAGGTAGATAAGAGGAGATACAAAGAGCTTATTGGGAGGCTTCTATATGTCATCATAACCGGGCTAGACATATCCTTTGCAGTGAGCAAAGTAAGTCAACTCATGAAGCAACCTAGACAGACACATATGGATGCAGTCAATGTGAATTTGAGGTATCTGAAGACCTGTCTCGATATTGGTCTCTTATTTAGTAGATGCACATCTCTTGCGGTTACAGCTTGTGCTGATGCAGACTATGCAGGATGCCCCAAGGACCGAAAGTTTACTTCTGGTTTTGCTATGTTCACAGGGTACTCCTTGGTATCGTGGAAGATTAAGAAGTAGACAATTGTCGCCAAATCTAGTGCATAATCTTAATAAAGAGCTATGACACAAGGGAGTGCAGAAATAATGTGGGTCAGATCCATTCTGACTGATCTAGCTATTGAAGTGCCTCTTGTACTCTTTATTACCAACAATCCAACCTTCCATAAGAGAACCAAGCTTATCGAGGTAGATTGTCACTACACTGGAAACCTGATCCAGAAGGGTCTCATTTCTACATCTCATGTTTGCTCAAGTGAGTAATTAACAGACGTGCTTACCAAGGCTCTAGCCTGAGGATCCTTTCAGAGATGTTGTTCCAAGCTGAGCCTGATAGACATCTATGCTCCAGCTTGAGGGGAAGTGTCGAGAGTTTTATGTCAGAATTTTATGTTATGCTACCATTTTTCAGTTTGTTTATTTCTTTGTCCTTGTTATGCAGTTTACCCATTAGAGTTTCTCTCTTCTATAAAAGAGAACTCTTGGGCTCTATGTACAATATAGTGAATCATTTTTCCCCACATTCCTCAAGCTATCTCATAGTCTTTATTTGTTTTTTTTTGAAGACTCCTTCATTAGAATATATATATTTTCCTCTGATCATCGATAGACACCTTAAAGACTTCAGACCAACTGTTGAGTTTGATAGAGGTCCCTCCGACCATCATAAAAGACGCGGATATCAATGGCATGGTCTCGACAGAGTAGAGGCCATCGTGGTTAGGAAAAGATCAACGAAGTGCTGAAATAACTTGTGCAAGCAAAAGTAAGACATCTATGGCAACAACCCTTGACCGAGAAGGCCTCGCACGAGGTGGGGAGAAAGGGCAAGAACGTTTAGGGAAGCAACTTGTTGCTGTACGACAGAGGAGACTGCACTGGAGGGGTTGTTGCATGAGAACATGCCTTGCACAATGGGCTTTTGCGCAAGGAGAGTTCTGTGTGCATGTGGGGGGGTATGCATGAGGAAGGCCTCATGCAATTGGATCGCTATTTGGCGAGGAGGATGGGGCATAGGCATTGATGGGGCTTGCGATGGTGACATGATTATTTGGTACGAACTCTGGTTTACTACCGTTGTGGAAGAAAATGAGAATTCAATGGAATGAATTTTATTCATGGTGTAGGGTTTCTCTACTTCCATTAAAAATAAGAAGAGTTCTACTATAATTTTCTTGTCTCGACTTCTTTTTATTGTGAAGCCTGCCAACTTGGAAAACTCCATAGAACTTTGTTTCCAAGTCATCTGAGTCATGTGTCTAAGCCCTTCTTTTTTCTTGTGAATTTTGGCATTTAGGGTTCAGTCGTGCCCATGATTACTTTGGACATTAGTTTATCTTGTTGTTGGTATTTTTAGTTGTGCCTCATGAGTTTTCCTTATGAAATCCAAAGCTGAAATTGATACTTTTATCAAAAAAATCGTAGGTGAAATGAAAAATGCTTTGGGTTTTCTTGATAACAGTATCTAGATAGACATTGCCCTTGATTTTTGCAACAACTCCTTGAGATCTTTATTCACTGAGCATGGTATTGTTCACCATACATGTTGTCCCTACACCTCTCAGCAGGAGGGAGTAGTCTTGTGTAAAAATTACCTCATATTGGATATTGCAAAGCATTACTTATACATAGTAGTATACCTGCATCTATTGGAGGTTCATCCCATGATTTCTAAAAAAAACATAGTAGTATACCTCTTACTTTTAAGGAGATGTGCTTACGGTAACTTACATAATTAATCGTATACCATCCTCCATATTTGTAGAACAAACTCCATACTAACTTCTCTTCACTGATAAGAATCTTTTATATGCACAGCTCATCATTTGTTCATCTTCATTCTATGGGTCATGATAACTTTTTGTAAAGTGTGTCTTCATGGAAAATATCGAAACCTTAAATTATTTCATCACAATACTCTATAAATTAATTTGCAGTGATGAATGAGGAGATATAATCTCTTCATGAAAATTATACATGGGCTCTTGTTCCTCCACCACGTGGACAGAAGATGATTGGATGTTTAGAGACGGTTTTATGTTTCTTCTTATTTAGTTGTAACCCTTTTGGGGACTCTTTATGTAATTTCCCGTTTATGAGTGCTATAGGATTTCAACCTATATAAGAACCCCTGGACCTCTTTAATAAGACATCTTATTGTGTTCTCTCATCTTTCTCCACATGGTATCAGAGTAGCGGTCCTAGACCATTGTTTTAACCTTAATCCTGTCGCCGCCACCAGCCTTCGTCTCTCTTCCTCTCTGGAACCCTTGCACGTGCTCCTTTCATCGATCAGGGCCCCGTACAAGGCTTGTTCTTTGGCTGCTCCAGCACTTGGGCATGTTTGGTTATTGGGTTAGGCTGGGTTGGGTTATTCTCCTATGAATAGTAGCTGATTGGAGAGTTGGGAGGGTTGGAATGATAATTGTGATGTGACATTGATTATGTGTTATATTAACTTTTTTAACGATTATAATATGTTTTTTATGTTAATAATTGTATTTGAACATAGTTGAAAACCATTATACCAAAGAAATTGTAAGGTCAATACAAGTAATCCCAAATTAGAAATGCAGGGGTGGAGCTAGGGGTATGCCATGGTATCCCGATGTACCCTGGCAACCAAATAGGCCCTTAGGGCTTTGTATGGGATCCTCCAGTGGCAACCATATACTCTCATTCCCTAGGCAGTGCCACCGATCCTCCAAGGGAGTCCCCAGCCTACCTCGTCGCCATTGAGCCTTCAAAGGGTTCTGCCCAGGTTGCTCTATCGCAACCGTGACTTCAAGGGGCTCTTCCTGGACTCGTTAAGGCTGCAGGAGGCCTCCAATAGGAACTCGGGCCTCCGTCGATAGGAGTCCGGTCTTCCTTTGCCCCTTACAAAACACGCTAGGGATGTACTTCATGCTATCCATGGAATTGATGTTAGGGCAAAGTTGTTGAGTTCTAGTTGATCGAGGGAAGTACGAGCGTGTTCATGTAACACCTCCCCTACCACCCAATAGAAGCTGTCAGCCCATCCTTAGGGCTCCTCAAGTTCCACGTACTGTTGAGTTGCCGGCATCCCCATCAAGTCTGAATTGTGGCATCCTTCCACAGTTTGCTGCTACGAAAGGCCAAAAGACGACTGAAACGATGGCCTAGGTCATCCATATGTTTGATTAAAGCAACATATCTTCTAGGTCACTTTTTCTTAACCTTCGCGACCACGATGACATCCACTGAAGCCAAGCCCATGTACTCGACTTCTTCTATGATGGTACATGGCATCTCTATCAAATTGAAGGGCACATAAAACTATGTGCTCTGGTCTCGATCATTCAAGGTCTTCATTGGTGGCCAACGAAAGAATCATATTCTCAAGAAGGATTTGCTCAAGGAGACAGAGAAGGACTAGGACACTTGGTATGATGGCAATTGTCGGGTTATTACTTGGATGACCAATGGCGTCAATCCAAACACTGCGACGAATCTTTTCTACAAGGATTTTGCAAGGCAATGTGGGAGAATATCGAACGAACCTACTCCCACAAGACAACCCAGTCTCGACTCTTCAATATTTACATACGTATTTGGTCAACCAATCAGCGAGATTCGAATCTTATCAAGCGAGTACTACAGGTTGTTGACTTGCCTTTTTGAGGGTCTCTTGATTTTCCAACCAGCATGCTATGATCAACATGTGGGATAGAGAGAGAGATGAATGACAAGTCTACTTCCTCTCTAGATTGCATCCATGCTACAAACTTGTGAAGGGCCAGTTTTTGGCGGCTGATATCCTGCCTTCGATTGACACATCTTTGATAGTTTGCATGAATTTGAGACACCTACTAAGCGTCCTTCCATCATACCATATGTAGAGACTACGACTCACTATGCATCGTTAGGAAATAGAGAGTGACAAAGCTATCGGGGAGGACGATTTTATAGGTTTGATCATGGTCGTGGCCACTGATCAAGCAATGGACGCGGTTTTGGCCATGGTTGTAGACATGATTTTACTACTTCCCCGTATCTAGGGTGCATACATTGTGGGCACTAAAACCACCCGTCTGAGCGTTGCTGGGCAAAGTTTGGCATACAACCCAATGCCAATAACGTCTATGAGATAGCCTCGTATGAGCCATCATATGATACAAGAAAAGTTACGACTGATCAGTTTTTTGGTGAGACACATGCACCCCGTACAACTTCTGGATAATCTCATCAGAGGTAGCTTCTGTAGAATTCCAACCCCTCCACTAGTAATAGTACTACTTCTGCTCCTACCGCTACTGCTAGTCTGACTACAACTTCATGTATAATAGCCAACTCTGTTTCTGCTTCTCGCCTTGCTTGGATGATTGACTTAGGGGTATCCACACATTTAACATGAGAATATAGTCTGCTTACCTTTTCTTAATCCTTTACTTATGTGGATATGGTTGGGGTTACCAATGGGGCCCATTCCCCTGTCACTACTGTTGGCACTGTAGTGTTTTCCGCCAAGCTCCACCTGAGTGGAGTTCATTGTGCTTATGCTTTTCTCTTAGTCTATTATCTGTTCGGAAACTATCTACTGAGCTTAACGGTAGGACTAATTATGATGAGTTCTGTTGTTATTTTCATGACATCTGGACATGAAAATTTTTGGTGGGGGATATGAGAAGAACGACCTTTATTATCTTAACATTCTTTCTGACTCCCATTTTTTAGCACTCCGTCTATCTCCGATGATTCTCTTCTCTTGCATCTTCGCCTTGGACATCCTTCTACAACAACAACAAAGTCTTTTCCCACACTAAGTACTGTCGGCTACATGGTGGGTCAATCTCGGACATAGATCCAAAAAAACTAAGATCCCTTCGTATAGTCTCATTGCAATACTTCTTGGGCCTTCCTCGCCCTCTCTTAGTGGACCCAACATCCCAAAATTTGCATCTCCTAATTGGTGCATTAGCCGACCTTTCTGCAAATGATCAAACTACCTTTAGCAGTTTTCTCACATCTTATCCTTGATCGGAGCTACAACAACTTTCCTTCTGATTGCATCATTCCGAATCCGATCTTTACGTGTGTGTCCATAGAGCACACATCCCCCTTAGCATTTTCATTTCTGTTAGTGCCATTTTCTGCACATGTCTATGGTTCACAGGCCAACATTCAGATTCATAGAGTATAGCATGTCTCACGGTTGCTTTGTAAAACTTTAGTTTGATTTTCAAAAGAGTTTTCTTATCATAGAAAACAATAGACGTTCCTCTCCACTTTAGCCAGCGTGCATTTATTCTATTAATAACATCTCCATCGATTTAACCATGATGTTGCAAAATAGATCCCAAGTATCTAAAAAAACCTCTCATCTAAATGTTATCATCACCAATCTTCACGTCAATTCCTTCATCATTGCTTCCACTAAAAGTACACATAATATATTCAATTTTAACCCTACTTATACGAAATCCTTTAGTCTCCAATGTATGTCTCCAGATCTCAAGCTTCTCATTTACTCCATTTCTAGTCTCATCAATCAAGGCTATCATCAGTGAATAACATACACCAATGTATTTCTTGAATGTGACTTGTCAACTCGTCCATAATCAAAGTAAAAAGGAATGGACTCAAAACTGAACCTTGATGCAGATCAATGCTGATGTCAAAACTATCATTCTTCCTAGATTGGATCCTTAAACAAGATGAAGCCCTACCATACATATCCTTTATGAGGTTAATACATATGACATGTACTTATCTCTTCTCCAAAACTCTCCATAATATCTCATGTGGGACAGAATGATAAGCCTTCTCCAAATTAGTAAAAATCATATAGAGGTTCTTCATTTTAACTCTATAAATCTCCATCATTCTCTTTAGTAAGTGGATGGTTTCAATATTTGTGCGACCTGGCATGAATCCGAATTGGTTTTTTTTTTACTTTGAAAATTTGCCTCAACCTTCTTTCGATCACATGTTCCCACATTTTCATACTATGACTCATTAGCTTGATACATCTATAATTCGAATAATTTTGAATGTTTCATTTATTCTTATAAAAAGGCACCACGATTCTTCTCCTCCAATCTTGGTGCATTTTCTTACTTTGCCAAATAATATTGAATACATTTGTAAGCCAAGTCAAGTCACGCTCATCTAAAACTATCCATACTTTATAGGAATGTCACGTCCTACACCTTTTCGAGGTCTCATGTCCTTCAAACCCTCCTATATGTCCTTACTTTGTATTCGTCTATAGCTTTGTACGATTCAAGTAACTTTCAATACTAGCTAGATCTCCCTAAGTGACATCTCTATTTTATTCCCTAATGAAAAGCTTATTGAAATACTGGTTCCATCTAGTCTCTATATCCTTCTGAGTAAAAAGCATGTGGGTTTCCTCATCCTTAATGCATCTCACTTGAGAAAGGTCTTTGGTCGTTTTTTCTCTTGCTTTGACCTGAATAGGTCCTTTGGGCCTTCCTTAGAATCGAGATTTTTGTATAAAATTTCATAAGATTTTGACTTAGATTTGCTTACAGCCTTCTTTGCTTCTTTCTTTGTTATTTTGTAGTTTGTAATAGTTTCCTTTGTTTTATCCTTAGACATAGCTTTAAAGCATGTTTTTTTAAATTTGAGCTTCCCTTGAACCCCCCACTCCATCACGAAGCCTCCTTTCAGCCCGGAGCTCTTCTATTTGACTCTCCTAGCATCTCTTTAGCTACCATTTGGATACAAGATGCCACCGCCTCTCGCATCCCGTTTGCACTTCTGTTACAATCCCAAGATAAATCTTTTAAAACCTTCTCCCTGAAGCTCACCATCTAGGTCTAGTGATCTTGAAAACCCTGTTTTTCTTTACTGGCCCTTTTATTTGCTCATCCATAATTAACAAGCGATGTTGGGTTGTCAAACTCTCTGTTGGCATCTTGGACAGCCTTCTGCCAAGGTTATTTCCATGATGTTCCCTGAACTCTCTACGCTGAAGCCCTTTGAGTGCGAGATGTGCTAGTTTGGAAAACATCATCGAGCGTCATTTCTTGTACGTGCCGAGCCTCATCGTGAAGCTCCTTTTTCTTTTATCCATTGTGATAGATATGGTTCCTATCCGTCCACACTCTAAGTGGCCAAAAGTGTTTTGTTGTTTTTGTTAATGATTATAGTCGATCCTCTTGGGTCTATTTGTTAAAGGAACGTTCAAAGATCAATAAACTCATCAAGAATTTCTTTCAGTTCATCAAAACTATTTTCTCCTCTCGTGTTCAAATATTTTGTTCTGATAATGCTTTGGAATTCACATAACGTGGCTTGACAACATTCTTTGCTTCTCAGGGAACTATCCATCAAACATCCTGTCCGTATACCTCTAAGCAAAATGGGGTAGCAGAATGGGAATTTTGGTATTTTCTTGACATTGCTCAATCCCTTCTCACTCAGATGAAGGTTCCGAAAACCTATTGGGGAGATGCAGTTCTTACTGATGTCCATCTTATCAACATGGTCCCATTTGTAACCCTAAAAGGGTCCAATCCTTTTGCTTTACTCTATCCCAATGAGTCACCCTTCCCGCTACGTCTGAAAATCTTTGGGTTTATAGCTTTCATCCACAATTTTCATACTGCTGACAAACTCACTTCAGGTGATCAAATGTGTCTTTCTTGATTATTCTCACGCCCATAAGGGTTATAGATGCTATGACCCTGCTGGACTCCGATACTCTATTTCTACATATATTACTTTATTTGAAGAGACTGGTTTCTTTATACTATTTATCACGGGTATTCCTTTGGATCTTCCTTCTCCACCAATTATATATAAGCGCAATCATACTTCTGCGCTTGCTCCAGTACCTTTGCTTGTTCCGTTTTTGTAGGATGACATGCCATCTTTAAGTGCCCCCATCACTGCTACGTCGGATGCTCCTCAAGAGCTTCCTATCGCTCTCCGCAAAACTAAGGGGCAATGTACCTTTTACCCTTTGTCTCATTTCACATCTACTGCTAGCTTATCATGCACTGACATGAGATATGCAGATGCTCTCATGACTATTTCCGTTCCCATATATCATCTTAAACGACAACTACTAGGCTAGGGCCGAGTCTCATTTCGGAGGGGGTGCAATAACATGATTATGGTTGGCAATAGACAATGGATGAGGAAACATATGCTCTCATATCCAGGGGAACATGGGACCTTTTACCTTATCCCATGGGAATTCGACATGTGGCTTGCAAATGGGTCTTCACGATTAAATAGTCAGATGATGGGTCCATTGACAGACTGATAGCACAACTTGTTGGTAAAGGTTTTATACAAATATACGTGGTTGACTATTTCGAGATCTTCTCCCCGTAGCACAGATGAGCTCTATTCGTATGGTTGCAAAGAAGTGATGGCCTATCTTTCAGCTCGATGTGATGAATGCCTTCCTGTATGATAATCTTGAGGAGGAGGTTTATATGATGCAATCTCCTGGTTACGAAGTCGAGGGGGAGTGCGTGCGTCGACTTCGCAAGGCAATCTATGGCTCAAGGCAATCCCATGGAATGGTTTGACAGACTCACTACTGAGATCAGCAGTCTTGACTTTCAGAGAACAACATCTGACTACTGTGTTTTTGTTAGAAGATGGCCCATTGGTACTGTCATACTTGCTGTTTATGTTGATGATATGGTTGCCACATGTGATGATGGTGAATGCATACTGGAGACCACGACTTTCCTTCAGAAGATATTCATCATGAAGGACCTTGGTGAACTTCGCTACTTCCTTGGCATAGAAGTGTTACACACTGCAAAGGGACTTCAGCTCTCATAGAGGAAGTATTGCTTGGACATCCTAACTAAGGTAAGATTAGTTGGATGTAAGCTCTCGAGTATTCCTGTAAACCCAAGGAAGCATTCCACTTCAGCTGATCTTGTTTTTGATGATACCATACGATACAGAGGCCTTGTGGGCAAAGTACTTTACCTTACTATCAGTAGGAGGATATATCTTATGCTGTGAGCAACAATAGTCAACACATGAAGAAACCATGTTACAATCATTGGCAGGATGTTTTTCAGATCCTACACTACTTGAAGGAGTCACCAGAACGAGACCTCTTCTATAAAGCCAATGGCCACTTTGATGTAGCTGCATATGCTAATGTGGATTATACTAGTTCACATGAGGATCGTCGCTCTACTACATGATTTGCTATGATGGTTGGAAGAAATCTTGACATTTGGGGAAGCAAGAAGCAGAGTGTAGTCTCTAGATCTAGTGCAGAGGTAGAATACATGGCGATGCCTTAAGCTACCTGCGAGTTTACTTGGTTACTCTCATTTCTATAGGAACTTGGTATTGTTGTCATTGTCGTTCCTCTATATTGCGACAACAAATCCGCTGAGGGAGATCACTACTCCGCACATCTCGACCGACTTTCAGCTTGCAGACACATTCATAAAGGCTCTATCAAAGAAGCACCTCTCGTGGATAACCTCCAAATGGGCACTGTCGATAGATATGCTCCAACTTGAGGGGAGGGGGGTGTTAGAAATGGTTTTATGTTTCATCTTATTTAGTTGTAATCCTTTTGGGCGCTCTTTATCTAATTTCCTGTTTATGAGTGCTCTAGGTTTCAACTTATATAAAACCCCTAGACCTCTTGAATAAGACATCTTATTGTATTATCTCATCTTTCTCCACGGACGCAAATGGATTAATAAAAAGAAAAAAAATGCATATTTAGATATGTTGATGCGAGATACATGGCAAAACTTGTTGTCAAAGGCTTTAGCGAGGTGGGGGGTGTCAACTACAATGATATGTTCTCCCTTGTGGTAAAACACATCTGAGTATGATTCCTACTAGCAATTATTGCCGTCAACGACTTGGAATTGGAGCAGCTAGATGTGAAGACAACTATCTTACGTGGAGAGCTTGAAGAGCATATATACATGCGTTAACTTGAAGGCTTTGAAGTGAAGGGAAAGGAATACCAGGTGTGGTTTCTGAAGAAATTATTGGACATGTAAGCCCACGACGAGCCATTATGCAATAAATGTTATTGCAAATATCATTCCCTGATCTGAAATGAAGAATAAATAATTTGCATAATAGGTCCCTCTATACAATTAGGGTTATATACCATGGCTATCTTAATGATCATACAACTGTTGATTCAATAAGTAAATCATAGAGGCTGGTGCTTGGATGAATATCTAAAGGGTTAGATTGAGGACTCATCAAGCACCGTCAAATGATTGTTAAGATGTGATCTCCAACCTGAGTAGGAGATGGCAATCCTTTCTCACATAGGCTGATATCTGACCGGCCTCTTGATGCAGGTCCTCTACATAGGAATAGAGATTCGGAGGTGTCAGATTAGTTAGGTCAATGGGTTGACTTAACGAGATCGAGATAACCTAAGTCCTATGTTGAATGTTGTCACAGCATAGGCACACATCCTCTGATCGGAGACAGATGTGTTACTATATGTCTGAGTGTGTACATTTGGCAGACCAATAGGTTGATGACCTAACCAAGGTCTATACACCGGCGCGCTGGTGTGCATATAAGGGCATATGAGTAATACAATCTTTCAAAGGGATCATACAGGTTCACTACTGAACCGGAAGACATGAGCTCACTCATGAGATATTGGGAAGAATCAAATTCCGTGCACGGTCGTCTCGCTTTGGAAGCTCGACTGAATTTGTAGGTTTGATATATACTTACGGAAAGTATATGATCAAAACCTAGGTATGATATATGCTTTTGGAAAGTATATGATCGATACCAAATCCCAATAATCAAATGAGAAACTTAGTGATCAAACCATGTCAAGACAGTGTAAAATTGATCTTGATCTTCGGGTTGATCATAGGTCTTCCAGTATGCAGGATGTGCAGGTATTGGGAATACCTGAGGGTGATGTGATCATAAACGATTGTATATCCATGACGCTTCCATTCCGAGGGAGTGATGAAACAGTTCTGGATTTTAGTGACTCCTTCCAGTAGAGAAGCAATCTGATCTTAGTCCAAGTGTTGGACATTGGTCTGAATGAGATTCAGATTCAATGAGAAGATTAGATTTGCGGTCTTGATTTAATCAAGCATCTGTGGGAGGTCCGTAAGATCTGGATTTGAGATGAGATCTCAACATCCAAGTCACTATACATGGAATAATACAATCGCCCTGTCCTTATCTCCAAGTATCTACGGAGAAAGCACATTATTCTTGAAAGGGTTCAAGAATAATTCATTTGATGAATTACATATCCAAGCAAGAAGGACTTGATGATTAAGTGAGATTTAATTATCAAGCATAATATGAATGAGATTCATATTGTGAGAATAATTATCCAAGATAATTAAATGGGATTTAATTATCAAAGATTGGAGAATATGGATAATACTATCCATGATATTTATATATTATAAATATGATTTATAATATACATATATTCAAGAGAGAAATTTAGTAAATAGTATTTGTTAATTATTAAATGTGGATTGGATTCACATTTGTTAATTAACTGCAAATGTCATTTACAAATTAGTTTGGGATGTGAATATGATTTACATAATTTTCAATGGCATGATTGAAATATTTACAAATTAATTTGGAATTAATTTTGTGGATAATTATGTGATAATTGTTATCACAAATTATTAAGAGATAATATGATATAATAAAAGGAGATAATAAGCCACCATTGATGAGGTGGCGTCACCCATGAAAAAGTCATGGGTGACGCCCCATTTTTAGGAGGCTACATTATATCCATTTTATTATCTTGTTTAATCTCTTAACTAATTTATTTATGTTAAATTAAAAATGTGTTGATAATGTTGCAACATATATTTAATTTAATTATAAATAAATGTTGCTGGTTTTAACCAACAACAATCATAGCCATTGATTTTGCATAGACCAAGCCTTGCCGTTGGATCTATGTGTCCCATGGATCGAGATCCATTGGATCCTAAACTAATATAAAAGGAGGGCTAGGGTAGCCTTTCTAGGTACATTATTAAGAGTTGTACAAGGTTACAACTCTCTCTCTCTCTCATATTCTCGCCCTCTCTCATTCTCTCCTCCAAAAGATGGCCGTCCATCTTGTGTTAATAAAGGAGAGACTCTCGGCTTCTTCTTCGACGACTCGAGGATCTCCGTCTTCTTTGGAGTTTCTTACTCTAAAGGAAGACGACGGATTTCGTTTGACGAAATCAGGGGATCCATTGCTTGGATCTTCATCAAGGATTGCGGGACGGACGCGATTCATCATCGTGCCCGCGAGTGCGTTCTTCGTGGACCGGACTTGAGACAGGAGGATCTCTACTTTGGGATCTCGCGATCACAACCACGCTTCAAGAAGTATTCCTTATACTTTGTGGTTTGATGAAATGATCCGAGAAGTGTTCTCGTGATCATGTGGTTTCATCTTTAGATTTAAAAATTTTAATTTCCGCTGCATCTAGCGACTAGTACGAATAGTTGCTCCGATTGCATACGATGCGATCGACACGCTTCCGTGATGCGCTTAAGGATTCTCAATATCCTTCAAGTGGTATCAGAGCTATAGGTTGAAAAAGGTTTTGGATATGATCCATAGACCTTAGACGATTTGGTTCTTGAAAGAGTTGCGAAAATTTTACTGCATTTCAATTTTCGCACCTATGTAAAATTGGTTTTTTCGGTACTGTTTAAAAAGTTTAAATATGAAATTTTCAATTGGTTCCCACTTAATGGTCTAGTGGTAATATAGTGTGTCTACCACACAAAAGACCAGGGTTTAAATCCCACTCTTGCAGTGGTTGCGTTAGGTAGTCGACGGCCAGCTAAAAAATAGTTGCATCTTTCAACATGGATTTGAGCAAGAATCCATGTAGCCGACCCTACTTATAGTGGGAGAAGGTTTAGTACATTTTTTATGAAATTTTCAATTGGATTTTGTTCCTCATTAAACAAGGAAACCATAGGACTTGAGTTTACTAAATTTGGACTTCATTTGCTTAAGATATGGCCTTTTACATATGCCTATATGCACTGTTGCGGGAACTGCAGATTTAAATGTGATCAATGAGATAATTACGGTTTTAATCCACCTCAAAATGCGTGAATTATCACTTGGGTTCTTTAATAAATCTAATAGGCAATCTTAAAAAACTGAGTTTGCATTTTTTGGATTTAAATTGATCAAGATAAGTTAATTTTAGTGATGGGGGGTCACTGCTGGAAATTGACATTTTTGATCATGAACCTTGTGATAAGTCATTCAATTATCATGATGAAAATTAATTGTTAATTTTCTGGAATAATTAGTGATAAATATTTGTAAAATATTTAGAGAGACAATTATTTCATTGAATGACATTTGCCTAAACAACAATGATGAGATAATTGATCTTGATCATTGGTTCATCAACAAACATTGATTTCATGAAAACCTTAGTTTATCCTACAATAGTTGCAGGACAACATTTACATGAAAAACCCTCTTGCTTGAATAGGATTGGGGATTTGTCTAGCAAATCATCTTATAATATAATCAAAATTGTTTTGATGTATATTATATGGTATAATTTTGGCTGAAAAACCGATGAGCATCTCAAAGTACATTATGATCTATCTGGTATTATCCTTTCCCGAGGCGGATATGGTGCCTAGTCGGAGAGCATTGGGGTCGCGGGTTGCAACGTATGTGGTCCGTCCCACTCTCGTCGGTACTGGCCATGACATCGGGTAGGGACTGTATAATGCCGGAGAAGTCAGAATGTATTTTTTTAATTATTAAAATTCGAATAATTCGTACTTTGAGATTATACCTACTATTCAAGTAATAATCAAGTTTGTTGATTGATGATTTGATTAATGATTAATTTAATATGATTAAATTAATTATATCCAATCAACACTCTATTATGAATAGATGTGTATTTCCCTTGGAAGAATTAATTATGTGAATATGATTCACGATAATTAATTATAAAATTTGAATATGATATGGAGGATCACATAAGTGACATCCATGGTCTCCCGTCAAGGCGAAGGGTTTCGTCGCCAGGGATTGTATGTAGGAGACGCCTGTCCGAAGTGACAGCTCATGTATGCAAGCGCATCTGGATCGGGCTCTTTGCTTCTTGAAAGAGTAAGGCCATATGCGTAGTGACCCCAATATCGAGTCCTCATATTATTGGGGCGATATTGGATTGCGCATAGCGAGTTCTAATCCTGTTGACGGTTGGTTCAATTAGCAACGGGTCAACATCATCTTAGGGGTGGTGGGCCCGGGTGTTAAAGATCGAATTGGGAATGCAAGTTGGACTTGCAAGGTGGAATGAGTTCCCGCTTCTTTTTATCGGAGTCATGAGTTCTCATATTATTGGGATACGACAAAGATAGGAAAGGAGATCCCAGATCTTGCTAGAGATATAACGGTAAGAATATCTCTTACATTGAAAGTGATTAAGGGAATGAACTTTCATTGTTGACAAGGCAAGACAACTTTGATATAAAAAATTCCTAAATCAAAGTAAAATATGTATATATATAATATATATACCCTTATGCAAATCTCTTATTTCAGATAATCCTTCATTAAACCCACTCAATGTTATATTCAATGAAAACCATTAAAATATCATGGATTGGACTCATGATCCATATATTGTACTTGCAATTGGACACATAATGTATGTGGTTGCAATGTGCAAGTTTCCTCAACATAATGAGGAATGACAATTAAATAAGACAATAAGACATCACCTTAGGGTTTGTGTGTCTCTATCGTCTTGATCTTTCATCGAGTGTACTTTGGAAGTGACATGTCGATGATGATCGCAATTGTCAAATAATCCTTATAAAATCTAAAAAAGATATTTTGGCATACATATGCGCTCTAGACATTTAATCATGAATGACATGGTTCTCTGCATTATGCAGAATGGTGGCTCGAAAGAGATGATGTATTCAAAATGTTTGAATACCTACCTGAACCTAAGTATCCAAGAGTTAAGATGAATGTAGATATGATGAATATCATTATTCTACTATCTATACTCAAGTCATTCATGAAGCTTCATGATATTCATATTGTATGAATTTAATGAAACATGTATAAATGTTGAAATGCTCTTACATTGAATTCTTTTTAATTTAACATAAGAGATCCTTAGTCTTAAGCAATGGTTGTTTATAGATTAAGAGAGCGCAGTGGAAGCATGGATTGGATCCGAGTAAGAAGGAAAGTCAAAGAGTTAACCTACTTCTGTGACTTCCATATGACATCCAAAGAGTTGGATGAATGCCAATACTGCAATAAGTTGATGTGTTGATAGTATGACTATCAAATCTGTCTAAAATCCTAAGTGAAGGACTCAGATAGAGCATCAAAATAATCTACATATAATCATTGACTCTGACTTTTTTATTTCATAAGATAAAGTCTGACAATTGTATCCCAATCTTCTAATGACATTTGCAATTGGTTGCATATATATTAGAAGATTAGAAATTTGATCTTAAGGTTTAGTAGTCATCTACATAGATATTGATGTAATTGTTACAGCAATCTCTGTTGGATAGATGGACTTCATATTCTCAGTGGGAGAGCCCTTAGTCTTAGAGAATGTCCCTATGACCTAGATATTAGAATACCCTCATTGTTTGTTTCTAAATGTTGGAAATAAACATAAATTCTGAGATAGAACTATCATAAAGAGTTATGATAGAAATATTTCAGATAATAATCTAACATCTTGTGGACTCCACAAAATTAGAAAATTAATGAATGGTTCATTAAGATTTCTAATACTGAAAATCAAACCTTATAAGATCAATAGGAGGATGAAGATCATTTGATAATGATCTGGCATCAAGCCTTGGACATTTGTCTGTTGATTTGATCAATAGACTAGTAAGATATGAAACTTTAGAATGTCTAAAATTTCAAATCTTACATACTTGTGAATATTGTATTCAAAGTAAAAATGTCCAATACACCATTCTTTGGGAATGGTGTTAGATGTCGAGGTATTCAAGATCTCATATATTGATGTATGTAGATCATCTATATCATAGTAAACATTATGGATATGTGATTTCTACTGATGATTATGTATGATATGAGATTTTCTTCTCTTCACCTGGGAAACCTTTGAAATGTTCAAAGATTTCATAATTTTGGTTCAGAACCAAAGTTTGAAGAAAGATGAAATGAATTTGATCTAACCTAGGTAGCTTGTACCTGTTAGATAAAATTCAAAGAATACCTTATGGAGATATGAATATCATTTCTATCTCACTCCTCCTGATAAACCTGAACTCAATAGAGTTGTAGGGAGATACAATTGGATCATGTGTGACATGATTTGATCAATGATGAATTTTAGCATAATTATCTCTTAGTTTCCATGTATATATGTAGTAGAGACTACACTATATATCCTTAATAAGGTTCCATGCATGTAAGATGGAATCTAGCACTTGAGAGTGCTACTTCATTAGGAAAATAAAGGATGGTATTGGATACCTACTTTATGACCTTGAGATTCTTAAAAGATCTCATTTCTTAGAATGTGATTCTTAGTAGATTGAGACTTTTGAGAATCAGGATGAAAATGAAGTGAAGGAACTCATTTAATCTTGAGAAGATAATGAGGCTCCTGAAATCGGGAACTAAAAGGGACAATTAAAGATGAAGCACTAATACCTCTTCAAATGAGTTTGAGGATGTATTTCATGTGTCGATTAAGTCTGACAATGATCGAACTTCATGTGATGAAGCTCCTAAGGATCATGACATGGAAAGATGGATATTAGCAATAAAGTCTAAAGTAGACTTCATATACAAGTGTTGTATATGGACCCTCGAGGATCCACCTATATGGGTAAGACCCATAAAGGTGTAAATGGATCTTCAAGAGAAGAGGGAACCTGATGAGAAGGTAGAGACGTTCAAAGCTCGGTTCGTAGCCATAAGCTATACACCGGAAGAGAAGACATTGCTTGCAATAAGACTTGCTCTTTGGTAACCATGCTTAAAATTATCAGAATATTGCTAACTTTAGGTACACAACTTAACTTGACTATTGCATCTTCAAGATGTAAGTCAAGATTGCATTCCTCTAAGAATACCTCTCTGAGGATATTCACATGAAGTAGCCCCATGGCTTCATGATTTGGGAAAGTAAGCTGTGAAAGCTAAAGAAATCCATCTATGGACTCAAATAAGCTTCTTGTAGTTGGAACATCAGATTTGATGAAATCATAAGTGTTATGATTTCAGATAGAATCTTGATGTACCACGTGAAGCTTAGTAGGAGTGCCATTGTGTTCATCTTGCTAAATGTAGACAATATCCTAATCATTTGGAATGATATAAGGATAATAATAAGTGTTTTATGATCTGGCTATTCCATACATTAAGATATGATCTCAAATGATGCCTCTTGGATCTTAGTTCTGAAGGTGTTCAGAAGCAAAGAGAAAGAGGGTATTGGGATTGTCACATTTGTAGTACACCTTGGACATATTCCATTCTTGGAAATTCCAAGAAAGGCTTCCTTCCCTTAAGATTTGGTACTGACCTATCTAAAGGGATAGCACCTCAAAGAGTTGAGGAAGTGCAAGGTTCAGAAAGTCGGTATGCGGTATTCGTTCGGTCAGGCGGTCTGAAGCGAGTAAGCGGGCAGGCGGAAGTATATGCGGAAGTATATGCGGACTATGCGGTTTCTATTATTTTAATTAAAAATAATTAACAATATAATAATAAATTCAAATAGTAGACATTTTATATTTTAAAAAATGTAGGTATTAGAATGTGAAGATTTTCAACCCTAATCTCAATACTAGTCATAAGATTCATAACAAAATATCTATGACAACTCAAAAAAGGTTCATAATAGCTCCAAAAAGGTTCATAGTTCATACACAAATAATCAAACTCCTAATCTAAATCGTCAAAAACAACAGGAGGAATTTCATCATCGAGTCCATGATGACCTAAACTCATGTCAAAAAAGTTAATAAACTAAAATTGTATATCAAATGAAGACCTAAGTACAACCACAAGTATAGGGAGCTGGCATACAATCAATGTAAGGAGCTTGCGAGTTTAATCTGAATAAAACTAGACTAACTACTAAGTTTTGACATGTTACAACAAGAACCAAACTATCATGAGCTCGGGATACATTTCAGGTGGTTTGGTCATAGCTCTTAAAACAAAGTCATTATGCAACTTAGAGAGGAATCCCAACGATCAAAGAGGGTGTAGAGAAATGAGAACATATAAAAAAAGGGAAGAGAACAAAACTTAACATAAACAGTACAAAATCATTCAATTGAAAACATTACTCCAGGATTCTACATTCCAAATAAAATTATCACGTTCAGGATTAAACATTAGATTCAAAATCCCATAAACATTACTGTTGTGTTATCACAATTGAATAAACATTTATCACAATAATACGACCGTCATTATCCCATAAATATTACTGTTGTGTGCTCCAGGATTAAACACATTACTGCTGTAAACTTTGAATAATCCCATAAACAATTATCACAATAATACAACACCCATATACTCTTATCAGATTCAAAATCAGATTCAAAACAATGCTGCTGTGTTGTGATATCACAATAATACGACACAAATAAAATCAGATTCAAAACAATAAAAGATATCTTAAACAAAAATACTGAAAGTTAGTGATATATTATGTTCAGTGGTTACCTGCACCGCGCCGGCGGAGATGGGAATATCTGGAGAAGCACCAGCACGCGTCGCCAGCGGCAGATGCTTCTTAAGAAGGCGGCAGATGCGTCGTGTTGCGGCAGATGCATCGTGTTGCGGCAGATGCGTCGTGATGCGTCGTGTTGCGCACGATATTCCTTCGCTAGGGCTCGAGGAAGGAGCCAACTCGAGGAAGGAGCCAACTCGAGGGTGGAGGAGATTCCTTCGCTAGGGCTCGGAAGGAGAGATCGTTTCGTGCGAGAGAGGAAGGAGAGAGATCGTTTCGTGCAAGAGGGGAAGGGTCTGTCGTGCGAGAGGGGAAGGGTCTGTCGTGACTCGTACAAGCGCTATGGCTATGAAGTGAAGGAGAACAGAAAAGGCTTTACGAATTCCACATAAAGAAATCAACAAATTTGGGGTGGGAACTCTATTACAAAGTCGGCCGCATATGCGGCCGCATATGCGGCATACTCGGGCGAATATGCGCTTTGACCGCTTTATGGCCGCATATTAAATACTCGGGGCGTTTGATTGCCCGAGTACGTATATGCGGCCGCATATGCGGCCGCCTTTCTGATCATTGAGGAAGTGAATGCTAGAACTGCTTGCACTTGTGCATCGGTTACGGAAAGCTAAGTGTATGCTAGATGTGTACAAAAGCCAGATATCTGCCATGCAGTGGGAGTAGCAAAGTGTTGCTAATCCTAGTATGGAGAGAAAATACTTGATTGCAGTAATAACAAAATCTTCATAGATGACAAGATTTTTGAGATAGTGATCTCAACGTCATATCTTCAAAAGCTTAAGACTTTATAGATAGAGATCTAAAAGGTCTTAACTGTGGATACCTTGAGAGATAGTGATCTCCCGAAAGAAGGGTATTCTCATAAGGATTAGGGAAATACTGGTTATAATAATTCAGCAATAGTATCAAGGACACTATAACTGCTTTGACTAGATCGAGTATTGGTTGTATGAGATGCAACATTCGCATTGGATGCGAGCACTGTTACCTAGGGATATGCAAGTGCCGTAAAAGGACTTGGCATAGTCTTTTGGGAACAGAGTGACTGATCAGCTTACCTAGCTATTTCTAAATAGGCTATGATTGTCACATGAGTGTGGGTTTAAATGATTAGCCCATTAATGGCTCTTTGGGCTAGTGGGAGATTGTTGGACATGTGAGCCCACGGCGAGCCATTTTGCAATAAATGTTATTGCAAATACCATTCCCTGATCTGAAATGAAGAATAAATAATTTGCATAATAGGTCCCTCTGTACAATTAGGGTTATGTACCATGACTATCTTAATGATCATACAGCTGTTGATTCAATTATTGAATCATAGAGGTTGGTGCTTGGATGATTCAATAAAGGGTTAGATTGAGGACTCATCAAGCATCGTCAAATGATTGTTAAGATGTGATCTCCAGCCTGAGTAGGAGATGGCAATCCTTTCTCACATAGGCTGATATCTGACCGGCCTCTTGATGCAGGTCCTCTGCATAGGAATAGAGATTCGGAGGTGTCAGATTAGTTAGGTCAATGGGTTGACTTAACAAGATCGAGATAACCTAAGTCCTATGTTGAATGTTGTCACAACATAGGCACACATCCTCTGACCGGAGACAGATGTGTTACTATATGTCTGAGTGTGTACATTTGGCACACCAATAGATTGATGACCTAATTAAGGTCTATACACCGGTGCGCTGGTGTGCATATAAGGGCATATGAGTAATACGATCTCTCAAAGGGATCATATAGGTTCACTACTGAACCGAAAGACATGAGCTCACTCATGAGATATTGGGAAGAATCAAATTCCGTGCACGGTCGTCTCGCTTTGGAAGCTTGACTGAATTTGTAGGTTTGATATATACTTTTGGAAAGTATATGATCAAGACCTAGGTATGATATATGCTTTTGGAAAGTATATGATCGATACCAAATCCCAATAATCAAATGAGAAACTTAGTGATCAAACCCTGAAGAAGACAGTGTAAAATTGATCTTGATCTTCGGGTTGATCATAGGTCTTCCAGTATGCAGGATGTACAGGTATTGAGAATACCTGAGGGTGATGTGATCATAAACGATTGTATATCCATGACGCTTCCATTCCGAGGGAGTGATGAAACAGGTCTGGATTTTAGTGACTCCTTCCAATAGAGAAGCAATCTGATCTTAGTCCAAGTGTTGGACATTGGTCTGAATGAGATTCAGATTCAATGAGAAGATTAGATTTGCGGTCTTGATTTAATAAAGCATCTGTGGGAGGTCTGTAAGATATGGATTTGAGATGAGATTTCAACATCCATGTCACTATACGTGGAATAATACAATCGCCCGGTCCTTATCTCCAAGTATCTGCGGAGAAAGCACATTATTCTTGAAAGGGTTCAAGAATAATTCATTTGATGAATTACATATCCAAGTAAGAAGGACTTGATGATTAAGTGAGATTTAATTATCAAGCATAATATGAATGAGATTCATATTGTGAGAATAATTATCCAAGATAATTAAATGGGATTTAATTATCAAAGATTGGAGAATATGGATAATACTATCCATGATATTTGTATATTATAAAGATGATTTATAATATACATATATTCAAGAGAGAGAAATTTAGTAAATAACATTTGTTAATTATTAAATGTGGATTGGATTCACATTTGTTAATTAACTGGAAATGTCATTTACAAATTAGTTTGTGATGTGAATATGATTCACATAATTTTCAACGGGATGATTGAAATATTCACAAATTAATTTGGAATTAATTTTGTGGATAATTATGTGATAATTGTTATCACAAATTATTAAGATATAATATGATATAATAAAAGGAGATAATAAGCCACCATTGATGACGTGGCGTCACCCATGAAAAAGTCATGGGTGACGCCCCATTTTTAGGAGGCTACATTATCTCCATTTTATTATCTTGATTAATCTCTTAACTAATTTATTTATGTTAAATTAAAAATTTGTTGATAATGTTGCAACATATATTTAATTTAATTATAAATAAATGTTGTTGGTTTTAACCAACAACAATCATAGCTATTGATTTTGCATAGACCAAGCCTTGCCGTTGGATCTATGTGTCCCATGGATTGAGATCCATTGGATCCTAAACTAATATAAAAGGAGGGCTAGGGTAGCCTTTCTAGGTACATTATTAAGAGTTGTACAAGGTTACAACTCTCTCTCTCTCTCATATTCTCGCCCTCTCTCTTTCTCTCCTCCAAAAGATGGCCGTCCATCTTGTGTTGATAAAGGAGAGACTCTCGGCTTCTTCTTCGATGACTCGAGGATCTCCTTCTTCTTTGGAGTTTCTTACTCTAATGGAAGACGACAGATTTCATTTGACGAAATCAGGGGATCCATTGCTTGGATCTTCATCAAGGATTGCGGGATGAACGCGACTCATCATCGTGCCCGCGAGTGCGTTCTTCGTGGATCGGACTTGGGACAGGAGGATCTCTACTTTGGGATCTCGCGATCACAACCACGCTTCAAGAGGTATTCCTTATACTTTGTGGTTTGATGAAACGATCCGAGAAGTGTTCTCGTGATCATATGGTTTCATCTTTAGATTTAAAAAATTTAATTTCCGCCGCATCTAGCGACTAGTACGACTAGTTGCTCCGATTGCATACGATGCGATCGACACGCTTCCGTGATGCTCTTAAGGATTATCAATATCCTTCAGAAATCTCTTTATGCATTGAAGCAATCTTTGAGACAATGATAGAAATGCTTCAACACATTAATGGTTGCACATGGTTTTACTAGTGTATTTATGATGTGTGTATCTATTTTAGACACATTGTTGCTGGTTTCTTCATTTTTTTGTTGCTTTATGTTTAGGACATGTTGTTAGCATTTGGTAATAAATCTGAGGTGAACATGTTGAAGGTCACTTGGTGGAGAATTGGGGATGAAGGATCTTGTTGTAGCCAATAAGATACTTGGCATGGAGATATATAGGGATCACAAGGCTGGGAAGTTATGTTTGTATTAGAAGAGCTACATGTAGAAGTATTGAAGCGCTTTGGCAATGCAGAGACCAAACTCGAGAAGATTCCTCTTGGATCTAATTTCAAGGTATTCATAGAGTTGTCACTATGAGTATGCGTATGAGTTCCTTACATTAGTTCTATTGGGAGTATCATGTATGCTATGATATTTACTCGCCCGTACATCGCCAAAATAATCGTTGTTGTGAGTAGATACATGTAAAATATAGGGAAATGTCATTGGATTGCTTAAAAGTAGATTTTGAGATACTTGTGAGGTGCCATTAATTTTTTCTTGAGTTCAGGAGAAGTAAGGATGGAGTAGTTGGTTTATGCATGTGACCATGATAAGAGAAGATCCATGAGAAGTTATGTATTCACTATTGGCGCATGCGAAGTTTCATTAAGGCAACCTTGCAGCACACCATTGCCTTATCCACCACAGAAGGAGACTACTTGGCAGCGGCCCGAAGGAATTAAGGATGCGATTTGATTGAGAGGATTATTTGACAAGCTCAATCCCGGTCAGATGACAGTTGCCATCCACTGTGGTAGCCGGTGTGCCGTACATTTGATGAAGGACCGGATGCACTGTAAAAGAGTAAAGCACATCCATGTATGCGACGTCTTCATCGGAGAAGTATTCACAAACTGTGATGCCCACGGATCTGAGATACCTTTTTACACATCACTCATAGTATTACATTCGTTAGATATTGCATTAGGGTACCAAAAATGAGGAAAAGTTTTTCGTTGCGAATGACATTCACATTTAACTAGCAAGCCACAGAATCAACAACGTATCACCAATTTACATTGCATTAATTTACATATAAATTTGCATGTAACAAAAGAAATTGCATTATGTATTTGTATCCCAAATTATAGCAGAAGAGAAAAGAAAACATTTATAATATCCTGAACAAAAACTACAACATGTGTACCTGAATTAGTAACTGCGAAAGCTTAGGTTCGACTCTCCTAATATCACGATGCATGTGTTTTTTTCCTGCAATCCATGCATTAGGGAGAACAAAATGTCAACAAATGTTGAGCACGTCTAATCAATTAAAAATAATAGGAAATTTAGTCTCTTCAAAAGAAAGCAAGTAAATAGAGTTTGACTATTAAATTTAATAAGCTACTTGCATTGAAACAAGTTTTCCAATTGTTCGATATGTGAATTCCCCAACTTACTCATCCTACCTCAATTTCCCGTATTTATCATTTTTATACTTAGATTATTGCTCCATATTTAAGATATCGCCTTTTTATAATATATATTTGATGGATCTTGGTAATATGGATGATGAGTCTCTGATATGATCTTTGTCTTTATCTAATCTCTCAGGTTTTGTGGAAAATCTATGATATTGGTTTGGGTGTGACCTCACACTATGACTCAGGCGTGTCTCAAGTCAAAATCGTATATGATTTTCGTTCTTCCCCATCCTATTTCAAACTCTTTAATTTATTCAATGCTTATCATGATTGAGGTGATTTAGATCTCGTGTATGATCGAGGTGATCCAGATCTCTTTCTGATGTATATGAGTCATGTAGATGGATCTTAGTAAGTGTAGGTGATGAGTCTTGTGTTTTGATTTTTTCCGTGTTGAATAGCTTAGTGTATAGTCTGTGGTTTTGGTCTGGGTAAGACCTCACACTATGACTTGAAGGCAGTAAGGAAGCCTTAGTGTTGGGGTGCCTCCGTAGGCATGCGGCGGGTAAAATGCATCCTAACTAAGTTCCCAATACGTCCACTAGCTTCTCTGACAATCGTGGTAGCTCTTAAGGATGACTTCCATAATATGATCTTTTCTTTTCGTCAGGACCTACTGATGCAACTGCAACTAGTTCAATTGAAACAAAGCTCAACTGTAACCAACTCAACTGTAACCAAAACCCAACTGTAATCAAAACTCAACTGTAACGAACTCAACTGTAATCAACTCTCAGTACAATAACCAAAACTCAAGTGGTGAGGAAGCCTTCGAAGAGATCCTTCCGTCTTGCCCACCTAGTGGAGGTGCACTAGGGGAGGGCTTGGCCTACTCCAATTTGAGATGGTGGAGACTTTCCAGACTAAGTCACTCCATAAAAACCGACCTGACCAATATGGGCAAACGAGCTCGAAAAATCAAACCCGAGGGCCATCCAGCTCGGCACCCTAACGAACACAGGGTCAATGAAATTGGTCTAAAGAAAACTTGTGGATCCCAAAGAGGCCTAAAACTGCGAGCGCTCGCGAAAAATTGAGAAAAAGACCGAGATCCGAGACCTGCGCACTAGGCGTCAGCTGCCCTATTGGGCTTCCTATCTCTCGCCTAGCTGACGCTCACCGCACCCTCGTACATTCAGGTGTGAGGGTCATCATGATCGACACCCATAATTATCAGACATCACTGAATCACTATTGTTGACTTGATTCCTCATCCTTTCTCGATCTCTGTTGTGATTGACTGTACATATCTAGCTCGTTTGTCAATAATTCAATCAGTAGTGATCTATAGTCAGTAGAATATGCCTAAAGGATTAATTCATGAAGGTGATCAGCCTTTGTAGTTATAGTTTTATCATTTCTAAAATTTTGAGAGCATCAGATATTCATTGATCTGGATCAAAATTTGATTCGATGTAGAAATTCCATTTTTCTTATTTTACTCATCATTTAGTGGCATGATTATTAATCTAAATCTCATAGGTCATTTGTATGAAAATACCTCAATGTTCTCATTTTTTGGATCATTAGATTAGAAGTTGTTCATTAGATCTGGATTCAAGTATAAATCAATGTTCAATTACCAATTCTTCTTATTAATCATAAGATTAAGTGTTATCTATTTAAATATAAAATTGTCTCATCTTGTATATTAATTCATCTCCAAATCTCGAAATTGTTGCCATTAGATTAGTGGCTAATTGGTGTTCTTAAAACTTGACTTAATTGTGTACATCTAACCTTTACTTTCTCCTTAATCATTATGAAATCAATAGTTATTTGATAGTCTGAAGTTATACTTAATTTGTATGCTAAACCCTGAATTTCTTATCTTTTGAAATATAAGATCAAAAGCCATAAATTGATCTCATTTCAGATCTGAAACATTTTAAAACAATAGCTTTTAAGAACTAATATGTTATGCAAACACCCCCATTTTCTTATCTTTGAAATCTAGGATCAAAAGCCTCAAATTGATATCAAATCAGACCTGAAACATGTTAAAATAACTGCTTTTAAAAGTTAATATGTGTTGGAGTATTTGGTTGTGCGCCTGTTGTGTTGTAGCAGGGTAAATGGATCCTGGAGAAGATCCATTTACCCCATCCTGTGTTTAGTCCCATACCGCCCAATGGTGGGACTTGGAGGCTCTGGGAATGCTATATAAGGAGCCCCAGACCTCCTGTACTCATTGAGAAAGTCAATAGACAAACACGCCCTATTGGAGGGCTTCTCCCGTGGTTTCATCCCGCTCCTCACGGGTAGGGTTCCACGTTAAATCTTGGTGTTCCATGTTTGATCTTTCTTGTTTATGCTTTGTTTATCAATCGCTTCCCGCATTCTTCATATTTTATAACATGGTATCAGAGCGGGTTCGATTCTCGAGGATTTGCTGTTGAGGATTTATTTTTCTATGTATTATTCGAGATTCGGTTGTTCCTGTTTGTTCAAGTTTTGTAATTTCTAGGGTTTCCATTGAAACCCTATTTTCTGGAGTTTTGTTCATGTTCTGAAATCCGTTGTTGCGGCTCCATCAAAGATTCAACAAGCCCTAGTTTACGTCTAGATTTATGTCTTCATTCAAATCTTCTCCTGTCGAAGATCCTCGCGGGCGGTTTCGAAAAAAAAATCCTAAATGCAGATCCAACAATTTTTCTGGCGAGGCTTCCCACTCTTGCCTGGTTCATCGTGATCGAGCGCAAAATCCATGGCGACATCCGCTAGCGCAGACCTCCGCTAGCGCAACATAAAACTCTTGCGCGCAGGCATCACGCTTCTCTCCCGCAGCAGCACCTCCAGACCTCTCCAGGCCCTATTTCCAGATCCTTCGTGCGGGCGCGATCTTCTATCGCACCAAGATCCCTGCGCAGACCGCGGCAGGGAGACCTTCTGGTTGGCGGCATCGGCCATGGCGGCAAGTACTAGCCTCCTTCGTCAGCAACACCCATCTCGCGCAGGCACAAGCAGCATCTCCTCGTCTCGCGCAGTGCGAGGCCGATAGTCCAAGAGGCACCGCCAAATCAATAAACGCCCATCGGGGCGGGTAGTTTTGAGAAAGAGTCCAGTCATGAACCCTAGAAAAGGCGTTGATTTTAAACCCAAGGGGTGCTTACCGTATTTATTGTAAAAAAAATCTGATTGTGTGGAGGGCTTTGTTACTTTAGGCCCAATAAAAAAAAGGGCCTACACAAAAAAAGAGGTGCGTGCAATTAAAAAAAAAGAGCCACACGCATTTTTTAAAAAAAGATTGAAAGCCGTAAAAAAAGAAGGTTGACGGTTTAAAAAAATGCGAAAAAAATCAAAAAAAAATTGAAACGGCCAAAATTCATGATTTGAGAAGCCGAAAAATTTGTAACGGCTTATTTTGTTTCATTTTCCCCCTATTTATCTTGTCTTCTCCCAACTTGGTCGACGTCCATGTTGTCCGACAAGTATGGGAGAAAGGGGGGTATATGTAGAGTCACAGGTCTTCTTCCAGCCATATTCAGATGTTCCAGATTCACATGCAGAGACCATTCAGATTTCAGACTCTACAGTTTGGTTTCAGACTCGACGATTGTCTTCCGAGTCCAGTTTCAGACATGCACGAGAGTGCGGTCAATTTCAGATGTGCATAAGTTGCTATCATCAGTTCGAGGTCCCCATCATTCTTGTTGTTCGGCCAGAGTTTTCATGTGAGCCATAGGGACTCCAGAGTAGAGAACCATTCCTTATGCCATATGTTGGCAAGAATTTTCATGTGGTATCATAGGTACACCAGAGCAGTGCACCATTCTCTGAGCCAGATGGGAGAGACCCAGTTCTCCGACGAGGAGACTTCAGGCACAGTTTCAAACTCGATGGTCAGATTCCGAGTCTTCAGTTGACTCACACTCTAGCCCGTTCATCCTCCTCACCTGCATGGCATGAGAACCAACGTCCTCGACTGCAGCAATGTGCGCGTTGGGTTGATATTGTCCGTAGTGTCCTGTAGCGTTGAGTTGAGTTTTTTTTGTTTGTCCAAGCTGAGCATTGCATGCTCCAGCTTGAGGGGGAGTGTTGGAGTATTTGGTTGTGCGCCTATTGCGTTGTAGCAGGGTAAATGGATCCTGGAGAAGATCCATTTACCCCATCCTGTGTTTAGTCCCATACCGCCCAATGGTGGGACTTGGAGGCTCTGGGAATGCTATATAAGGAGCACCAGACCTCATGTACTCATTGAGAAAGTCAATAGACAAACACGCCCTATTGGAGGGCTTCTCCCGTGGTTTCATTCCGCTCCTCACGGAGTAGGGTTCCACGTTAAATCTTGGTGTTCCATGTTTGATCTTTCTTGTTTATGCTCTGTTTATCAATCGCTTCCGCATTCTTCATATTTTATAACAATATGTTACGCAAACACCTCCAATTTCTTATCCTTTGAACTCTAAGATCAAAACTCTCAAATTGATCTCAAATCAGATCTGAAACATGTTAAAACAGTATCTTTTAGGAGCTAATATGTTATGCAAACACCCCCACTTTCTTATCCTTTGAAATCTAAGATCAAAAAACTCAAGTTGCTATCAAATCAGATCTGAAACATCTTAAAACAATAATTTTTAAGAGCTTATATATTATGCAAACACCTCCAATTTCTTATCCTTTGAAATCTAAGATCAAAACTCTCAAATTGATTTCAAATCAGATCTGAAACATGTTAAAACAGTAGCTTTTAAGAGCTAATATGTTATGCAAACACCTCCAATTTATTATCCTTTGAAATTGAAGATTAAAATCCTCAAATTGATCTTAAACCAGATCTGAAACATGTTAAAACAATAGCTTTTTGAAGCTAATATGTTATGCAAACACCCACAATTTCTTATCATTTGAAATCTGATCGAAAGCCTCAAAGTGATATCAAATCAGATATGAAACATGTTAAAACAGTAACTTTTAAGAGCTAATATGTTATGCAAACACTCGCCAAGTTCTTATTCTTTGAAATCTAAGATCGAAAGCCTCAAATTGATATCAAGTCAGATCTAAAACATGTTAAAATAGTAGCTCTTAAGGGCTAATATGTTATGCAAATACTTCCAATTTCTTATCATTTAAAATCTAAGATCAAAAGCCTCAAATTGATATCAAATCAGATTTGAAACATGTTAAAATAGTAGCTTTTAAGAGCTAATATGTTATACAAACACCCTCAATTTCTTATTCTCAAAACGTAAGAAATCATTAGCATATGGAGGGGAACATCAGCTGCTGTCCTCTATTCCTGTACAGTTGGATTTTTTTTTCTATTTTTCTATTTTTTAACCTTTATTTCTCTTTTTTGTTTGGAATACCTAAATCGCCCACATTTGCATCTCAAGTCTCGGATTCCGACGTACAATAGCTCATTTTGACCATTTTTGGATGACGATCAAAATGAGTATAATATTCATATACTTCGGATCGGAGATGAATTCTCGAAATTTCCGAGATAAGGTATTGATTTGCGACTAAATTTTGTGATTTTAAATTATCAAACAAGCTCCGATCGATGCACGGTCAATTTAATCGGATTTTCTAGCTGTCTCAGTTTGTTTTGTGGTTCGGATTTCACGTCACGGCTTTTTATGATGGCGCACATTACGATGCGATCGATTTTTGGTCGACGGCAACCAAACTCTAGGAACCACCGAGGTACGTCGTCATCGCCCTTAGATCGAGATAGAACGAGAGAGAATGTGAGAGATAGATCGAGAGAGAGGGATTTTGGGAGGAGGCTCCCAACGGCGAGGCTCGGAACTCATGATCTTCTCCTCCTCGTGGAGGTCTATATATAGGCGTGAATGCCCTCGCTTAGTCCGCCCCCTTCCCCCACGCCCGACGGTTTTGGCCCTCCTAAAGACTCGGCCTTGCCGCAACCGCCGACGGCGGTTTCTTGACCACACAGGTCATGCGGCCGTTCTACACAAACGAGTTTTGATCTGTGATCTACAGATCGATTTGAGTTTATTCAATATTAGTTGAATATTAATTGGTCATGTAGACCCTTAATCGGGTCGGATTCAGTTTATTTAGAGGCGACTGTCACGCAAACGATCACATTCATATGAAGAAGATTGTTACAACAGACAATCCAGCAGACATGATGGCGAAGCTAGTTCCACTAACCAAGTTCACAACCTTTGTGAACTTGGTTGATCTTTCTAGGGCATAAAGGCTCTGTACGACAAAGAGCAACTTCACGTACCACCTTCTGGGTTGAGTTCAAGTCACCTGGAGGTTTCTTGAGATATGCTCTAAATCATTAACCAAATTACGATCTGGATATATTTTGTAAAATGATCTTAAGTACGGATTTTAGGATGCGATTAGAATCCGTTTACCATTTACCCTATTTATATACACGTGTAATTCTAGGTTAAGATGTGGGATATCTGAGAGACTCATTTTGGGAGAGCACTGCCTCTTAAGGCTTTGTATTTGTACTCTTGTTTTTCCATTGTGGAACCTCTCTTTGACCATGGTTTTTCCCTACTACACCGGTTGGATTTTCCTCGTAAATCGCATGTTCTTCATGTTTGCTTATGATTTGTTGGAGAGAAATAAGAGCCTTGTTATTTCTGAGAACCCTAGTCTCTCTTATATAGTAGAGAGTCCTATGGGTAAATTACAAAAAGTGGAAAACAAAACTAGAGAATAAGAAATAGATACATATGAAATATGAAATTATAAATATCTTCACACTCCCCCTCAAGATGGAGCATAGATATCGATCATGCTCAGCTTGGATGAACACTACTAAAATGATCCTCTGGGCAGTGGCTTGGTGAAGATGTCCGTTGTTTGCTCTCCAGAGCTGACATGGGAAGTATAAATCAGGCCCTTCTGAATCATGTCTCTGGTGTAATGGCAATCCACCTCAATATGTTTTGTTCTCTCATGGAACGCAGGATTGTTTGCAATGAATAGAGCAGCCTGGTTATCACAGTGTAACTCCATGGGTAGAGGAACCTCTACATGTAGATCACCCAGTACTGCTCGGACCCACATCATTTCTGTACTTGCTTGAGCCATAGCCCTATATTCGGACTCGGCACTTGACCTTGCTACAACAGTTTGTTTCTTGCTTTTCCAAGAAACGAGAGAAGTGCCAACGAATATTGCAAATCTCGAAGTCGATTTCCTATCCTTTGGACAACCTGCATAATCCGCATCAGCATATGCGGATGCAGAGAGTGTTTCTCCTTTCTTGAATAGTAATCCTGAGTCTGAAGATGATTTTAAATATCTCAATATCATATATATAGCATCCATATGTACCTGTCGAGGTTGCTCCATGAATTGACTCACTTGACTCACTGCAAATGCAATATCCGGCCTGGTAATTGTAACACAAATGAGTTTTCCAACCATCTCTCTGTATCTTCTTTTATCGACTTCATCTGTATCATCATCATATAGCTTCATGCTAGGATCCATAGGAGTAGTGGAAGGCCGACACTCAATCATGTCTGTCTCTGCAAGCATATCTGTAACATACTTTCTTTGGGTCATCACAAGACCCTGTGCATTTCTAGCAAATTCCAACCCCAAGAAATACCTTAGGGTGCCAAGATCCTTAGTCACAAATTGATTGCCCGGAAATTCTTTCGCCATCTTGATTCCCTGCTCATCATCTCCTGTAACAACAATATCATCAACATACACCATGATAGCCACAGTACCTCTAGACGTCTTCTACACAAATAAGGAGTGGTCTGCATTTGACCTCTTGAATCCCTGTCGTTCAATCAGATCTGAAAGCTTTTGAAACCATGCTCTAGGACTCTGTTTAAGGCTATATATTGCCTTATGGAGTCTACAAACCTGTTGGCACTCCCCCTCAGCAGTAAACCCCGGAGGCTGCTGCATATAGACCTCTTCTTGTAGATCTCCATATAAAAATGCATTTTTCACGTCAAGCTGGAATAACGGCCAATCACGTGCTACAATAACTGAAAGGACACGTAAAGTAGAATGGCGAGCAACCGGAGAAAACGTGTCCAAGTAATCAACTCCATAGGTATGAGTAAAGCCACGTGCCACGTGTCGTGCCTTGTACCGATCAAGGCTTCCATCTGCGTGGTATTTAACAGTAAACACCCACTTGCAGCTCACAATAGACGCTCCGGGAGGAGGAGAAACAAGTGTCCAAGTACCACGGGACTGCAACGCGGCCATTTCTTCTTCCATAGCAAGGTACCATTTGCTATCTTGTAGTGCCTCCTGGTAATTGCGTGGAACTTCCACTGCAGATAGAGCAACTGCAAATCTCTGGAAATCGCCTGTAAGACGATGAAAAGAGACATGGGAAGCAAGTGGATAGGATGCACAAGTACGCCTCTGCTTCCTAATAGCGATAGGCACGTCCAAATCTCCATGATCATCATCCTGTTGTGTTCCCTGTATCAATAGATCTTCAGACTCATCATTAGAAATCAAGTTATCAGAACCAACCTGAGGCATGCTGTATAACGGACCATGACCTTGAGCAGAGGAGGACCGACAAGTATAGTACTTTGGTAACGGGGGGACAATGGTTACTGGAGGTGGTAAAGGTGGAGGTGAAGGTATGACAGGAGGTGGTGGTGGAGATGGTGTAGAAGGTAACTGACTCATAGGAGGAGGTGGCATGATGACCTCAGTATCAGAATGGGAAGTAGTCATTCTGTCACCTGTAGGAGAGAAAAACATCACAGATTCGAAGAATGTGACATCGGCGCTAACAAACTATTTTCGACGCAGCGGATCAAAGCAACGATATCCCTTCTGTGTCCTGGAGTATCCCACAAACACACATTTGATAGTCTTGGGAGAGATCTTATCAAGACCTGGCACCAACTAATGGATAAAAACAGAACAACCAAAGACACGGGGTGTAAGAGAGAACAACTCCTTCTCATGGAAGGCTATAGAGAAAGGAGTTTTCTCACCCAAGACGGACGGGGGCATGCGATTTACTAAGTAGCATGCAGTGAGAACCGCATCACCCCAAAATGAGTGTGGAGCATGACTCTGAATAAGTAGGGTTCTAGTGATATCCAATAGATAACGATTTTTCCGCTCTGCAACGCCATTTTGTTGTGAAGTGTAAGCACATGAAGTTTGATGAACTATACAACGAGATGAAAAGAACAAGGACAGAGCTCTAGTACAGAACTCCAATGCATTGTCAGAACACACAATTTTCACAGAAGAAGAGAAAATGTTTTGAACTTCATTGATAAACATTTGAATCGCCTCTCCTGCTTCAGATTTATTCTTCAATAAAAACACCCAAGACAAGCGAGAAAAATCATCTACTGCAACAAGATAGAACCTGTGTCCCTGGTGGTCAAGAACACGACTGGGACCCCAAATATCAATATGGACTGACTCAAACAAGGAGCTACTGCTCCGACTCTGACAACTCGGGAAAGTAGACCGATGATGCTTTCTCAACTGACACGTTTCACACTGGAAGGACGACTTCGGAGAAATCTGAGGCAAAACACGACACATCTTCTGAAGAGGGAGATGACCAAAACGGAGATGCCAGGTATATGGAGAGTCTGATCCTGTAGAATGGAGAGATGCACCGACATAGGGAGTATGGACCCGACGATAGAGACCATTCTGCTCACGGCTACAACCAATCACCTTGCCCGAGGGTATGTCCTGAAAAACAAGAGACGATGAGTCAAAGATAGCTCGACAGTTCAAATCCTTTGTAATCTGGCTAATGGACAGTAAATTCATAGAGAAATCAGGAGCATATAATGCATTCTGCAGTCTCATGGAAGGTGTCAGGTTAATCTCCCTCTGTCCTGTGATCGGGGAATGTGTCCCATTGGCTGTCACCACAGTTCGTCCTGAAGAGACCGGTCTATATGCAGCGAGCTGCTCTTTATCCCCACAAAGATGATGTGTCGCTCCAGAATCCATAATCCAGTTTGTAATCATAGATCCATCACAAGAGGTGAGAGCATAAGAACTACTTGAGGTACTGGTTGTGGCAGGTGAACTGGCAGAGGCATAGACGACCACATCTGACTGACCTCCAGGAGTTGTATCAGGAGGCATGATGTTCCTCAGTCTGGCAACAAGATCATCGAATCGTTGGTCCAACGAGGAAGGTGCAGGGGACTCAACTTATTCAGCTACCCGAGCCGATGCAGGAAAGCCATGCTTAGAGTAGCATGTATCCTCGGAGTGACCAGGGCGACGACAATAACTGCATGGTTGACGAATCCGACCCCCACGACCTCGGGGGCCACGACCGCGAAAGGTAGAGGAGCCACCTCTTCCTCTGAAGGCTGAAGGTGTCTGGCTGGCAGTCGAACTTGGGACAGTAATTCGACTCAGTCGATGAAAAGCTTCCTCCATAGGAGGAATAGTGGCGTCAACAAGAATCTGAGACCGGGCAACATCGTACTTTGGATCAAGGGCATCCAGGAATACACCTACCATGGTAGCATTTCTGTACTTCCTGCTGCTCAGGAGTGGCCGTCAACGGCATGAAGCTATGGTGCTTCTCAAACATCCCTCGTAGGGATGTGTACAGTGAGTAGGGGGCGCCCATTCTGTTTGACTGTAAAAATATCATGTTGCAACTGAAGTATCTTGGTCTCGTTCCGTGCCTGCGAATATGTCGTCGCTAGAATATCCCACATAGCCTTAGCCGTGGGCTGATGCAGTACATCGTTGGCGATCTCTATCGTCAACGTCCCAGATAGCCAGACTTTGGTATACGCATCATCCGCCTCCCACGAAGCATTCACCCCAGTCTTCTCAACCGGCTCCTCTTCGGTAAGAATATGCTTCTTACCATTCGACTTCATCAAGCTCATGAACTGCATAGCTCAGAGCTCATAATTTGTCCCGTCCATTTGCACAATAGGCACTGGACCTCTGAATGCGCCAGTGGCGAGTACATCAACCTTGTTCTCAGACATATTGCCGGAAGAAGACTGCTACGGGTGCAAGAAATCAAAGTTTGTGTGTCTACATAGACATATATGGGTTTGGGTGCACGTGTAGACTCATGCACACCAACCCATCAACCAACTGATGAAGCTGACAAGCACGGAGCTTGCTAGGGTGCCGCGTACGGAAGACAAGTCACGTGCGAGGGCTGTGAGCGTGAGGCAGCTCGTGAGGCGGCACACGAGCGCAAGACCGCGTGCGAGGCTGCGCGCGAGAAGGAGCATGAGGGAACGCGCAGGTAGGTGTTGTGCTCGCGCGAGACCTGCAGTGTACGCGAGCGTGGTGCGCGCGAGGGTGTGCGCGAGGGGTGCGCGCGAGCCTTGCTGGGAAGAAACGCAAGGCCATAGCGTACTTGGCGGTGGCGCGCGCGCAAGGCGAGGAGGCGACAGCGCGCAAGAAGAGGGCTAGAGGTAGGGTTAGGGTTTTTCGGGAATTGAGAGCTCCGGTCTAGGACCGCCACTCTGATACCATGTTGGAGAGAAATGAGAGCCTTGTTATTTCTGAGAACCCTAGGCTCTCTTATATAGTAGAGAGGCCTATGGGTAAATTACATAAAGTGGAAAACAAAACTAGAGAATAAGAAATAGATACATATGAAATATGAAATTATAAATATCTTCACATGATTGATTGCATGCTTGATCATCTTTCACATTATGTTATACATATAGTTAGTACATATAGTTAGTTGATAATTGACAAAGATTATCAAGTAGCCTAGTTGGTTGTTAGTGCATGGACTTGATATGCAAAATCATTAGTTTGAATTCTTCAGTATGTCTATTTATTTTGGTCACAACTCCTTCCACAAAGATCACTTATTGGAAAACCATAAGTAGGCAGGGATAGAAAATTCCAAATTGTCCTCGTATGTAAAAGAGTTCCTTTAGGTATTCAAGAATACTACCATAAGTATATTGGGACATGATTATTTATGTAGACTAAAAATTACGTTCTTTCAAGTATGGGACGATTTATGTATAATAAGTTATTTCTTAATTGCTTAAGAGAGACTTACATGTCCACCAATCATAATGGAAACGAGTAATGAACCTAGCTTGATGTCTATCATACAATGATTGTCCTTTTTGATGTAATGGAATCCTGACATATGCCATTATGTGTTATAATGACATTGGTGATATTGGTCTATAGATGGACCAACATCCACCTTCCATTAAAATGTTATCCAAGAATGACACTAAATGAAAATAAGTAAATGCCTTTAATGTGGTTTCGTTTTTAAGACGTTAAATGAAAATAAGTCATTGCCTTTAATGTGCTTTTGACTTTAAAGCGATGGCATGAAATGAAATCAGACGGATTTCATTTTATGAGGAGCTCGGATGACCATCATGGAAATTAAATCGGGAAGGTTTCATTGGTGGATATCCCCATGAAATGCACGTTCATTATAATACATTATAATACCAATGGAATGAAGACGTTGTGGGAAACTTAAAAAGGGAGGAAAATTCGTGTCGGGGGCAAGTTGTTAAACTTATTAACGGTATACGGTCGGAAAATTTTTTTATTATATACCGTAGGTAAGCCGCCTCTTGAAGAGGTGGCTTTGGTTAAGAAAGAGCCGCCTCTTCAAGAGGCGGCTTTAGTGAAAGCCGCCTCTTGAAGAAGCGGCTATTAATCAAAGCCGCCTCTTGAAGAGGTGGTTGTTCGCCAGAACCGAAAAAAAGAGAAGCAGCAGCTCTGCTGCTCCCCCTTTTATTTAAAAAATTCATACGTTGGCGAATTCCATGCACAATATGTAATACAAAATATGATATTTGTTGGGAAAAACGAACGACTTGTTTATTCCATAAGCCCTAGGCTCTCTTACATAGGAGAGTAGCCTATGGGTAAATTACATAAAGCATACAACTGAAAATAAAAATAACGAAGAGATACATGCACTACTCTATATGCGTCAACACTCCCCCTCAAGATGGAGCATAGATATCAATCATGCTCAGCTTGGACGCACACTTCTGGAATGGGCCTCGAAGTAATGCCTTGGTAAATATATCAGCAGTTTGATTCTCTGAGGTGACATGAGATGTAGCAATGAACCCCTTCTGAATCATGTCACGTATGTAGTGACAGTCAACCTCAATATGCTTGGTCCTCTCATGGAATGCTGGGTTGTTTGCAATGAACAAGGCCGCCTGATTATCACATTCCAACTTCATAGGAAGCGGTATATCAAGGCATAGATCTATAAGTAGAGCTTTCACCCACATCATTTCTGTGCTAGCCTGGGCCATAGCCCTGTATTCATATTCAGCACTGGATCTAGCTACCACTGTCTGTTTCTTGCTCCTCCACGAGACTAGAGCATCTCCAACATAGATTGCAAATCCTGAGGTGGACTTCCTGTCCTTGGGGCATCCTGCATAGTCTGCATCAGCACACGCTGTGATAGAGATCTCCTTTCCCTTCTTAAATAGCAAGCCTGCACCTGGAGATGATTTTAGATATCTCAGAATCATGTGTCTAGCATCCATATGGACCTGACGTAGTTGCTCCATGAACTGGCTCACGCGACTCACTGCAAATGATATATCAGGTCTAATGATCGTGACATACAGTAGTTTGCCTACCAGTTCTCTGTACCTTCTCTTGTCCACCTCCTTTGTGTCATCATCATAGAGCTTCATGCTGGGATCCATTGGTGTCATAGCAGGCCGACACCCAAGCATACCTGTTTCACTCAATAGATCTGTAACATATTTCCTCTGCGACATTACTAATCCATATGGATTTCTAGCAAATTCCAGCCCCAGAAAATATCTAAGGACTCCCAAGTCCTTGGTGACAAATTCGGTTCCCAGTTTTTCTTTCGCCTGCTTTATGCCGTGCTCATCATCTCCTGTAATCAAGATGTCATCAACATAAACCATGATTACAATGATACCTCTAGCAGTCTTCTGTACAAACAAGGAGTGATCAGCATTGGAGCGTTTGTATCCTTGTTTCTCGAAGAGATCTGAGAGCTTCTGAAATCATGCTCTGGGGCTCTGCTTAAGGCCATGGATAGCCTTATGTAACCTGCATACCTTGGAACACTCCCCCTCAACAGCAAAACCGGGTGGCTGTTGCATATAAACTTCTTCCTGCAAATCTCCATATAGGAATGCATTCTTCACGTCCAGCTGATGGAGCGGCCAGTCTCTAGCAACTGCAACTGACAACAAGATCCGTATAGTGGAATGACGTGCCACGGGCGAGAATGTGTCAAGGTAATCCACCCCGTATGTCTGTGTAAAGCCACGTGCAACAAGACGCGCCTTGTACCTGTCAATAAAGCCATCTGCATTGTGCTTCACTGTAAACACCCACTTGCAGCTCACCGGGTTCACATCTGGAGGTATAGGAACCAAACTCCAAGTTCCTCTGGACTGAAGTGCCGCCATTTCTTCCTCCATTGCTAGCCGCCATCTACTATCCTGCAGAGCTTCTTGGTGATTTCGTGGAATATCTACAGCTGACAGTGCCACAACAAATGACCTGAAATCTCCAGATAGCCTCTTAAAAGACACGGATGCTGGTAATGGATATGTAACACATCTCCTCTTCGACTTGCGTAGAGCAATGGGAACATCTAAAGCAGTTGTACTCTCATCTGGCCCCTGCAACATATCCTGCTCAGAAATGTCGTCAGATCCATCAACATTAATATTTTCATTACATACCATAGGAGAGCTAGTAGACGAGTCATGACCATGAGCGGGAGGAGGCCTGCGGGTATGATGGAACAGTAGCGGTGAGATAGGTGGTGGTGGTGGTGGCGGCGGTGGTGGTGACGACATCTGAGGTGGTGGTGTCATGTATATGGCATCAGTAGATATAGGTGGTAGCTGCTTGTCTCCTGAGGCTGAAAAATACATAACAGATTCAAAAAATGTAACATCTACACTGATCATATACAGCCGACGTAGAGGATCAAAGCACTTGTATCCCTTTTGAGTTATGGAGTACCCAACGAAAACACACTTGACAGCCCTAGGAGAGAGCTTGTCAGTACCAGACGACAACTGATGAACAAATGCAACCGACTCAAACACACGAGGAGTAAGAGTGAACAGATCCTTACCAGGATGAATGAGGGAAAACGGAATCTGTTCATTCAAGACAGAAGAAGGCATACAATTGATTAGGTAACATGCAGTGAGAACTGCATCACCCCAGTAGGAGTAGGGAACATGACTCTGTATAAGGAGTGATCTTGTGACATCAAGAAGGTGACAGTGTTTCCTTTCAGCAATTCCGTTCTGTTGAGATGTATGAGCACAAGATGTTTGGTGAACAATCCCTTTTGAGGAGTAATAATTGGCAAGAATATTGGTGCACAACTCTAAAGCATTATCACTTCTCACAAACTTCACAGATGTGGAGAAAACATTTTGTATTTCATTCAGAAAATGGATAATGATATTTCCTGCTTCAGATTTATTTTTCATCAGAAACACCCATGACACTCTAGAAAAATCATCCACAAATACTATATAAAATCTATGTCTCTGATGATCAGGTACACGACTCATACCCCAGACATCAATATGAAATAACTTGAACTTGGAGGTACTACTCCGACCTGGATGACTGGGAAAGGACGACCTGTGATTCCCAACTGACACGCCTCACAATGGATAGGTGTGTGAGGAAGACCATAAGGTAGAACTTGACGCAACTTCTGAAGCGGTAAATGACCAAAGCGCAGATGCCACAATAAAATAGATACTTGTCCAGAAGGAGAGGATGGAGTTCTAACAAAAGGAGTCTGATTCAGGCGGTAGAGGCCTCCTTGCTCATAACCACGACCAATCACGTTACCCGTATGGATGTCCTGAAAAATCAAAGAAGATGGATCAAAAATTGCCCGACAATGTAGATCCTTCGTAATCTGACTAATTGACAACAAATTCATTGAAAAATCAGGTGCATGTAGCACATTCTTGAGCTGCATAGAAGATGTCAATCTAATCTCCCCTTGACCAGTGATGGGGGAATGTGTACCATTGGCAATTACTACTGTCTGTCCTGGAGGAATCTGAGTGTATCCTGTAAGTAGACTCTGGTCGCCACATAGGTGATGTGTAGCGCCTGAGTCCATAATCCATGGTAATGTATCTGATCTACTACTGTTGAGTGCAAGTATACTACCTGAGGCACTGGTAGACGCAGAGGCAGAAGCAGCGGCATCAGAATGAGTCTCTGTAGTCGGTGTTGGACCAGATGGTGGAATAATGCCCCTCAGACGGGCAACTAGATCGTCGAACCGTTGATCCAAAGTAGCAGCAGATGGAGGCTCTATCTGCTCAACAGCTCGTGCGGATGCAGGAAATCCATGCTTCGAGTAGCACGTGTCTTCATTGTGTCCAACTCGGTGACAGTAGGTACATGTTGACCTAGTGCGACCACCTCTTCCACGAGGTCCACATCCATGACCCTGTTGATGGAATCCACGACCTCTGTTGGCTGCCATGGCTGAAGAGTTCTGACTAGGGGCTGTGGAAGGAACTGTGATCCGACTCAGTCTATGGAAAGCTTCCTCCATGGGAGGAATAGTAGAATCGGCCAAAATCTGTGATCGTGCCGCCTCATACTCAGGATCAAGTGCAGCTAGGAACACGCCCACCATAGTCGCGTTCCTATATGTCTTCTGTTGTTCTGGCGTGGCTGTCAGGGGCATGAAGCTATAGAGCTTCTCGAACATCCCTCTCAGTGATGTATAGAGAGAATGTAGAGGGCGACCATTCTGCTTGATAGTGAAGATATCATGCTAGAGTTGCAGAATCTTTGTCTCATTCTTCTCCTGGGAATATGTGGCCGCCAGGATGTCCCACAGATCTTTGGCTGTGGGTTGATGTAGAATGTCATTTGCTATCTCAATTACCAGTGTACCGGATAGCCACACTTTGGCATATGCATCATCCGCCTCCCAAGAGGCATTGGCTCCAGTCTTCTCAACAGGCTCTGGTTCAGTAAGAATGTGCTTCTTACCCGTTGACTTCATCATACTCATGAACTGCATTGCCCACAGTTCATAGTTTGTACTGTCCATCTTGACAATAGGCGTTGGACCACGAAAGGCGCCAATAGACGGGATATCCGCCTTGCTTTCTGACATACTGGAGATGGAAGACTGGAGCGACTGACAGAGGATGAGATTCGTCTACAATGACATAGACGGGCTTAGTTGCATGTGTAGACCTCAAGCAACTAACCCCATGTAGATGAAGATGTGTGTGCCCTAGGGCTTAGGGCTTAGCACACGTACACACGTGCAAGAAGCACGCGCACATGCAACTGGAGATGCGCGTTAGATCACTGGAGATGCACAGAGATGCGCAAGAGAATATGCACAGGCGCAGGCGATGCACTGGAGATCAAGCAGGCGATGCACAGGCGGCAAGGCTGACTTGCGCACTGGCGCAGGAAGGCGCACAGGCGCTGGTAGGCGCAGTGGCACACGTTCGCGCAGAGGCGCAGCACCGGCATGAGGGCGCTACAGCGCCCAGGCGTACGGCGCCCAGGCGCTACAGCGTGCACAAGCGACGCTCACGCACAGCGCGCAGAGGCGCGAGGATGTTGGAGCAGCGGCGCTGGAGCGGCAATGGCGATCTCCGACGGCGCCGATGAGATGGAGAGAGAAGGAGAGGCCGGCGGGTGGGGTAGGGTAGGGTTAGGGTTTCGAGAACTCCGGTCTAGGACCATCGCTCTGATACCATGTTGGGAAAAACGAACGACTTGTTTATTCCATAAGCCCTAGGCTCTCTTATATAGGAGAGTAGCCTATGGGTAAATTACATAAAGCATACAACTGAAAATAAAAATAACGAAGAGATACAGGCACTACTCAATATGCGTCAACAATATTAGAACAAGTTTAAAAGATAAGATTCATAGATTAGAAAGTAAATTGTTCATATACAAGGTGCATAACGCAAGCGACAACACAATAGTTAGAAACACTATAATTACATGCTTGCTTTACATTACAAAAGATTGCCAACATATCGTTCTAGGGTCTACGCTCCCTCCTTTTGTATTGTAATTTGACCGGTCTGTCATCTGCCATGGTGGTCTCCGGTGCTCTAGGGTCAAATCCATGTAGTTGACTGTTGCGATCTATGTCATCGATGTTGGTCATCTCGGTTCCTTCAACTCCAAAGAAGGACAACGGGAGGGGTGAATGGTGTGAAGGTCCTGCATTGTGCTTTGCTCGATCCCTCCGTGGTGCCTGCGGCGTTGTAGGCTCTCTAGATGGCCCACACTCAGGAATTAGGGTCTCAAATTCTGTGCCAGACTGAGGGGGTTGTTGTGTTTTTACTGGGACATCTCCCTCTCCAGAAGGCCTCTCTCCCCTTTGTCGGTGACCTCATCCCCGTCCACGTCCTCGAACACGTGAACGGGGATGAGATGTAGCTTCTGCCTCACCATCGTCCTGTGAAAGCTCGTCAGTAGGACCATCTCGGAACTGTCGCTGTATAGACTCACGTATCCTAGAACTTGCTTCAACAGCAAGTTCTCTAATACGTGGAGCACCATCATCGCAAAGTCGAACAATCTCCTTGAATTGAGACACCTGCAATATGAGTAACTGATGTCAGAACATGTTAAATCATCCCACAATATCTAATTTAAGTAAATTCTATCTTACCGCGTAATCGAGTGTGCATCCATGTCGTCCAATGAAACGTCTTATAATTCGACGATACCATGGCAAGTATTCAGCGGTCGTATCTGGTCCTCCCAATGAAATGAGAGTCATTGACACAACGTAGTCCTTACGGGTGTTCTATAGTCTAATATAAACTGCATGGAACTCCGTCCAATCGACGTTGCTCTTCCCTCGGAGATTGATTGAATGCAAATGAGATGACGTATCACAAGCCATTGGAACCCCCTGAATGCCAACAAACTGTCAAAGGACTCTGTCCGGTGTGTATAGGTCCACAATACAAAAATGAATCAGGGGGACGCGAGCCACATGTAACTCCTCATTGCCACGGCAATACAATGGTAACAGGGACAACACCTCCTCTGTATATGGAGTCCATACCACCTGCGTTAAATTAGAAATATTAAAAAAACCGATACAATTGAAAAAAAACGTAATAACGTGTTAAGTGAATACATGCTCATCTAGTTGTAGGTCAAGTGCATCCCTATATGGTCGAACCACATGTGTAGATTCCACTGAAATATCAAACTATACATGCCATCTTGCCCCCAAGGGCTTCCCTTGCCAAAGAGGTCGGTGGTGAACGACCGGAGCGATTGTTGATCAACGTGAAGGCTTGAGTAGTCGCCTCAGCGACAGTGAGTCTGATTTGTCAGACCATTATTTAGCGGCTCTCGTCTTATCGTTTTTCACCCGTCTAGGAAGACTAGATATTTGACATCAACATTGATTTACATCAAAGTTCACCTTTGAGTCCATTTCTTTTTACTTTGATTATGGACGAGTTGAGAAGTCACATTTAGGATGAGTTACCTTGGTGTATGTTATTGGTTGATGATATTGTGTTGATTGACGAGACTAGAGGTGGAGTAAATGAGAAGCTTGAGGTCTGGAAACATGAGTTGAGACTAAAGGTTTTCGTATAAGTAGGGCTAAGATGAAATATATGGAGTGCAGGGCGATAAAACTCATGAAAAAGCAATTGATGCGAAAAGAGAAAGTGTATACGTACGTTGGCCCCCTCTTTGTTGAACAACCATGAAGATGCACTACATATGAGTAACTTGATATGAAGAACGTGCACTCAAGTCGAGGATGCCTGAATCTTGGGTTGGGGGAGCTTTCTCCCACCCACAAAAGATGCACCTGCATCATTGAAGTTGGAACTTCAAACCAAAGCGGTAAAAGCGAGATCTTGGATGTCACCTACATGAGTATTAAGAGACTCACCTTAGCCATATGTCTCATGGTTGAGTGGTGTAGTACTTGCACAAACACACGATGTCCCTGAGTTCTTGGTAAAGCCTACTTAAGTACATGTATTAGCACAATGCATAGATGTGAGTGTACATGGACTCACCTTTGCCAACATGTAAATAAGCCTGGCGGATGCATGTAAAGGAAGATATTGCTTATGTTGACGAGCAATATGATGTAACCATAAGGGACATAACTACATTATTGCATGGAGGGGGGACAAAGGCCCATGCTTTGTAAGAATAATCATTAATCTTAATATATTATATTGATAGCCCCTAATTGTTTGTTGTTCTAGGCTAAAAACACTGATGCCGAGATTAATTTTTTGCATTACTCATCCTATACCCTTATCTTGGGGGAAAGGGACTTTATTCAAGGATCAGTAGTCACGTCATGATTACATCATTTACTCTATGTATACGTGCAACAATATCCCTTCCAATCCATCAAATCAATCGAGCAAAAACGAGAGATAAACTTCAATTATCCCATATCTTACCTTATATGTTCCTCAATCAAATTTGCCTTACTATATAAACAACCAATTTCAAATTCTAAGCATATTCATATCTTTATTATTCTATTATACTTTTATACCTTTTCCCTTTCATATTGTTAACCTCACCGATTCGTGCACCTCCTTGAACCTACTCGTATGCAGGATGTCTGATCTTATATTTGCTTTCAACCATGGTTTCTTTTGCGAGATGCCAAAGCTCCATAGAGGTCTCTTCTAGCTTTTATACTAGTGCCTTCTCCTAACCTCTTTTTCCCTCCCCTAGATCAGAATTCCTGTTGATCCTCACTTAGTTGAGAATCACATATCTGTCTTATAGCTTTCCACGCAGGGTTAGAGCGAACTGAAGCTCATTTCTTTCTTTCGTACCTAGTTAAGCTAGCTTGAGTTATTTTTATTTTCATATTTATTAGGTCTCTCTTATGCAATTTACTCTTTAGGATTTCTCCTCTATGATAGCCTTATGGCCTCGAAATAATCAAGCCGTTCATTTAGTCTCTCTTATGCAATTTACTCTTTAGGATTTCTCCTCCATGATAGCCTTATGGCCTCGGAATACTCAAGCCATTCATTTCCTTCCACACCTGTATCAGAGTAATGGTTCTAGATCAGAACCTTGAGCCCTGCGCGCCTCTCCCATCTTCCAATCCTTGTGCGCCGCCATCCTCTTACTATGCACCTACTCTACCCTCCCTAATCTTCTTTATACTACCTTAGGAGAGAGGGTTGTGACTCCCAGAAACATGATCATGCCCCCTATCTACTATCATCTCTGTTAAGCCCTACAAAGGTATCCCAACAGCACCGTCGTACCCCATTGGGTACCTTTCCCTGCCGGAAACAAATTAGGGTCTCCAACGCCGCCACTGGGCCTTAAAAGGTATGTTAAACTGCTGGCAATGACCTTTAAAGGTGCTTCTCCTTACCGCAAGGAACACTAACCGTCCATATGCTTATATATACCCCCATATCACCGATCTCGGCTGAACGCAGTCTGATTTCTGTGTTTTTCGGGTTATTTCAGACCTCTAGACTCACTCGTGTGCCCTAGAGCATCTCTGAAACTGATGGGAACGGTTGTGCCTTGAGTTTGCATGCACAACCAACTCCTCATATGATTGTGTAAACATCTTCAGATCATTCTACATCCCCAATCACGTCCTTTCTCGGCTTTTTTACTATCATGTCAAAGAGCATTGTTGATTTATCCTCTTCCGGAGCTTCAAAGGCTCGACGCCTGGGCCAATTATGAGTTATGGTCCATGCAGTTCATGAGCAATATGTAATGCTACAATAAGAATAACATTTTGATGCAGTCAGAGCCAACCGACAGGACTCGGTAAATGCTTCATGAAAGTAAAATGATGCGTATGCGCATTTATGGCTATATGGTACCTTGTCATAGAGATAGTCAACAACAATTTCTAGTAGCTCACTGCTAAGGCGATGCGAAACATCCTCGTAGTTGCATATTCTCAGGTGAGGAATGTAACGAAGATCCTGCAACTTTAGTACGACATTTCACAGCTAAACAAGATGGTCGTCTGCTTCATTCTTTCTACTATTGGCTCAGGGGCATATTTGATAAGCTTCATGCCTTTAAATGCTTCTACAGAGCAATAAATGGCATACAAGAATGATATTATGGTCGAAGATTTTCTGGAAGCACTTGTACCATAGTACGATGTTGCATGCACCCAACTTCTCACATGTGCTTTTGCACCTCATATAAAGGAGGCCTACAACCGACTGAGTAGGATCATGGTGCCTCCTGCAACCACTACTCAAACATCCTTTGTGATGGCTGCATCTCGCGATAGATGAGGTTCAATACAGTCCAAAGGACGTGGTGTCCATGACATCTACAGTGGATGCCGACGCCAATAGTGCACATACTACCACCGTCCTAGCCATATGAAGACACTTGCTATTAAAGACATCATTAACCTTTGTCTGCCCATGTTGCCGAGCAGGTTGAGCCTACTGCCACTTCTTCGATCAGAAGTTCAACATGTCTGATTAAGATTATGACTTGCCACAAATGCTACTAGCTCCTTCAGGTCCTTCTAACGTTGCTACCTCTGCCTCTACTAGTACCTCATGTATAGCTTATGCCCTTATTAGTTGTCACATGGCATCTATTTCAAAGTGGATTATGGACTTCGGAACATCTTATCATCTCTGCGGAGACAACATAGTTCACTTCCTACAGATAAGTGCATCTAGTCATATCTATAGTCATTGCAGATGCGACATATTCTCCTATTAAAGGATCAGGGATGCAAAAAATGGCCTAAACGGCCGTTTAAGCGTATGCGGTGCCCGACCGCATCGTTTAATGAAAAACGGCCCATAAACGGCCATGCCGCTTAAACGGTCTTAAACGACCATTTAAACAGCCTTAAACGACCTTTTAAACGGTCTTAAACGACCTTTTCAACGCATTGATCTATTTTCTTCAAAGTATCACCATTATCCATGACTTTTATATTGTCGATTTCGACATTTAACTATGAACTCTTGTTGTTTATGTTATCTATTTTGAAATTTGAATGAAACATTCCTTGAATTTGACAATATTTGATCTATATTTTGAATCTATGATTATATTTCTTATTTATTTATACTTTTATTTATTAATTCTATATATGTAATAATTTTTTATTAATTAAAAATGCAAAATCGCATAACCCGTTTAATTTCCATTTAAACTCCCGCATACCGTTTAATTAGTAATCAGTGACCCAACTGACTGAATACCGCATACCGCTTTTTGCAACCTTGTAAAGGATATGAGAAGATTCGTTTAATACCATCTATGCATCCGCAGAATGTGCTTCATGCACTTGATTTCTCTATAAACTTGTTATCTGTTAGTTAGATTACCAAGGATCGGTATTGTTGTGCCATATGTTTATCACTTTTCTCTTATAATTCAAGATATAATCATGGACGGGATGAGTGGATGTGGCCAGGACCAAGGGGTCTCAACAGAATAGTCCTATCTCCCTATGCAGGCAGATTTTCTATTCTACTGATCAATCTCTTCTTATATGTGACATCTTCAGTTCGATCACCTTCCTCTACAGAAGTTGTGTAGAATCTTTCTGTAGATCCCCTCTCAGTTAACTTTTCAGTGTGAGGCTTGCCGACTTGGTAAGCATCACCATTCCAATTTTTGGTCATCAGGGTCGTAGTAGTAGTTCTTTATCTGAATTAGTTTATTTTTTATATATGGGGTCCAGTTGTTTTCCTGATCACTAGGGCACATGTTCTACGTAGTTGATGTCAGTGATTATTATAGACTTTCTTAGAATTTTCTTCTAAAAAACAAAACTGGGTTCAGCATTTAATCTTTCATTAAGAAAATAAAGAACATTTTTATACTATTGTTAAGTATGTTCTCTTTGACAACACCTTGGAGTTTTGTACGATTCTACTCTCTCAGTTCTTCAGGTCACTTGGCATCATACGTTGGACTTCCTATGCTAGTATGCTTAGACTTCTTAGCAAAACGGTATTGCTGAGCACAAACACTACTACTTTCTTGATGTTACTAGGACTATTCTTATCCAGATTCATGCTCCTCACTTTTTTTAGGATGATGTCCTCATTGCTTGCTACCTGGTCAAATCATATATCATCCCCCATGTTTGGAGAAAATGTTTCGTTTTCAACTACATTTTTTGGTAAGAACTTTTCTCTCTAGCACATGGTGTCTTTGGCTTTGTAGCTTTTGTTCATGGCCATGACAAGCTCTCTTCTAGAGTTGTCAAGGCTACTTTAGACCCAGAAAGGGTATCAGTGCTATGGTCCCATCAAACATAAGTATTATGTTAGTGCTAATGTCACATTCTTTGAGTCTGTCATGTATTTTTCTCGTACATGTGATCGGATGACCCCTTCTGAGTCTTGTGAGGAGGTTTACATTCCACCACCACCTTCGCCTCTACCTCCCATCGCACATCCTCCTCTTGTAGCCCAAACTTTGCCTCATTACTACATTCACATGCCACACACTTTACCCCATGCTCTTGTGTTTTTTCCCATCGTTCAACATGCCTGAGGTAAATTATGAGCACTTGGTTTCTACTGATAGCACTGTTAATATGCCTAGCACTGTTAATATGCCTATACATCATGAGACTTTTTAGGTTGATCACGTAGCACCTTAAGAGAGTACTTCTATACATGAGACAAATCGTCTAGAGGATCTTTACTAGCCCATTGCTCTTCAGAAGCATATGCATACATGTACTATGTATCATCTTGTAGCCTTTGTTTCTTTAAGGCGTCTTTCAGGGGGTTTCAAGAAGTTTGTGGTGGGACCTTCAGTCGTAGAAATCCTACACATATTTGGAGGCTATGCGAGACAATCATTGGCATTTTTATGGAGGAGGAGATGGCTACAATCCAATCACATGGCATATGTAGTTTGGTTTCAAGAAGTTTGTGATGGGACTGTTAGTCGTGGAGATCCCACACACATACCAGGAGATTATGCGAGACAATCATTGACATCTTTTTTTGGAGGAGATGGCTGCAATCCAATGACGTGGCACATGGGGTTTGGTTACTTCCCAGCATGGGCTCTTGTGGTTAGCTGTAAATGGCTCTTTACAGTGAAACATAAAGCAGATCGCGGTGTTGATCGCTACAAGGCTAGACTTGTGGCGCATCGTTCACTCAAGCATATGGGGTGGATTATCAAGACAGTTTTTCCCTGTGGCTCACCATTCTACACTCAGGATATTCCTCTCTGTTGCACAGTAATACATCAACATAAAATTAACTTGTCACAAAAGAAATTTAGATTAACTGCTAATTTACTTAAAAATTTGTGATCACATGCATCATAACAAGGAAGAACACTTCAAAAAAACATTTCATAACAGGGAAGAATAAATTAAACTCTAAAAAAGTTAAATTGAAATAAATCAAACTCTAAAAAAGTTAAATTGTCAAGACAATAAAGAAAATGTAAAATAAGTTGATAGATTTTTATTTAATTCCTAATGGTAATAAGGGAAAAAAATAAGAACTTAAGATTTTAAAGTGCAACATCAAAATTAAAATAACATATGTTAAACAATTCTTTTTGACATTGAAAACTGAAAGTGAAAAAGTTACCATAATCTAACTCACATATCCCTCTATTGCCCGCTCATTGTAATTCGTGATTCAGCTTCTAGCAACCATGCATATGCACAGAGATGTGTTAAAATATTATGATTCATGAGGGCCAATGGATGAATGTTCAACTATTGGGTGTAAAGCATGGAATCACCCATGATGCATGGGAAAACCTATGATATCACAATCGGAATGCTGAGTAGGTTTGAAGACCACGTAAACAAGTTCTCGGAGGGCTTGGCTTGCTGGCCGTCACATGATCAAGGAAGGAAGTTGTATGAAAAGCAGATGCATTTGGTAATGCACACTTGGACACCATGCCTTTTTGAGACTAGGGAATCCCTGCATTATGTCATTTTGTATTATAATGACCTTGATGGGATGTTGTTCTATGGTGAACTGATATCCTTTGTCCATTAAATTTGATTCAATAGTGGCATTGAATAAAAATGAGTAAATAGCATTAATGACGGTTTTAGCCTGAGAAAGTTAGTGTAAATATTTTTGTGCATTGATGTTAGTATGTTTCAGCTCAGATACTTACATGTATATTTTACCAGTGTGGACTTGTTTTAAATGCATTTTAACACAATTTAATATTTTTATGATTCCATTTCGATGTACTTTATTGATTACAATTTTTCTCTTTACTAAATTAATGCTTTCGTCTCATCTCATACACAAGGAAACCGCCTTGGAACACCTTACGTTCTTTTGTACCTATTGTGATGCTTGAATGACAATATGTACAATAGGAATACATAGCTTTGTATCCGTGACATACTGCATCTATTCGTGTTCTTCTATGTTCGAAATGAATGCGTGTTGTAAGGATAAACAACAATTGGCATGATGATAATGTGAAGGAGCTTGGGAATCTCACGATGATGACAAAGTGGATGATGATCTTAATGAGGGTATGGATGCTCGATTTAGAGGATGCACTGATTTGTAGAAGTTATGAAGAGTTACATAACTAACATCATTAAAATTGCTTGTATCACTCTGGTACTGGGAGTAGGTAGTATCACTGCCATATTGCCTACTATCTTGATAGCTTTGACCACCGTAATTATATTATTGATATATTACATATAGGACTATTTTTATAATCATTTACTATTATATTATTTGCCTTTCATATTATTTGCCCCATTGTATTTCCTATTTTGGTTATCTATACATGATGGCACACCGGTCCTGTGCATTTTTGAGCTAGGATCTCGTTCGATATTAAAGATCTTACTCACCCATATCTCAATAAGAAATTCTTCACCCCTTTCCTCGTGTTATCAGAGTGCCACTCTTAGGTCAAGCTTCTCTACATTTCTTGGCATATTTTAACCCCATACAATTCTTGCCCTTGACGATAGCAACCCCTCAAAGCTGCCACTGCCATTGCTGCTGACGTTGCTTATAAATACCAAACTGCTACCAGTAGCCCTTACCGAATCTGTTAGATTCTTTCTGATACACTCTAGATGATTCCTTGAGGTACACGGGCTTGTGGATCTAAATCTACACCCATAACCTTCTTACATGCACTATGGATTCTGTCGTCTTTTATTGATCGCACTGATCATAATTCAACTCTAGACAAAAGCCTCTTGTTTCCACCTCTTCTATTGTGGTGCATGTGACATCTTTTAAGATAAAAGGGGAAAAGTTCGGACCTTCAAGGTGTTTATGGGGTCACAAGAAATTTTACATCCTTACGAAGGAACCTTTGAACGAAGCATACCAAGACTATGATTCTTGATTGTAGGATAACTATCAGGTGATGAACGTGCTAATTAATGGTGTGGAGCCCCTATCATGCTTAATCTTATGTATATTGAGACAACTGAGAAAATGTGGAGGAGTTGTCTATGGCTCCCTTCCGATAGATGATCAAATCATGCTTTGCAGACATCTGTATGCAGATTTGGTTGATTTTTCCAGTGGACTCATCTTTTAGGCAGTGTTATACAGATTTGTATAAAGAGCTTGTTGTATTTAAACCTGCTTATTGTGGTAAGCATGTCCTATAGCGGGCAAAGTATTGTGCATGCATATGTTGCTAGCGAGAATGAGTCCTCTCTATCAACCATTGACAGATCAGTTCTCACCTATGAAATAATCCCTTCTCTCCATTTGATATTTGGCTGTCTTCAGCGACTAGATTCTATTCTTGGCTCATTTGGATTCCTCTTCCGCTATCATGTTGATGTCTGAGATTAGTGCTCACGTTCAAGGTTTTAAATTTCGATATCGGGTATCATATCAATACCATGTCGAAACGAAATTTCGCCGAAATTTCGTCAAACTTCCGGTAAATTTCGATGACATTTCGTCCAAATCTAGCAACTTTTGTGAAGGAAGGCTCTTATATCGGCATTTCGCTCGAACTTTCGGTCCCATGTCGAAATCGAAATTTCGGTGAAATTTCACCGATATTTCTCGAAATCCGAAACCATGCTCACATTGCGTTTGGAGGTTGAGGCGATTCCTCCTGATTTCATAGTAGAGGTTGTGACTCAAGTGGACGTGGAGGTTGTGTACATGCTCCGTGTGTCCATTGCCATAGATCTAATTATCCTTCTGAAAGAAGTTGGGCAAAGTTCGGTAATCCTTATGCAATTGACCTTGCTTCCATCGTGTCTGATGGCTCATCCGCTACAGAGTAACCAACATATAGATTAGCCATGGTCAATGCATCTTCTCCAAGACACTTCTGCTTCTGAGCATATACCTTCAACGAGTCTTACAATGTTTAGGTATTAATTATGTCATACACTCTTTGGTATTCCTGTGTAGATTATTGATTTCGATGCTTTTTCTTACCTCGAACCTGCCTGAAGAAACAATTCGACTTGAAGCAGCAAACTGCCAAACCACGCTCGACCTAGACCTTCGATCAACTCCAACATTTTTGTCACTTGGATACGATATGTGCCCGCTTACCTGATTTGTTTAATCACCACAATCAATCCTGCTTCCACAAGCACGACTGCTACATGTTTCCTCTTCAAAGTTTCCTCGAGTCTAGACTTTTCACTCGACCTATCTCCGACAGCTTTTTTCATACCGAACTAAATGAGTTCCATAATGGGGGTCCCCCCGAAGGCCATTCGCCACTCCCCTCCCCCTGATAAATCCTAGATTCATCTGATTTGTACTTAATCATTATTAAGGAGGGTGTTAAGAAAATAAACATGCAGAAGCAAAACATGGAATAAGAATATAGAACACGAAGAATGCGGGATTTTAATGTGGAACCCTACTCTGCGAGGAGCGGGATGAAACCACGGGAAAAGCCCTCAAAAGGGGCGTGTTTGTCTATTGATTTTCTCAATGGATATAGGAGGTCTGGGGCTCCTTATATAGCCTCTCCAGAGCCTCCAAGTCCTACCACTGGATGATGTGGGACGAAACAACTAGGTGGGGTAAATGGATCTTCTCTAGGATCCATTTACCCTGCTACAACTCATGACGCATACAATCAAGCTGGAGCATGCAATGCTCAGCTTGGACAAACAGAAAGAGACTCAACTCAACGCTACAGGACACTACGGACAATATCAACCCAACGCGCACATTGCTGCAGTCGAGGACATTGCTTCTCATGCCGTGCAGGTGAGGAGGACGAACGGGCTGGAGTGTGAGTCAACTGAAGACTCGCAACCCAACGTGCACATTGCTGCAGTCGAGGACATTGCTTCTCATGCCGTGCAGGTGAGGAGGACGAACGGGCTGGAGTGTGAGTCAACTGAAGACTCGGAATCTGACCATCGAGTCTGAAACTGCGCCTGAAGTCTCTTCGTCGGAGAACTAGGTCTCTCCCATCTGGCTCAGAGAATGGTGCTCTCTACTCTGGAGTACCTATGATACCACATGAAAACTCTGGTCTGGAGTCCCTATGGCTCACATGAAAACTCTGGCCTGACAACAAGAAGAATGATGTGGACCTCGAAACTGAAGACCGTACACTCGTGCGTGTCTGAAACTGGATTCGGAATCAATCGTTGAGTCTAAAACTGTAGAGTCTGGAATCTGGAGAGTCTGGAAATCTGCATGTGAATCTGGAACATATGAATTTGGCTGGAAGAAGACCCGTGACTCTACATATACTCCCCCTTTCTCCCATACTTGTCGGAAAACAGAGAAATCGACAAAGTTGGGAGAAGACATAATAATACAAAAAATTGGGGAGAAAAAAAATAAGCCGACCACATTTTTCTTCAGCTTTTCTTGCAGATTTTTTCTTCGGCTATTCCATTTTTTTATAGTCGTGCAAACAATTTTTTTTCGAAACAATTTTTTTTGAACTTTAGCGTACGACTTTTTACTTTGTACGCGCCTCTTTCTCTCTCTCTCTCTCTCTTTTAAAAATTGCTTACGCCTTTTTCTTGTACGCGCCTTTTTCTCTCTCTCTCTCTCTTTTAAACAAACAAACGTGACCCATTTGAGCCCAAAAAAACCGTAGCCCGTTTGGGCTTTACAAAAATACAACTTCTTTTCCTCTCTCTTTTCCAAAACATGCCTTCTCTCTCTCTCTCTCTCTTTTAGTTTTTTTTAATTCAGCCTGATTTTTTTTAACTTGCCGTGCCCTAGCGTTCCCACAAGGGGAACCTCTCTTCAAATGCCACCGCCCCCACTAGGTCTTAAAGATGAGAGATCGGCCCCATTGGGGCTCGCCGGCGATAGGGGGCTCGATTTGAGAAGCAGAGGCGACGCCAACTGGGACCCCAAATCTGGAGCTCGCCAGGGGATCACGCGCCAGGGGGGTGCCAGGGTTGGCGGCTGGAAGTATTTCACGCAGGGGGCTTTGCGGGAGGGGGTTCGGCGTTGGAGATCTGAAGGACGATGCGCCGCCTTGGGCTGCATCGTGCGAAGAGGAGGGCTGTGCAGGAGATCGGCAAGGAGGATGGCACCATCACGCGCTTGGGAGTGGACTAGGGCGGCAACGCCGCTCGTGGAGCATGCCGCCAAGAGTCGTGCGGTAGCCTGGAACTTGTGCGGCACCTCGCGAGGGTACCTGAGATTAGGGCTTGAGTGTTTCTAAAAAAAGGGAGTCGCGAAGGCGCAGAGCGGCGCCGCCTGGAGGTTCAGCACTGGAGCGGCGGAAGGACATCGCCAGGAGCGGTAGGAGCTCGCGCCGCCTCTATTTGTATCCGTCTACCGTGCTGCGCGGGATCTTTCTCCCGTGCTGGAGACCTTTGGCTGGAGCAGTGCTTGCGCCGCTGGAGGAAGTATTGGAACTCGCGGGTCTGGAGGAGCGAGGGTTGGATGTTGCGCGAGTCCAAGTGGAGGATCTTGCGGGTCTCCTGGGAGCGCAGGAATGTGCGTCTCATGTTGGTTGATGACGAGCAGCACTGCGGAAGGCTGGATCGCCTCCTGGAACTTTGGAAGAACAAGGGCTGGACGCCATCATCTGAATCTTTTCTTTGGCACGAGCAGGGGATGAAACCCTAGATACAGATCTGGAAGATGCAATATCTCCTGCGAGGGAGATGTCTTCTCCTTGAAGAATAATAATGGATCTAGGGTTTTAGAAAATCCTGCTCTGATACCATGTTAAGAAAATAAACATGTAGAAGCAAAACATGGAATAAGAATATAGAACACGAAGAACGCAGGATTTTAACGTGGAACCCTACTCCGGGAGCGGGATGAAACCGCGGGAGAAGCCCTCAAAAGGGGCGTGTTTGTCTATTGACTTTCTCAATGGATACAGGAGGTCTGGGGCTCCTTATATAGCCTCTCCAGAGCCTCCAAGTCTCACCACTGGATGATGTGGGACTAAACAACTGGGTGGGGTAAATGGATCTTCTCCAAGATCCATTTACCCTGCTACAACTCATGACACATACAATGAATACTCCAACAGAGGGGAACAAGTGCACTCCCAATACAGGGGACTGGGGGCAGCATCCTTGATACATAATTATAAATCCTAATGTGTTGCTAATACTAGGAGTAGCTAAACAAATAAAATCCAGAAAAATCGAACTTTAAAATTTAAAATTCTTTACTAATCTTTTCCCTCACAAAATAAGCACTAAATCAAGCAACATGGGTAATTTTGATGATACAACATCGATAACGATACAATATCGATGATATTTAATGAAATATCAGAAAATTTGCACTGAAATCCATAAATTTTGATCAATATGACATGAGACATAGTTATCTCACCAATATATTGTGAGATATCAAACGATATCCTGCAAAAAGAGACACTGGGGGTATGTCGAATCCCTCGACCCATCGATACTGATATATCATGATTTCTTATAACATACAGTGTTGGCATGGGATCGATAAAAAGTGATGGAGAATAAATGGGATATATCGATGGTGAGGACGAAGGTGTATAGAAGTCGAGAAGCAAGAGAGTTGGGGTAGGTCGGATTGGAGCATTCTAAGCCTTTTGTGGTGATTTGACCTTATGCGTTTAGAGGAATGATGTGATCTTTAGATCATCGAAGCCTCGTGTTGAAAATGTGTTATTGTACTTTACTACTGGAATTCTTAGGAAGGTTACTTGTAATGTATGGTCTTTCTGTACCACATTAATATTGAGTTAAGAATCTATGGATGGCCACTAATATGTAGTTGACGTCCTTTGCTTGTGATTGTGAGCAAATGGTAGCTTGGTGCACGAAGGATGCCTCATCTTTTTAATCAGTACCGATATATCACGATTTCTTATAACATGCAGTGATGGAGCTAGGGGTGGATGGAAAATGATAGGGAATATGCGTGGCATATTGAAGATGATGACGAAGGTGTATAGAAGTCGAGAAACGAAAGGAAGTGAGGGTGTGTGAGATTGGAGCATTTTAAGCCTTTTGCGGTGATTGGGCCTTGTGCATTTAGAGAATGATGTGATCTTTAGGTCATTAAAGCCTCACGTTGAAAACATGTTATTGTAATTTACTACTGGAGTTCTTAGGAGGTCTACTTATAAGGTCTAGTCTTTGCTTTAACACTTGGATATTGAATTAAGAATCCACGGATGGCCCTAATATCTAGTTGACATCCTTTGCTTGTGAGCAGTAGTTTGTTGCAAGAAGGATGTCGTCTTTTTAATATTGCAGATGACAAAGAAAAGAAGACTGTGCTTTTGGGATGGACCTCTTGGAGAGTGTCGGGGATTCGGATAGGGAGGGTTTAGCGAGGACTTTTGGATGATAGAATGGAGATGCTAGTTGCACCTACTTTTTGAAGTTGGAGCTTATTGTCTAGCCAGTGGGATCCAATTGTTCGGACCATATGTAATGTCAGTGGGAAAAAAAACTTGTGAATTTTAAAGTGGCCCTTTGAATGGGACGAACTAGTAGGTGGACTTGAAGATCATATTGGAAGTTGGATGCCTTACTCCAGCTGAAAGTCCGGTTTAAACCCATTTAAGTGGTCTAATGGTTAGCAGTGTGCATTCCATCTAAAGTTCTAGAGTTCAAACTTCACCAATTACCCTTAACTGAAAAAAGATGTCGCTTGTTGCCTCTGGCGGAGGTGGATCCTACTTGTAGGTTCAGGTTGTACTTTCTATGATTTGGAGAAAGGAAATTGGCCGTGTGTTCTTTACCTGCTCTTTCGAAGGACAGGTTTGTGTCTCTTTGAGCAGGATTCAATTAATTGCTGATTCAGCAGATTCTTTTGGGTACAGCTTAGATGAAAGGGTAAGGTGGCCATATCAGGGGCTTGTCTGTGCAATGCTTTGGTTATTTATTTTGGAACCAGAGAAAGAGTCATCTTAGATCCGAGACTCCTTGCTTAGGGCGACATCAATCTTGCAAAGTGTCATGCACATTCATTGGTCTTTGTAATGTGTGTCTGCATCTATTGACCTAGCTCTTTTTATGCAAAGCTAGATAACTATAAATCTTTCGCAGCCATACTTTTCCTTTTAAAAGGTCCCTATTCCGTTCAAATGAAGTTCTCATGGTGGTTAAACCGAATTTGCGAATAATAGATTGTACAAATCTGCCAATTCAAAAGAAAGTTTTGTGCCATAATTTTGCAAAAGATCGTACCTCTGGCTGAGGTTTTGCTTTTCAAAATGATTAATAATTAATGTTGGATGAACGCTAAAAATTCAATGGCTCTGAGAATTGTCCTCTTCTCATTGAAAATCTCATCGTTTTGCTCCCGTAGCTTTTTGTATTGATACGTGTATATTATCTGTTAAAATCCTGACTTTATTAAAATTAATTATCACAGTCAGCATGCTTGTTTGCCGTGCAGGTAGAGCAGATGCATATTTATGGTTATTTGCTGGTGTTCGTAGTGCCAGCTGCATTGGCTATGATGAACATTATGTGGTTTGGCAAGATCTTAAAAGGATTGAAGAAACATTTGGCGAAAAGGCTATGAGGACCCCTTATTGCTTCCAATTTGGTCCGTACAGATAATGACAATCCTCGTCATATTGTAAAAGGGGCGAAGTAAACAGAAAAGGGAAAGAAAAGGAAATTTGGTCAGTTCAATTGAACGGACATGTTGAAATGTACATTGCTCACCAGGCACACATTATTCTTTATTGTTTCTAGAATTCTTAATCTCTTCGGCTGGAATAAAAAGGCGCCTACATCAAAAGCGGCAGTTTAGTTAATTTGTTAATATATTAATTCATTAAAACTGGTTAACGTCAATGCCTGGTTGAAATTGGCCAAGGACTACCGGAGAGTTAATTCTTGTTTATAGAAAGGGACAGTCTAGAGAACAATGTTCCACTGAAAACCAGGGGTGAGGTTTCCTTACTCACAACTAGTGATTTTTCATTTTTATATAGACAATAAAGGGAGGTAAGAAATATATAAAGTTACCAAAGTGATAAGTGAATTCTCAGCAATGTTCCATTTACCAATGAATTTTCAGCACTACCCTCTCAAGTTGGACATAGAGATTGTATATGCACAACTTGCCCACGTTCTTTAAACTAGTTGTGGGAAGTCCATTAGTGAAATCACTAGTTAGTTAATGTTTATTTTTTATTTATGCCAACATAACCTCCTTAGAGTCAATTCCCTCTCTGATAAAGCGATGATCAATCTCTATATGTTTGATTCTATCATGTATGATATGATTGTTAGATAGATTTACGCTAATCTTGTCATAAAATTGCTTCATAGGTAGCATAAGGATTATTTCATTGTCTGTCAGAATAGTCTTAAGCCACATTTTCTTAGCAATATCTATAGCAACGTATATGTATTTAGCTTCAAAGCTAGAACTAACAATCAATTGTTGGTTGCTTCTCCAAATCATCAAGTTTCCATCTACATGTCATATTCAGTTGTAGATCTTGTATCAGTGCACCAACTCTATTTGCTTCAATGTATCCTTCGATCTCAATCTTTACATTTTTGGTAAAGATAAGTCCTTTTCCAATGTATTTTTTACATAGCAGATGGTATGCTCCAATGACTTCATGTTAATATAAGTAGGTGCAGGCATGAATGGGCTCACCACTTTTACAATACAAGTAATGTCGGGTCTAGTTAAAGTAATATAAATCAACTTCCTCACAAGAATTTGGTGCTAACTTTTGAAGTTTTCATCAAGTTGCTTTATATCCTTGATGCTTAACTCGTGACTCCCCTCAATAGGCATTGAAGTAGGTTTGCATCTCAAATTTTCAATTTCCTTTAATAGATCCAAAGTATTTTATTTTAATAAAGAACCCAAGTTTCATGTGATCTTGTTAATTTATTACCTAGAAAATATTTTAGATTTTCTAAATTTTCTTTTTAACATAATAAGAAAGGCCATTTTATTTTTTACCCCCTTGACAGAGTGCGTATCACCATTGTTTTGGTTATATCCCAATTTGATCATCACCAATTTAATCCTTCACCATGCTATAGAGGATTAATAAGTCTGATATACCCCCTTTTAATTAATGGAATTAATGTGTGAATAAAGTAAATGTCGTATAGAGGATTAATAAGTCTGATATACCCCCTTTTAATTAATGGAATTAATGTGTGAATAAAGTAAATGTCGTTTGTCGTTTTGTTGTATGCGGATAATCAGAATCAATCAAGAGATAATCATTTAAATATTTAATTCAATTAAGTCGAGTGATTTTATGTTTGTTTTACTTGGCAAGTTCTAAGGTCGAATTCAAGGAGGCAAAGGAACAACTTAGGTTAGTGTCTATCAAATTTCATGTGTAGTTTTTGAGGTGGAATATTTTTTGATTTTTTAATATAATTTTTGTATGCAAATGAAAATGCAGGCCAATATAAGGACTAGAAAATCAATGTCAATCAAACGATGTCCAAAAATTATGAAACCAGGCCAAGATGTGAATAATGTTGAAATAAATAAACTATAATTTTTTGGAATTTTCTGATCCAATATGAATATTTAATGAATTAATGAATGTAAACAGTGAAATTTTCAACAATTAATTATAATAAATATTAAATCTACTTATTTTTAGTAAATAAAATTATCTAAGATATATCATAGGTGATTTATCTCAGGAAAATCCTAAACCCTAAAAATGTTGAATTTATTACCTATTAAAAATTAATTACTGAAATATATAAAACTATTTTTATAGAGTAAAATATGATGCAATGCAATTCTTTTTTGATACAATGTGAAAAATAATTAATTCTACTATTCTTGAATTTTCGATAAATTTTGGAGCTACGGTTAATTTAATATGAATTTTTAAGCACAAAATGGCTAAAGTATGCAACTTTCCACTAAAATATTAATTATTAAATTCACCATCAAGGATAAAAATATAACAATCATGCCATAATGTAGAGAATTAATTTAGGAACAAAATGTTATTTTTACAATAATAAATTGATACGAAAATATTGTTTAAAATAAATGAAGATCTAGGGTTCTGTTTGCAAAATAGAAAATCAAATACAATAAGAAAATGCAGGATGGGGATAAAAATAAAATTACCGAGCCCAGAATGGGCCTTTGCACAAAATGTCCAAGAGGTCACGTACAAAGCACGTGTCCCTTGAGTGGCTTTGGAATTTGTTGGAACTCCTAGGTCTTCTTTGCAAAATTCCCAAGGAAGGGTGTTCTTTCGGTGATTTGGCGATCTGATGAGAAGCTCCTTGCAATTCGCTCCTCATGCGTGCGGAGCACGTGAGGAGGCCTTTGGCCCTCACGCCTGGTGAAAGGGGACGAAGCGTCGACGAAGGAAGCGCGAGGCAGAGGGACGTTGGCGCGGGTCTTCGGCCGTCGTCGGGCAGAGTGGCGGCGTGCTAGCGGAAGAGGGTGGAGTTCCTCGCTGCTGCTGGTCGTGGATGGTGGCCGAGGGCGATGGGCCGATGGTGGAGGATCCCCTGCGCGGTCCCTTGACGATGAATCTACAGGTGGAGGAGGACCTGGGAGATGGCGGAGGGCGTGAGGGAAGGTGGGGCTTCCTTGCGGATATACGTGGATGTGGTGGGTGGGTATGGTGGTGGAGGTAGTATGGCGGAGAGGAGAGGCTGATGGTGGTGTAAGGCGATGGCTCGACGGCTACGTATGACGGAGCTAGAAGCAGCTCACGTGAAGGCACTGCAACGACCAAGGTGGTCGGATCTCGTCGCATGTGGAGGGTCTCCCGGATGTCACCACCAGAGATCCTTACACTACTTAGGTCTTATCGGCGGATATTCATCATCGGTGATGGTGATGGAGTTAAATAGATGGAAGGGGAGATTGGTCAACAGATCAGGTGGGACGAGGTGGCAACTGCAAAAATCACGGTGGGCTGCGGCAACGCCAAAGAGGAGAGGGGGAGAAGATGAGGCATGCACGTGCAGTGGAGGCACGTACGCAACACATGCATGCTTTTATTTTTCTTTTCTTTTTTTAAATAAAATGAACGTGTCAAAACTCAAAAATAGGTGCCACGTGTCAACTTTAGAAAATTAAAAAAATAAAAGTACAAAGAAAAATTCGAAAGAAATAGCAAATGACCTCGAATCAAAAATTTTTCTTCACAAAAGTTGTTCGTCTGGATATGATGTACAACTTTCATGGAGAACAAAACCAAAATAGGTCAATTGCACAAAGTGGTATTTTTTGATGGTTCTCTATGTACATATAAAACTGACTTTTTAGGTTTTTGTATTTTTTTGCGATTTTTTATTAGAAAAATATCATGAAAATGGGATTAAATAAATTATAAATATTTACATATTTATATAATTTTTTAGATTTTTAGTGATTAAGAAAATTGAGAAATAAAATAAAATACGATGGAGATAATTTTTGTACAAACTGTTAGTGAACACTGAAACTCAATTAATTTCTTTGATTTCAAGTTTATTTTGGGTTCGGACTTTTGTGCATTTTAATAACACTTTTTTCAATGAAAATAAATGAGATAGAAATAAAATAAAATGAATTAATTATGTACATAAAATAATAGACCGAAAACTGCTAAAATACATAATGTACAAAAGAGGCTCAAAACCCAACTTTCAGATATGAGCTCCGATTCACTTGAACTTGATCTTGTTTGGAAGGTACTTGAATGTGCATTAGTTCAAGAGTGAGTAGGATCAAATTAGACACTGTATGAGGAAGATATCTATGTTTTAGTCCGATCATCTTGAAATCAGGGTTTGAGTTTCCGGACCACTTATTTAAGATTGTATTTTTATATTTTTTCTTTATTCTTGTTAGTAATATGTACACAATGGAGATGGTTTGAGGTGATTTGGAATTATCATGAATTAATCGAATATTAGGAAAGTTATGTTATTTTATAGGTCAAATGGGCTGCAATTCTTGGCTTCTTAACTTATGCAATAATGTATGGTAAATTGCAGTTATTATTTACATATACATGAATGCTAATTATGCAATACATATAAAGAAATGTTAATAAATATAGGGGATCCGAGCTTACTTAATCATTTTAGAGTGATGAATCATGTATTCATCAATCCCCTATACTTAAACCATGCTCATCCTCGAGCGTCTAAAGAAATGCAGTGAGGTGAAATGAGATCTGGTTCCATACCAAGATCATGAGCAAAAGGTGAAAATGGAGCTAGACCCGACCTTTGGATTATTAGTTTGGCAGAACTCCTGTGAGAACTCTGGTTTTAAAATCAACAACCTCCAAGTTCTACACATCATTGTCACAGTTTCGACTCAGAAGTTATCTTTGATCAATCCTTCTCCCAAAGCATACCCCATGAACATTGAAAATTTGTCTCATGTGTGTGAAATTTTTAACTCTTCCCATCAAGAATGCCAGACTACCATGAAAACCTCTCCTCCAATAACTCGTCGTCGGGGAGTCATGTATTTTCTTTTAAGGGTTGTCACGCTGTGTTCACAATCAAAAAGAGGGGGAAATTAGAAGAAGGGAAAAAAAGAATCGGAAGGTGACCAGTGTAGTCACCTCTCCTTGTTAAGCCGACCACTTTAGCTAAGTCTCCACTAAGATCTGCAGGTTTTCTTGAAGCTTGGACCTTTTTGGTCAAATATTGATTTGATAGTTGGCTTCTTTTTTATTGTATTTTTGGCATTTTGTAACATGCAAAGAGGCTACTACTAGCACTATGGCTAAAGAATTTTATTGCGTGTCTCAAAATAGTGGATTTGATCTCAAGACCATTAAAGATTTACTGTGATAATTCTGCACCCATATTTTTCGCTAACAACAAGTATACGCGTGGAAGAACGAAAATAAACAATAAATATAATGTTATTAAAGAGAAAGTTAGAGGTCAACTAGATTAATTGAACACATAGATACTAAGTACATGATTGCAGATCCTATGACAAAGGGATTGCCACCTAATGTATTCATAAATCTTGTAATTGAAATGGACGTATATAGTACTCTGTAATAATATCAATAAATCCATGAGTGTAGACCATAAGTTTTGGTAAGATGATCTATTTATTTATTGGCTCTTACATTTAAATATTATGCAATTAATAAATAGACATAAAATAAGTGAAGGCTAGGCTTTGGGCCTTAATGCATCATAGAAGCGTGAAGGTCACATCATATGTGATCATGAGTGACTAGTCATACTAGTTGCTCACGGCATCAGAAATTATTTTTTTAAATAATGAAATCACATGACTTGAGAATACTTCTCAAATCGTTTCATCGACATTACAAATGAGTTCAAGGAATACCTCTTGAAGCGTGGTTGCGATCGCTAATCTTTAAAGTAAGAGATTCTCATGTCTCAAGTCCGATCCGATGAAAATCGCACTTGCGAACATGTTGATGAGACACGTGCTTCCCGCAATCCATGTTGATGATTCAAATTTGGAGTCTCCTGATTTTGTCTCATGAAATCTGTTGGAAAAGAAAAGAGCCCACCCATGTGTTTAGTACCACATGGGGGAGCGGTCACTGTTGGGTCTGTCCGTGGAGCTATATAAGGAGCCCCACACCCCATGTACTCATTGAGAACTTCAATACAAGAAATACCCAATTAAGGGGCTTCTCCCGTGATTTAATCCTGCTCATTCTGAAGTAGGGTTCCACTTTAAATATCGTTGTTCTTTCTTGTTATTTATCTTTTCCATGTTTACGCTTCCGCATTCTATTTTTCTACATGGTATCAGAGCGGGTCGATTCTCGAGGAGTTTATGTTCATCTTCTATTGGAGATTCGTTTTTGATGTTTTATTTGTGAAGATTATTGTCTGTTCATAAAGAATCTTGAGGTTCCTTTTTGCAAACTTTATTCACATGGCCTCTGTTGTTCGATCAATTTATGCATGTTTTCCATGTCAAAAATCCTAGCAGGAGCAAGCGCTTCCCAGGCGATAGCGGTACCCCGGAAAAGATCATCTCACAGCTACAAGCGTATTTGGCGGCGATCCTGCAGCATGGAACCCCCATCGTGGCAGCGTGATCCATGTGCCACCGCATCACCCACGATTCCAGCAGAGCACCCCCCCCCCACACGGCGGTGCCAATCCCCGCAACTCCTAACGAAGGAGCCCCTTCTGGCGTCGAGCCCTTCCTCTGCGACGAGTCTTCCTGGCCTGCTCCTCCACATCTCAGGCGATGCACCCAGGCATATCGAGGTGTGCGCATGTCTTGGTGATCGGCACCGCCCCTTCCAGGCGGAAGCCCCGCCTCTAGTGGCGGCTCTGAACCCCAGCAGGCTCCGCCCTCTCTTCCCTCGCGCGAAGCCACTCATTCTCCGTCTCCAGGTGCGCGGTCACTAACTAGATCTCCCCGCATCAGGCCTCGCGCAGACGGCCACCAGGCGGAGCTCAGCCCAGTTGCTCCCACCTCCGCAGTTCCAGGAGGCAGGTGCCCCCATTGGGGGGCGGCAGCAGCGCCCCAGCGGCGTCCCAGCAGCTCCTCTCGGGTTCCCCGATGGAACCCTTGCGGCGGCGGCATTTCATAAGAAGGGTTCCCACGTTGGGAACCCTAACGGGCCTGCTCGTTTTAATTAAAACAAATTTTTTTGAGAGCACGGGCCCTGACGGTTCTTAAAAAAAATGAGAAGAGGGAAAGGGCCAAGTGGGCCGAAGGGTATTAAAAAAAAAGAGAGAGGCTGGTCTGTTTATAAAAAAAGGGGAGGAGGCTTTTTGTTTTCAGCCCACGTGAGCCATTAAAGAAAGAGAGGCTCAGATGAGCCGTGCTTTGTTAAAAAATAGGGAGGCTGAAAAAAAAGGAGGCTTGGTCAGTTTAAAAAAAAGGAGGGGCAGAGAAAATAAAAAAAAGGAAAAGAAAAGGGGGAGAAGTGTTTGGTTCTAAAATTAGGCCGTATGTTGTTTCACAAAAAGGTGAAAAAAAGGCCGTACGCAAGTAAAAAAAACAGAAAAAAATTGATGTGAAAAAAAAGAGAAAGACACAATATTTCAAAAAAAAGGGGGATAGAAAGGAGGCTGGAAAAAAAGAGGAGAAAAGTAAAAAATCGCGTAAAAAAAAGGGTTGTACGCATAAAAATATGTGATTCATGTTTGTTTCTCCCAACTTGTCTTTATTTTCATTATTCTCACAAGTTTGGGAGAAAGGGGGAGTAAAAAAACATATGCATCCTCCATCATTGACTCTCCGGATTTCACAGAATATTAAGCCATCTTCACTGTGCATTGATCTTCGTCGTGGTGTCTCTATCCTCGACATCGACTCCGCACTGGATTTGTTTTTCTTCAAGGCACGACGGAGACAAAGTCCAGTGACCCGCAGGCACGACTGAGACAGAGATCCGGTGACCATGCAAGCACGACAGAGACAGTCCGGTGACCTTCCAGGCATGACAGAGATACGTTCCGGTGACCTGATATACCCGTCAGCAAGCGGGTTTGTCTACCAGTTGCAGATACATACGTTTATTGTGGTGATTTCAAGTGAAGATGTAATGATGTATATTTTTCTTAATTGTTGCAAGTTGCAGCTGTCCCAGCTACCAACTTGAGGGGGAGTGTTGGAAAAGAAAAGAGCCCACCCATGTGTTTAGTACCACATGGGGGAGCGATCACTGTTGGGTCTGTCCGTGGGGCTATATAAGGAGCCCCACACCCCATGTACTCATTGAGAACTTCAATAGAAGAAATGCCCAATTCAGGGGCTTCTCCCGTGGTTTCATCCTGCTCCTTCTGGAGTAGGGTTCCACGTTAAATCCCGTTGTTCTTTCTTGTAATTTATCTTTTCCATGTTTACGCTTCTGCATTCTGTTTTTCTACAGAAATTATTTTTTTAAATAATGAAATCACATGACTTGAGAATACTTCTCAAATCGTTTCATCAACATTACAAATGAGTTCAAGGAATACCTTTTGAAGCGTGGTTGCGATTGCTAATCTTTAAAGTAAGAGATTCTCCTGTCTCAAGTCCGATCCGATGAAAATCGCACTCGCGGACATGTTGATGAGACACGTGCTTCCCACAATCCATGTTGATGATTCAAATTTGGAGTCTCCTGATTTTGTCTCATGAAATCCGACATCTTCTTCACGAACGAGATGCATCGAAGAAAACGGAGATCCACGAGCAGTAGATATGACAACACAACGACATTGTGATGACTACGAGATTCTCTTGGTCAACAATATGGTTGGCCATATTATTGAGAGAGAGGAGATATGTGAGAGAGAATATGGAGAGAGAGAGAGAGAATTGTTGTGAAGTGTGTAAAAGAAAAGGCTATGTCTATCCTTTCTTTTATACTAAATTAGATGGTGGAGGTGCACTCCTAATTCAAATCAATGGTGGAGATTTGTTGTAAAAATTTACAACAATTAATTTAATTTAAAAGAAATTAAATATGTTGTAAATAATCTTAGCTTATTTAGTTTCAATTAAATCAAAAAATTCCCAAATGAAATAAGACTAGAGAGCCTCCATCCATGTAAGGGAAAAGGAGATAGTCTCCTTCCCCTTATACATGGTGGACAACCACCTCGATTGGAGAGAGAAAATCTCTCTCCAATTCCAACGTAATCTTCTTATATTAAGTCTTATTTAATGGAATCTTTTGTCAAAAAATATCATCAAATAATTATTTTAAATTATTTGTGATAATTGCAAACCGTTGACAATTATGAATCATGTTCCACCACCTAATAAAATGTGAATCCAATTCACATCAGTATTTAATTCGTACCTATCTATATAGTAATAATTATATATTTAAACTTATTTGCGTAATTTTGGGACTTATTTATTATTCTTAAAACCCAAATTAATCTCAAAGTCTTTATTAATCCCTTATTTGGGATATTTTTAACTTTAAAAATACATAAAAATAGCAAAAAAATCCATAAAATTAACAACAAAAATAGAAAAAAATAAAAATCATAAAAATATCTTATTTAATATATTTTGAGTTTTTATACATATTTATTTGTATATAGTACCTAGATATACCTTATATTGTATTTATACACTTACATATATATATATATATCTATACATATATTTATATTTATATAATATTGAAATGAAAAATAAAATATAAAAATTGGAAATATAAAAAGAAAATACAAAAATTCCAAAAAAATTATATTTTGTTTATTTCTGTGCGTTTGACCAAAAATCACTAAAAAATACAAAAGAAAACTCCTAAAAATTAGAAAACCCCTAAAATCTTTATAAAAATCTTAAAAAATCATAAAAATCTCTGAATTTTCCTTATAGTATTATCTTTTTTTAAAATTAATTTGGGGAATTTTCGACTCTGTTTGACATTTTTCATCCTCATTTTATTTTCGAACTTGTATTCTAATACATAGCATTCCAATCATGCAAATGATAACCCAAATTCTAAATTTTAAATCAAGTTACAAAGTAGCCCAACCATGCAATTAAAAGTCCTAAATTCTATATTTTAATTAATGGGAATTTGGTAGCAGACCTATGATTAAATACCCCCAATTTCTAAACTAATGAGTAACAACTTCAGTAGCAGAACATACATGAAAATCCCCCAAATATTTCGTCAATTATTTGGTGAAGTTTTAGTAGCAGAACTATGATTCCACCAATTTCTCAACTAATAAGTGTCACTTTCAGTACCATAACATTCATTAAAATCTCCCGTACATTTCCTCAACTATTCAGTGATATTTCAGCAGCAGAATATAATACAATACCCTAAATTTTCGAATAATAAATATCAATTTCAGTAGTAGAACATGCAAAAAAATACCTCAAAAAATTCTCAATTTTTCAGTTAAGTTTCAGCAACAGAACTCGGATCAAATACCCCTGAATTCTCAAATAATAAGTATCAATTTGAGTAGCAGAACATGCATGAAAATCCCCAAAAAAATTCCTCAACTATTCAGTGATATTTCAACAGCAGAATTCTGAGCAAATACCCCCAAATTCTCAAATAATAAGTATCAATTTCAGTAGTAGAACATGCATGAAAATCCAACAAAAAGTTCCTCAACTACTTAGTGATATTTCAGTGGCAGAACTCTTATCAAATACCCTCAAATTCTCAAATAATAAGTATCAATTTCAGTAGCATAACATGCATAAAAATTTCCCACAATTTTCCTCAACTTTTCAGTGAAGTTTCAACAACAAAACTCGATCAATTACACCGGCATTCTCAAATAATAAGTATCAATTTTAGTAGCAGAACTTGCATAAAAATACTCAAAAAATCCTCAACTTTTTAGTGAAGTTTTAGCATCAGAACTCTTTATCAAATACCCCCAAATTCTCAAATAATAAGCATCAATTTCAGTAGCAGAACATGAAAATCCCCCAAAAATTCCTCAACTTTTCAATGAAGTTTCCACAGCAAAACTCTGATTAAATATCTCCAATCAATTGGGAGGGAAAAAGAAGATGGAGAAATTCATGGATATCATAAGTAGAGGTTTAGTTCTACCTTGGATCAAGGATTGGAGAATTTATAGATCAATTACAACAGCAGCTACAACAACTGAAATTGGTAGCAGAGCAGCAAGATGCAGCAGCAGCTTCAACAGTTGTTGGCGCAGCAGCATCAACAGCAGCAGTAGCTGCAAAAGGGAAGCTATTGCAGCCACAACATCATGTAGCAGTAACAACAAAAAGAATGAGAGATCTTCGTTGGAGAGATAGAAGAGGAGTTGAGAAGATGGGAAAGAAGAAGAGAAGGTTTTGGTGATATAAATAAAGGGAATGGGGGTTGAGATTTTAGCATTTGGGATAGGGGATTATACACGTGTGTGAAAATTTTGGATTTTCTATATTTTATTTTTTTACATTTATTTCTAACTTATGTGAAATATCAAAGTCATCACCATTGTCACTCTGAATCTTTGATTCAGGTGAATAATGGCTCGATTCGATCGTCTCGGAGTGACAATCAATTGAGCATAGTATTCATATTTTTCAAAGATAATACGGATTCAGAAGTTGGTGAAATACGTTTTTATTTTATGATTAACTTTTGTGATTAAAAATGGTCAAGCGATCTCTGATCGACAAACAATCGATTCCATTGGTTCCGGTTCGTCGAAACAGAATTAGTGATGGTCTCTGTTTATTTTGTCGTTCCTATCCTTTAAACAGACTTTTCCAATGATACAAAATATGACGCAATCGATTTTTAGTCGATTGCACCTAAACGGGGTTCGATTCATGATTTACGGATCGATCCAGGTTTAGTTAATATTAATTGAATTTTTTCAAGTCATGCAGATCCTGATCGGATCAGATTCAGTTTTGGATTCGGTTTCAGATTCGGGTGTTACAATGGAACTACTTTTATTGGAACTCTATTTAATATATACATGGTTGTCTTCAGAGATTCACTCCGAAAAGATAATGGTAATGAATAGTCACTTATCATGCTTCAAATCATGTACATAAGCGTGTGATTTCATCTTTCGGCAACACCGTCTTGATTCGGTTCAGGTGGGACTGAAATTATTGTTCAATACCTTCATCTTTAAGAAATCTTGCAAATAGTCTAAGCTTTTGTTCTCCTCCAACATACCTACCAAAATACTCCCCACCTTAATACATGATCTTACAATTTTAATTTCCTTTTCTATTGTCTATATACCTTTATTTGATAATCATTAAAAGCATCTAAATCCTCTTATTTTTCAAAGAAAAGATAAAGATACATTTAACATAAGAAATCAGCAAAAATATAATGAAGTATTTTTTACCACCAAAATACTCTATAGGAAATAGAGCAAAGTGTATTTATGGGAAAGCGCATGTCTTCAAATGTAGAAGCGACTAGAATACAAAGTCTCGTTTTAGAAACGGACTACATTCTTGATTTGGAAAATATTTTTGTGTATCCGAATTCTCTAAAAAATTGGTTTCTATATCTACTATTTGCAAACTTGGATGCAAATTTTATTTGATAAAATATTTTTTTCCAAATGTTCAAGAATGATAAGTTGATTGGCACCTGTGATTTAGGTTGGATAACTTGTATAATGTATTTATATTCACATTTTGAAAACAATTTCCTTGTTTGCAATGTTGTTGGTAAAAAGCGAAAATATAATAGTGATCGGTTATCAATATAATGGCATAAAAGATTCAGACACTTCTCCGTAAAAAAATCAAAAATTTAGAGAATGATGGAATAATTTATGCTCTTGATTTTACCGATTCGTGTTTGTATGGAATGTATTAAAGGTAAACGGACCAACAAACATGCTAAAGGATTAAGGAGAAGTACTAGTTTTTCAGAAATTATATATACTGACATATGCTAGATTGTAATTAGATTCATGACATACATGATATCGAGTATCCTATCGTAACCATTGTACTTCGTAGAAGATAATTTTATTAGAAGTATGCTAGTCATGGACTTTTTTCGAAGTTTTAAATTGTTTTTCAATAGTGTCCTAAAACTCCTTTGCAGTGTTACATTCAGGAATGGAACCCATGACATTCTTGACTATGTTAGTTTACATAGTCATTAAACTTAGTCGGTTGGATTTCTCCCATGCTCGTACAAATCATTGATGCCTTGACTTCTTTCTTCTATAGGATTTGCATGTTTCTCAATACGAAGTGCATAGCCAAGGTCCATACATCCTAAGCAAGAACTATCTTCTTTTTCCATTCAGAACAATTATTCCTATGAAGAATCGAAACGTAATTTGACACATTGAATTAAGTAGACATGAAAGTTAAACTATACGCAATAAATTAATATTAAGACTACCACGATAAGCAATAACTCAAGCATAAAATCAATTTAAAATATCAACTTATTTAACATTTTTCTATAAAAAATAATGTATTGTCATTACAAAACTTGTTGTGGCTAAAGTTATGTAACATACATTTGATATTATGAGCCAGTGAGACAAATAAATTTTCAAAAGATAGTTGAATATTTTGTACATGTGGGCATTTAGAATAACTAAGGAAAATTTTATTTTCGCATTCCATCAATGTAGATGCAATTTAGTTGTTTAATTAACTCCACAACTTAATGCAATTATTGACGTTATAATCCTGGATGATGTGTCTACTCTAGGATAAGTAACCAATAATTGCCCATTGCTAAGAAACAATATGTATAATACGAATTGATCGGATATTGTGGCTACTCCTCCCGATTCAATTGGACTGGATGACATTAAAAGGAGCTAATCAACCGATTTCCGCCATGATTATGCTCATTGAAAGACAATGTCGGCTTCGACATGTGACAAAGGAATCAAACATAATTAAACAATATAATCATAAGAGATACACCCTTAAAAGATCATCGTAAAAATATGAAATCACAACAGCCTCAATCTTTTAGATTAGATCAAATAAATGATAAAAAAAAACTTGTGAGCATATCTTTTGCCGAGACAAATCGTCTATATATTGTTTCTCGGTTCCTTTTCCAAACCAACATGCCAACAAGAGGTAAGATTTTTCACTCAAAAACCCGAAGTCATTCAAACAATAATTCATGGGAAAATGACAAAAAAAATTATCATTATTATTAATCAAACATGTCAATGAAATGTTTCTAGAAATGGCCATTTTGCATGCCAAAAAAAAGTATGTATTGTGACACGTTGAGGATCTCCACCTTCAACCGATGTGTGTGTTTTCTTTTAAATGGCAAATTTTCCCAACAAAAAAATTTGCAAGGGAACTATTCCCCGTTCAGATATCCAAGAGATAGATTATAATCACCAAATGAAAAAAAATGCATAGCGGCAGATTAAAAAAACAAGTGTTTGCTTTGGCTTCTCTGTGATGATCTCTCTCCCTTCTTTTTATGTTGACAGAGTATAATCGATTGTATGGACATGATGACAATCAACGACAAGATAATTTGAAGTTATATTCGGTCAAACATATCACATACACGCGAAAATATTAACAAACAAGTATGTGATCTCCATAAAAAAACTATTTCGCATGGATTTCCAAAACAATAACAACACCCATGAACGATTCATTCGGGCAATGAACTATTCATGGTGGAAATAATGAAACATCACATGATACAGAATACATATGTATTATTGCAAATAAATTTTAGTGTGTCGATTCCAATCCAACCAAAGAATCACGAATTAAATAGTATCAATTAACAAAACATCTCAATCTTTTTTCTTTAAAGAGAAGTGCTCAGTGATACGTATTCTAGAACAGATGGGAAAAAGTAACTTAATAAAACTTCATGGAATGAATTGATTATTTAACAATGGATTGAACAATGGCAAAGCCTTCTCTCACTATAACTAGAGTCGGCTACATGGATTCTTGCTTAAATCCATGTTGAAAGATTCGACTATTTTTTGCGTTGGTTGTCAACTACCTAACGCAACCCCCACAAGGGGGGATTTGAATCATGATCTTTTGGATGGTAGCATATCATAAATTCGGATTGCTAAAAAAACTAATAGTTATTTGCATGCACGGATATTCTTACATGATTTATTCTTACAAAAGGAAGAATCACAAATAAATGTTGACAACTACCATGTATGGTTATTTACATACATGGAAGATCTTATTGTTAGAAAATAGGAAGCGGAAGCGGAAGCGGAAGCGGAAATAAAGATAAATAAACATGGAAGAACAAAGATTTAACGTGGATCCCTATTCCGTGAGGAGCGGGATGAAACCACGGGAGAAGCCCTCAAAGGGGCATGTTATGCATTGATTTTTCTTAATGGATACAGGAGGTTTGGAGCTCCCTATATAGCCTCTCAAGAGCCTCCAAGTCCCACCACTGGACAATGTGGGACTAAACACTGAATGGGGTAGAGGGATCTTCTCCAGGATCCATTTACCCTGCTACAACTCAATAGGCACACATAACAAATACTCCAACACTCTCCCTCAAGCTGGAGCGTGCAATGCTTAGCTTGGACAAACAGAAAGAAACTCAACCCATGCTATATGACACTACGGACAATATAAACCCAATGCGCACAACTGCTGTTGTCGAGGATGTTGCTTCTCATGTCGTGCAGGTGAGGAGGACGAACGGGCTGGAGTATGAGTCTACTGAATCTCCTCGTCGGAGAGCATGTGCTATGAACTGCACCTGTCAGGGTCACTACAACTGAAAATGAGTCTCCTCGTTGGAGTACTCTAGCCCGCCACAATAATGTGGACAACTGCTCCATCTCTAAAAATGGCCGAACTGAAAAGGGTTGTGGTTGTGCAATCCTCGTCGGAATCCACGGTCGCTGGAGAATGGAGTTTGAAAAGTCTCCTCGTCGGAGAACTGTGTCTCTCCCATCTGGCACAGAGAATGGTGCACTACTCTGGTGTACCTATGATACCACATGAAAACCCTAGCCAACATGGCATAGGGAATGGTCCTCTACTCTGGAGTCCCTATGGCTCACATGAAAACTCTGGCCTGACAACAACAAGAAAAGATGGGGACCACTACAAAAGACGGCAAACATGTGCACATCTGAAAATGATTGCATACATGTGCATGTCTGAATATGAATCTCTCTCTGGAGAACTCGAAATTGTGCCTCTCAAACATGGAGTGCCTCGAACTTGGACTCTGACCAATTTGTCGATTCTGAAATTGCGCATCAAACTGGGACTCAGAATCTGAACTTCGAGTCTGGAATTGCGCATGAAGAATCTTCATCTGAAAATTTGTAGAGTTTGAACAACAACTGTCAGGCTTGAAGAATCTCTGAATCTGACATCTAAATCTGGATCATGGAACAATGGAACAGACATGTGACTCTACATAATAATCCCAATTTCTCCCATACTTGTCGAAAATGACAACATCGACAAAGTTGGGAGAAAACAAGATGAATAGGGGTAAACATGAACATTCAAAAAACTTCTTGCGGCTTTTCTTTTTTTTTAAGCCGTCACATTTTTAAGTCGTTTCAATCATTTTTTTACGACTTTTCTTGCAATTTTTCTTCCGACTATTTCCATTTTTTTAATAGCCATCCAAAAAATTTCCTTTTGCGTACAGCTTTTTAATTTTGTACGCGTGCCCCTTTTTTTAAAAACATCCTTTTTTTTGTTACAACACAAACTTGAGCCTTATAGGCCACGACCCAATTGGCCACATTCCACTCTCCTTTTTTTTAATAAAAAAAACTGCAATCTTTTTTTTGGCGAAAAATCAAATGTTGCCCCCAACTTATGTTAGGTTCCCTAACAGGGAATCCTCGTGACAATGCCGCCGCCCCTCAGATTGGGGCTCCATCGTTGGGAGCCGCAACCGCTGCCTGGGAGATGCGGAGGACGTGGTGCCTCTGCCTGGAGATGCGGTGCACCTGTTGCGCGCAGGAGCTCGGAGCTTGGAGGAAGGCGGATCGACACCGCCAACGCGAGGTGAAGCAACCCGTGCCGCCTGGGGAGGGTTGTCATCTCCGACGAGTTGCTGATGAAGCATCGTCCTCTGCACGGAGGTGCTCGCTCCTGGATGTGCAGTGCTGCGGCGTTCGCAGGTGGCTGCTTTAGGGCGGTGCGGTGTTGTGGCGTGACACGATAAGGAAGGTCGGCTGGAGGAGGTCGCACGATACTGAGAGGAAGATGCACGGTGGGACCATGTCGCCTTTGTCGATGCAGATCCAGACCATCAGAGCATGCGTGCGGTGGGCCGGTGAGACTTCATCGCCTTGGAGGGGAGCATGCGCGCGCGCGGGGGAGATGTACGCGCCACCGCCTGCGCGTCTAGGCATCATCTGTTGGGGAGCGACAGGCGAAGGAGCCTGGAGAAGAATTCATCGCCCTGGCGGCTGCAGGCGCGAGTTGGAGATTGAGCACCACAGCCGCCTTGTGTATGGTGGACTGCTGTAGCAGTCTTTGCGCGAGGAGAAGATGCGAGGGAGCACCGAGGACAAGGAGCAGCCCCCCATGAAACTGTGGAACCATGGAAACAGGACATGTTGGGGTTTCAAAAGAAACCCTAGATATAAAACTCCAAGATTCTTCTCATGATCTTGATATAATCAAAAACTGAACAATAAAATTCAAACTTGGAATGATCATTGAACAGATTTCGAAATCAACCAAGAACAACCTGCTCTGTAACCATGTTAGAAAATAGGAAGCGGAAGCGGAATTGGAAATAAAGATAAATAAACATGAAAGAACAAAGATTTAACATGGAATCCTGCACTGTGAGGAGCGGGATGAAACCACGGGAGAAGCCCTCAAAGGGGCATGTTATGCATCGCTTTTTCTCAATGGATACAGCAGGTCTAGGGCTCATTATATAGCCTCTCCAGAGCCTCCAAGTCCCACCACTAGACAATGTGGGATTAAACACTGGATGAGGTAAATAGATCTTCACCAAGATCCATTTACCCTGCTACAACTCAATAGGCGCACATAACAAATACTCCAACACTTACAAAGGAATCACTGGTAACCAACAAATACCGAACCAAAAAACTAATATTTACATTAAGAACAATGGTGGTCGTTCTAGAGTAATAAGTAATACATACGAAACAATTTACTTTATTAATGTTGACAAAAAATACATTATTACATGATTTATGACAAAAAATACATTATTACATGATTTATTCTTACAAAAGGAAGAATCACAAATAAATGTTGACAACTACCATGTATGGTTATTTGCATACATGGAAGTTCTTATACCGGCCCAAAAAACTAATAGTTACAATAGGAACAATGGTGGTCGTTCTAGAGTAACAAGTAATACATAGGAAACAATTTACTTGCTTAATGATGGCCAGAGTACACTCAGGTCAACATTACCCCCAGAAAGAATGACACCGATGTTTTTGCTGTTCTTCCATTCTGTCTTGTGTTGGAAATTCTCCGAGAGTATGGCAGCAAGTCCTGCAGCAGCACTCGGTTCTACTGCTACCTTCAAATTCTCATAGCACAATCTCATGGCATCAACAATTTCAAGGTCATCAACTGTAATAATCTCATCCACTAAATCCCGCACTATTGGCCTGAAGCAAAAATAAGAATTATTGCTGTACTTCATCAGATATTAACCAATCATTTTCTAGAACGGAAAGTAAAGATCTTTTTCCCTTCACCTACCACGTTAGATCTCCCAAAAATGCTCGAAGACCATCTGCAACAGTATCAACTTCGTCCAAGGTTATTATTTTACCAGCTGCCTTGGATTTAGCAGCATCATCTGCACCACTTGGTTCAGCAGCCAAAACACGAATAGCAGGGTTGATTGCCTTTGCAGCCAATGCTACACCAGATATAAGGCCACCACCTATTATGGTCAAAATTTTATGAGCAAGAAAAAATAAAATAAAAGCTACAAACATATCTTTTTCAAGCCACAATTGAATAAATGACTAGGGAAGGAGGTATACCACCAATAGGAGCAACTATAGTGTCAATTTCAGGAACTTGCTCCAGAAGCTCTAAAGAAATAGTACCCTGTCCACTGAAGAAGCAAAATAAAAATGTTATATGAAAATTGACGACAAAAAAGATGTATCATTAGTTTTAAACATTATATAACAAATAACTGATGTGCTCCAGAAGATCTAAAGAAACTGTACCCTGCACACTAGGAAAGCACTGTACAAATGCTAACAAAATTAGACAATATAAAAATTAGAGTGATTAGCAACAAATACTACTCAGAAGTTAATAATGTGGCACAATTGTTTTCAGAAGAAAGGACTTAAAAAGCAGCAAATATCTACGGAAGCAGGGAATTCAATAGGTAAGAAAAGAAAATGAAGCAGTACATGATACTCGTACCTATCCTTCAAAAAAGTGATAAGAGTGCAAATGAAAACTTGAAGAGCACCTTTAATTGAATCTTATCTATATATCTACAAGTTCAGATCCTAAGCCGTGTGTTGTTATTATCTCCAGTCAGGCGAAGAGTGTTTGGCATTTGCGGAAACTCAAAAAACTAGGATTTGTAGCTACTAACTTCAGCTCATAAGGTAAAATGGCTAACCATCCTGATTCCCTTGATGAGGCTTGAATTCACTGGAATCCGTGAAGCGATAAGTATCACTTTGATTGAAATCTAAACTAATCTAATAGTGAATACGGGGTTAGATAAGGAAATGTGGATTAAACAACAAAACATTATAATATATGACTGAATTTATAGCCATGTGCAATTGAATAAGTAAATTAGTTGGTGTTTTCGCGTGATAGAACATAGTAGCTTTTGTTATCTATCAAATCATAAATGGAATGTTATATGACAAAGCCTGACTCATTTGAAATGCATGAATAGACTTAGATTTGATGATTTTTTGAGTGTAAGTGCCTGTGAACTGTTTATGTTCATTTACGTAGAAATCGACACCATGCGCACTAGTACATGGGAGCACCTAAGAAGAGGTCAAAGACAGAGCACATAAATCATACTGGTACAGGCTTGTATTGCTAGTGGATTGTCATCTAACGACTAACGAACACAAGAATAACAAGATGTTCTGTGGAAGCCAAGAGAGATGATCTCAGTGGTAAGCATGCCAAACCATGAACGTGGGCTCTACTTTAAGCCATAAATGGCCATATGTAGTCGGCACACACGCTCCCCTCGACGGAATAGCCTGGTCGTTGTATCATGTAGACTTCCTCCTCAATGTCTCCATCCATAAAGGTATTCTTCATATAGAGCTGAAAGATAGGCCAATTCTTATTGGCATCAACTAAGAGAATAGTGTGAATTGATCTCATCCTAGCCACTAGAGAAAAAGTCTCAAAGTAGTCCACTATATAAGTCTGAGTGAAGCTATTTGCCACAAACCTGGCCTTCAGTTTGACAATAGAAACGTCAGGGGAACTTTTGGTCATAAAAACCCATCGGAGGGAACGAGCTTGACACCTAGAGGACATGGCACAAGATCCCACGTGCCCTGGAGAGTGCATTCATATCCTCACCCATGGCCTTTTTTCCAACCATGGTCCTGCAATGCACTATGATCATCATGAGGAATGGAAATAGTTATAAGAGCATTTGCAAATCATATATCACAACTAGATAGACTCGAGGTTCAGGAAGGTGGTATGCATATATATTCGGTAGGTCACCGAATAATGAATAAATAGTATGCAGGGGCATGTGCAAGGTATATGTGATTCTATGTTGTTTTCTAATTTTTAATTTAAAAATAAATAAATATCTATAAAAAATTACTGCAATAAAACTAAATTTATGAATAAATGCGGCCCAATAAAGGAACTAAGAAAAATAACTTTCAACTAGATCTCAAAATAGTCTCTCCACCAAATATCAGTAGAAAAGTTAGCATACATACTAGTTGACAACCAACAACAACAACAACAAAGCCTTTTCCCACAATTAAGTAGGGTCGGCTACATGGATTCTTCGCCTCCATTCAGATCTATCTTGGGTCAATCTCGGACTTATATCCAAAAAACTAAGATCCCTTCGTATAGTCTCTTTCCAACACTTCTTGGGTCGTCCTCGCCCTCTCTTAGCCGGCTCAACATCCCACCACTCGCATCTCCTAACCGGTGCATCAGTTGACCTTCTTTGCAAATGACGAAACCATCTTAAGCGGTTTTCTCGCATCTTATCCTCGATCGGAGCTACACCAACTTTCTTTCTGATTGCATCATTCCGAATCCGATCTTTACGTGTATGTCCACACATCCATCTTAGCATTTTCATTTCTACTACAGCCATTCTCTGCACATGTCTATGGTTCACAGGCCAACATTCAGAACCATAAAGCATAGCAGGTCTTACGGCTGCTTTGTAAAACTTTCCTTTAATTTTTAAAGGAATTTTCTTATCACAGAGAACAGCGGAGGCTCCTCTCCACTTTAGTCAACCTGCATTTATTCTATTAGTAACATCTCCATCAATTTCCCCATCATGTTGCAAAATAGATCCCATATATCTAAAAGAATCTCTCTTCTGAATGTTATCGTCACCAATCTTCACCTCGATTCCTTCACCATTGCTTCCATCAAAGATACATTCCATATATTCCGTCTTAGCCCTACTTATACGAAAACCTTTAGTCTCCAATTCAAGTCTCCAAACCTCAAGCTTCTCATTTACTCCATCTCTAGTCTCGTCAATCAACACAATATCATCAGCAAATAACATACACCAAGGTAACTCATCCTGAATGTGACTTGTCAACTCGTCCATAATCAAAGTAAAAAGAAATGGAATCAAAGCTGAACCTTGATGTAAACCAATGTTGATATCAAAATAGTTGGTCTTCCCTGTCGGAGTCCTTACACAAGATAAATCCCTATCATACATATCCTTTATGAGATTAATGTATAGGACAGGTACTTGTCTCTTCTCCAAAACTCTCCACAGTATCTCTTGTGGGACGGAATCATAAGCCTTCTCCAAATCAATAAAGATCATATGGAGATTCTTCCTTTTAGCTCTATAAATCTCCATTGTTCTCCTCAGCAAATGGATGGCTTCAATAGTTGAGCGACCTGGCATGAATCCGAATTGGTTTTCTTTTATTTGGGAAACTTGTCTCAACCTTCTTTCGATCACACGTTCCCAAATTTTCATAGTGTGACTCATCAGCTTGATACCTCTGTAATTTGAACAATTTTGAATGTCTCCTTTGTTCTTATAAAGAGGCACCACAATACTCCTCCTCCAATCTTCAGGCATTTTCTTGCTTTGCCAAATAACATTGAATAGATTCGTAAGCCAGGTCAAACCACGCTCACCTAAAACTTTCCATACTTCTACAGGGATGTCATCCGGTCCAACACCTTTCCCAGGTCTCATAACCTTCAAAGCCTCCTCTACTTCTTTTCTTTGTATTCGTCTATAGCATGCACGATTCAAGTAACTTTCACTACTAGCTAGATCACCCAAAGTGATCTCTCTATTTCCTTCTCCAATGAAAAGTTTATGGAAGTATTGCTCCCATCTAGTATCTATATCCTTCTGATGAACAAGCACGTGACCTTCCTCGTCCTTAATGCATCTCACTTGAGAAAGGTCTTTGGTCTTTCTTTCTCTTGCTTTGGTCAACCTGAATATATCCTTCTGGCCCTCCTTAGAGTTGAGATTTTTATACAAAACCTCATAAGCTTTTGACTTAGCTTCGCTTACAGCCTTCTTTGCTTCCTTCTTCGCTATTTTATAGTCTGTGATAGTTTCCTCTGTTCTATCCTTAGACATAGCTTTAAAGCAAGCTCTTTTAATTTTTAGCTTCTCTTACACCCCTTCACTCCACCACCAAGCCTCCTTTTGACCCGGAGCTCCTCCTTTTGACTCGCCTAGCATCTTTTTGGCTACCTTTCGGATACAAGATGCTACTGCCTCCCACATCTCGTTTGCACTACCGCTATAATCCCAAGATAAGTCTTCTAAAACCTTCTCCCTGAAGCTTGATTGCTTCAGCGGAAGATTCCACCACCTAGTTCTAGTGATCTTAGGAACCTTCCTTTTCTTTACCAGCCCTTTTATTTGTAAATCCAAGACTAACAAGCGACGTTGGGTTGTCAAACTCTCTCCAGGGATTACTTTGCAATCTTTACAACATAACCGATCTCTTCTCCTCAACGCAAAGTGATCGATCTGTGTTCTAGTTGAGCTACTCTTATAAGTAATTAAATGCTCCTCCCTCTTCTTGAAAAGAGTGTTTGCTATGAAAAGATCATATGCATTTACAAAATCCAGAATGACTTTTCCCTCTTCATTTCTATCCCCAAAACCATGTCCTCCATGCACACTTGCATACCCTGAAGCATCTTTTCCCACATGGCCATTAAGATCTCCACCTATGCAAATCACCTCTCTTTGTGGGATTCCTTGTAAAATCTTATCCATATCCTCTCAAAAAGCTTGTTTAGTCCTTTCATCTAAACCAATTTGTGGTGCATAAACTGAGATGATATTCAGAATTTCTTCTTCAAGCACCAACTTTAGCAAAATAATCCGATCCCGAAATCTTTGCACCTCAACCACACAATCCTTCAAATCTTTATGAACAACTACTCCAACACCGTTTCTGCCCTTATCTTTACCTGAATACCAAAGTTTAAAGCCTGTCTTCTCGATCTCCCTTGCTTTATCTCCAACCCATTTAGTCTCTTGAAGACATAATATATGAATCTTCCTTCTTTCCATTGTATCCACTATCTCCATCAATTTTCCAGTTAAAGTACCGATATTCCAACTACCAATCCGTAACTTCCTTTGCAATCTCTTTTGGACTAACTTCTTTACTCGCATGCGTCCATTATGCGAGAACCCTTGCAAATTTTGGACAGCATCCGGGCGGTGATGCAGCGGAACTAGCTTATTTACCCGCATGCGTTCCTCATGCGAGAATACTTGTAAATTTTGAACTACATCCAGGCTGCGATGTAGCAGCCCTTGCCAATTTTTCATTGCATTCGGGCGATGCAACGCGTCGCAAGTAGGGAACGCCCCAACGAAATCTGTATGTTTGCTTAAATCCATGTTTAAAAGATCCGAACGGTTTCGAGAAAAATTCATAAATAGTGTTCTTAGAAGAAACTAAGAACACTATTTACGAATTTATCTCTCCTACGCTGGCTGTCGGCTACCTAACGCGCAACCCTCCTCATTTACCCGGGCTTGGGACCGGCCATGGCTGAGTTACATACTAGTTGACAACAATTTCCAAAATATGTACCTATCCAAAACAAAACCAAAAATTAACACAAATAACATCATAAATGCACGAACTAAGATATAATTAAAAAAAGACATGTCCATTAGTGAAGCTATATTTTTTATAAAGTTTGACATCATTACCAAAGAATAATGGACATTTATGATTCAATCTAACTTCAAAACTATATTTTAATGTTCATAATCATCCCATGATTCATGCGTTAAGATTATGCTAGACTTTGTGATTTATGTGATACAGTGCAACTCCATCAATTACCGGACTCAAAATGTTAAACATTTAGCATGAATCTAGGCTACCTGATTCATGCAATTATCCCACGATTCATGCAATTAGGGTTTATAAATGTAACATGTGAAACATTTAGCATGAAAATGTACCTAGGTTATTGGGGCAGAGCAGTTTCGTGGCAGAGGTGGAGGAGCTTCACGAAGGACGAGCTTCAATGCAAAGGTTGGGTTTGGAGGTAGAGGAGCTCCGTAGGGGTCCAGCGAAGGGGGAGGAGATATGCAAGAAGAGACAGAGGAGACTCGCAATGAAGAGGCGGTCTAGGTAGAGGAGCTTCGCATGCGGAGGGTTTTGGGAAAAGGGGTTTCACATGCGGAGGGCTTTTGGAAATAGGTTTTGAGAGAAGATCTCGAGAGAGACAAAGAAAGGTTTTGTGGTCGTCAGAGACCTTTACAACGAGTCTAAGAACGTAAAAATATGAGTTCGGAGGCCTGAGTTACGTTCATTTTAGCGAGATGGGTCCGGGCCAAATTCGGATCCGAATCAACCCATCAAAACCAGTCTTTCTAGCTCCCAAAATCCAAGAGCGCTCTCCTCTCCCCCCCCCCCCGGTCGAATCACCGTCGGAGCTCACCGGAGTGCGTCGGATTAGCGATCCAAAGCCATCACCGCGTAGAGAAAGTCGAGGTCACCCGTGTACGCTGGTTCTCATCACCAATGGAGAGCCAAGCACATCATTCTCCACAGATGGAGAAATCGAGGAAACGATTTTTTTGAGGTATCGACGCCCCCTACCTCCTTGCTGCAGGTTCCACACAATTTGATCATATATATTTGACTTTTGTCTACATAGTCCGTTGTTGTGTGCATCTCCTCATCATATATTCCTCTCTGATAGATTCTTTATCTGCATCTAGTTTAGGCTCTTTTAATTCCTACAGTTCCTCTAGGAGCTTCTCTGCTTTCATCTTCTTTGCTAGTGCCTAAGAATAGCCTTCCCATTAGGTACAAATAAAAATGCAGATTATACTTTTAAAATGTAACCAGCATGTCCTGCAGATTTCAGGCATGGCATATCATAAAAAGGCTCAACTTCATAAGTGTAGAAAAGTATGCTACCATGGACAGCATGACTTCAACAGATTTAGGTGGGCGTTTTTTATCCATGTTCCTTTCCCTTCTGAGGTAAAACCATGTCCAATAGCTTCTTGAAATCTGTTTGACATAACAGGTTCTTTACAACCAAGATCTGAACATGATGTAGCCATCAAAGAATTCTCGTTAGTCCTGATCTTTTATGCAACATAGTATTCCTTCGCTTCTCTATTGCATAGGACACTGCAAGAGGAAGAAAATCCTTTCCTTTGTAAAAGGCAATAAAATCCTTATCCCTTGAGAACATAGTTCCCCCGGATAGTTGTTGCAAGATGCAGTCAAATAATCAAGAGTTAATTTATAAATTCAAAAAAATCAATTAACGAAAGAATGTTTGTATGCACCTCATTCTGTTCCTAGATTTACACCCACAATGTTGCATGTAAATGTGGATATCTATACCATCCATGGGACACGTTAAATACGTCTTTGCAAAATTGACTAATCAAGCATGGAGAAATATTATACCTGAACTATTGGTTTGTTAATCTTTATTTTGTCTGAATAAAGCCCGTAAAATGCTAGAAGCAGAGCTTATTGATCAGGCAGGTCTTGATTCTGTTGCTTATTTGTGAAATTATATGACAGCAAAAAAAATGATGAAACGACTTATTATTTGTATTCTTAATGATCTCTTTCCAATATGCTTTAACACAATTCAATATCTTTTAGGTCCCGTTCGGCACTCGGAGGGGAGTTTACCCCCTTAACCCACTCCCCCTCTCTCCTGTGTGGGACCCACTTTATTTCTTTTTAAAAAATTAAATAAATCAATTCTCCATCATCAATTCCATCAAAAAATAATATATTATACCATCATATCATATAAAATTACAAACTACTCCGCTTCTACTCACTTTTCCAAACTTCAATACAATCACATCACAATAACTACTCACTTTTTCAAACTTCAATACAATCATATCACCCCAAATCCGCTTCTAACCCACCCCCGGTTTAACCCTCTATACAAACACCAAAACACAAAAACGGGTACCCTCTACCAGTTTAACCCGCCCTAACCGTGTACCAAACGCACCCTTAGCAATTCAATTCCCTCAAATTGTCACACCCGGATGGCTTTCTGTCAAGTTCTTGAGGCTTATATCAAATTAAGCATCATGTTTATCATATTCTCTTTTATTGGTATCATTATGAGACCTTCCTGGAAGATGGATTGCATTCAACAACTCCTGCATTGAGTCTCACTTTTCAATTGCAACTTGTATTAGATCTTAATGTAGACATACAATTTACCTTTTAGTAGTTGAAAATCATCTGCTATCTAAGTATTGAGACTTTCCATATAAATCTGAACGGTGAGGATAATCTATAGATAGCATTGGATAACAATCACACATGTATTGATGTACTTTAAAAACATAAAGCAACTTAGATATGACATCTTATACTATAATATGGGTAAGATATCATGTTGATCAGGTAGAGGAGTAGTTGTCGCCAAGGGAGGGGCATGCACCTTTGGGACCTCGATTAGAAGCCTAGACGGTCACGATCCCAACCGCTATTATGTAGCAGCGATGGTTGGAAGACATGTTGCTTGGCACACTGAGATGCAAATCTAATGGTGTTCGGCCCCAGTACTTGCGTGCCTTTAGCCCAGTGCTTCGAGAGCGTGACGAGTAGTCATGTTTGGTGGTCTAGCGTTTTGCTTGTTCACTTAGGGTTAACACTCGTGTATTGGCTGGTATAGGCAACATTGGTTAGTATTCTATATGGGAGCACTAAGAGGGGAGTTCCGGAAAATATGTTAATGAAGTTGGGAATGAAATATAAACCTAATGTGCAGAAGGAGGATTAGATTAGTCGTGATGATTCGGACTATTGTAAGAATGATCTTGGTAATCTATGCCCTGACTCGTGCCTTACGCCACAATAGACTCTTACACATGGATAGTGGACTTAGGTGGTTCGCGATTCAAACTACAGTTTGTGAAGTAAAGCTAGTGGACGTGTTGGGAACTTAGCTAGAATGCATTATACTCCATCACATACCTACAGAAGCACCACAACCCTAAGGCCTTCTTGCCCTAGAGTCATAGTATGAGGTATCGCCCATACCAAGATCATAGACTATCTACAAAGCTTGGGTGATCCATATCAAATAATAATGATTAGAATTTATTCTTTTGTGAGGTCGGTTTACCCAGTTGTTTCTTTTGAATATTTTTTAATTATATCTTGCTTGTTGTAAATTTTTATATCGTATTGGGCAGCTTTTCTCATAATGCACCTATATGTTGGATCTGCAGGTTCGCAGAAGCAGCCGTTGTAGTGAGCATCTTGGGGCTACTTCTTTTTGTATAGCTACACGGTTTTCTTTTGTGGTACAGATACTTGTAGCTAGCTTTTACTGCTTTTACTTATAGCATTTTGAGATACATGTAAAGTACCATGTATGTATGGTCAGTTGTTAAATGCATACATGTAACATTTTGTGGACATGGGTTGTAATTAAAGAATCATGGACATGTTATTAATGGAAAGAAAAATTGAACTCCAATCTTTAGTGCTATTTTCTCCTGCTTACATTTATATGGTGTATTTCGAATGTGGAATTGCATGTGTGTGGAATCAGTTTTTCGAGTACTGGAATCCCAAGAGGACTGTCGTAACAGTTTGATATCAAAGCAGTGGTACTCCATTCTATTCCATGTGCATCATTCATCATTGGTGTTCGAAATGCAGGATAGTGTTGAGAGTTCTGATCCAACACGAATCCTTTGGAGAATAGCATACTTAATATCCATATCCATATGCATCTCTTAAGTAAAGAAAGTACTAATGCATTGGTTCTTTATGTAGAATCATGTTGCCTCGTATGGATTGTGATGTAGCACAGTAGCTGGCATTCCTTGTACAAGTGGTACATGGCTTCCAGCATTGCCAAGAGGCGATTGAGCAGTGGCTCCAGTAGCAGGATGATTCCTCCTATCGTCCCTCTCACGACGAGGAGGAGAGCGTCAACTTGTCATTTTTCCTAGAGGCAGAATAAATAGAGGATGATAATGCTTTGCAGAAGCATCAAAGCACATATGTAGCATACCAGCGAGCGATGGTACCTCAATTCTTTGGTACCCCATCCCTGACTATGTAGAGCTATGGTGGGCACATGTGGTCGCGGTTCTAAGGAAGATACATGTACCTAAGGATTCTTGGGTATCTTTTGCAGAGTACTCGTTGGTTGGGTACGCAGAGCGATGGTAAAATACCACCGAGGAGCACATGACCGAGCCCGTTACTTAGGAGGTCTTCTTTGACAAGTTTCGTACAGAGTTATACATGGACCAACGGTTAGAAAATCAGAGGAAAGAGTTCACCGAACTGACACATGGGTCGATAACGACCCACGAGTATCTGATCCATTATACAGAGTTGTCTCAGCATTCCCCTGCTATGACAGCTTACCCACAGGAGAACTTGCAGAAGTTCATCCGAGGAATGTGTGAGGAGGTCTAGAACAGACTCTCTACTTTGGGCCTTACCGCCATCAAGGAGGTTACTGCGAAGGCGACGAAATGGGAGGCTATACAGAGCCGATTACATGGAGGTCGGTCATAGTTGCCTCTACCCCAGCCTAGCAGACTCGCATGATCAGAGACCGTCAGCAACACCCATCAACGACTGCACTGCCAGCTAGCATGTTCACACCATCTCCTGCCTTGGGGAAGGGCCTTGACATGTTGGTTCAGCCACCCCCCATATGCAAACATAGAGTCGTAGGTCGGGGGTAGCAGTTTTGCTTCTGGAGGGAGCTTGTTACAGGCAGGTAGTTGTACATGTTACCATTGCAGACATCCGGACCACTTTAAGGCTCAATGCCCATTACGTGCTAGCAACTTCGGTGCACAGTAGAAGCAGAGTGGAAGAACAACTGGGTCTTCCGGATAGTTTCAAGGCTCAGGATTCTGGCATGGAGGCCGTGACTTCCAGCGAGCCCCGCTGCAGTTGTGGGATCTGATGTATTAATGTCATCACGAGGGCAGCTAAATGTAGTGACGTAGGAGCAGGATCATGCTTCGAGATCAGTTGTCAGAGGTATGATTTCAACCCATGGGATTTCTTTACAAACATTGTTTATTCAGGGGCTACGCATTCCTTCCTTGCATATAGTATGGTGCTCATATTGGGCAAGTCCATGATGAGGGTTTCTTCCTCGTACTACATCAAGGGCTTAGAGGTCCAACTGTTTATCATCCGTCGAGAAGTGAAGGATGTAGTTGTGCAGATAGGTGGGCACGAGATGCCCGTATTTTTCCTGTTGATTCAGTTAGAGGATTTCAGCATCATCTTAGGCGGGCTGGAGAGGCACCATGTGTTTCTGAACTGTTTTGGAAAGATGGTGGTCTTCCATTTACTTGGAATGTCGCCATTTCAATTTGACAGGCGTACTTATGATGGTGGGATCGAGTGCATCTCCACCTTGAGGGCACACCAGATTCTCAGCCAGGGTTGTGTAGGATACCTTGCCTACGTGGTAGACTCAGTGGCACATGATCAAATGATCGAGGATGTTTTCGTCGTGCTTGATTTTTTGGATGTATTTTCTGATGAATTACTTGGACTACCACCAGTGAGAGAGATAGAGTTCGAGATCATGCTATTTCCCGATACACGGTCAATCTTTATCCCTCCATACATGTTGGCACCTGTTGAGATCAAGGAGCTCAAAGTGCAGCTACATGAGCTGTTGGAGAAGGGATTCATCCACCCCAGTACATCAGCATGAGGAGCACCAGTCCTCTTCGAAGGATGGATCCTTGAGGCTATGCATAGACTACAAACAACTGAACAAGAGAACAATCAAGAACCGTTACCCACTCCCACAGATTGATGATCTCTTTGATCGGTTACAGGGAGCAACGGTGTTCTCCAAGATTGACTTGCAATCAAGATACTACATGTTGAGTCTCAATGATGCAAACGTGACGAAGTTTGTGTTCCGTACTAGATATGGTCACTACAAATTCCTGGTGATGCCTTTTAGACTTACAAAATCACATGTTGCATTCATCGATATGATGAATCGAGTCTTCTGTCTGTATTTGGATAGGCTTGTGATTGTATTCATTGACGATGTTCTAGTCTACTATCATGATGAGTACGAGCACGAGTCCCATCTTCGTACTGTGATGAGGTACTATGAGAGCACCAATTGTATGTCAAATACAACAAGTATGAGTTATGGCTTTCTAAGGTGGCATTCTTCTTTGAGAGATGGAGCCTCTCTGTAGTGTGTATCATCTCAATGCCAAGAAAATAACGGAGTTGGGCAAGAGATTTCCTGACAAAGACCTTCTGGAGGAAGGTCTTAGTCTTTAAAATCCCGGCTTCTTGTCTCCTATGACAAAATGTCAGCTTCTCGTCTCCTATGACAACCATATCATCAATATAGACAATAAGAATTATGGTACCAATAAACCTTTGTCTGAAAAAGATAGAGTAGTTAGATGTCATCCTCTGAAAACCAAGGGTGTTGATCTCAGTAGTGAGTCTGTCAAACCATGCGTCAGGGCTCAGCTTAAGGCCATAGATAGCATTGCGTAGTCAGCATACATACTCCCCCTCGACTGTGCAACTCGGTGGTTGCATCATACAGACCTCCTCTTCAAAGTCACCATAGAGGAAAGTTCTTCAAATCGAGTTAATAAATGGGTCAGGCCTTGTTAGTAGCAACAGAGAGAATGGTATGTATGGATCCCATTTTGGCAACTAGCAAGAAGGTCTCAAAATAATCAAATCCAAAGGATTGCATGAAGCCTTCGGCAACTAATCTGGCTTTCAACCTGTCAATGGACCCATCAAGTGACTACTTGGTCGTGAAGGCCCATTGGCAAGTCACAGGTCAAACTCTCGAGGGGCACAACATAAGATCCCACATGCCCCGAGAGGTATGTGTACCCATCTCCTCATCCAAGGCAAATCACCAACCCTGATCCTGCATCGCACTACGATGATTTCTAGATGGAAATAGCATTCAGGGCATCTGCAAACCTCTTGTCACAGCTAGATAAACCATTAGTAGAAGTTAAATATGAAAGGGTGATAAGTACATTGCCTCTTTTGCTTGCGGAGAGCTATCAGAAGCTCCTCAGATACATCCGGGGAAACAGCAGTGGGAGCACTTGAAGCGATCATATTATCCTGCATAAAGGGACATGTGAAAGGACATATAAAGGTGCAGAAGCAGATGTAGAGGTATGCTTGCGAGCGTAAACAATTGGAGGGATGTCCAAAGGGATGTCACCCACTGCCTGTGTGGAGACGCTTGTCTGCTTAAGGAAGTTGACATCGACATACACATATTATCGATGCCCAACAAGGTCATAAGACTGATAGCCTTTCTGAGTACGGAAGTACACAAGAAAGACACACTTAATAGCCCGAGGTGAATTTGTCATTTTGTTATGGAAAAGAGGGTGAACTCCCGAGATGGGAGTCACCGCAAAAAATATATATATTAATATACAAAGGAAAAATACATGATATATTACTTTGAGTCCCAAAAGCTCGTAAAGGCCCTACAATGAGACACCACATTTTTCGAATAAAATCTCTATTCTTAAAAATAAGATCATTTCTTGCCAACCATAAGGCCCAAAGTACAGCAAACGACTTAGCGACATCATTAGAGGAGTTGCTTCCCACCTTCCTCACCGAATCCCAAAAGCCCACTACGCTACCAGCCCCACCCAAAAGAACGTCAGCTCCCTCTAAACCTTGGTCGAAGTCGCACAAGTGAAGAAGAGGTGTTCTGTACTCTGTAGTCGCCGCCTGTTCCCCGTATGTAACACAAGACGATTACTGAAGACCAAAAAATCTCGCCCTCCTAAGGTAGCAGAGGAAGACCTTTATCCAATTCGGGATCTTGCTTGCCCAAATGATCTTCATATCCTGACACAAGTCTCTTTATACCTCCCGACCACTTCTGAGATCTCCATATACATTTTTGACCAAAAAACTTGTTCTCGCCCATTCATAGTAATCCCTACACAAAGAGAAACCTTTCAGGGAAGGAACCTCCAACTGCAAGCGAGCCAAATCCTCCCTCCTTCTAGCTGAGAGGACCGCAGCAAAAGGCGGCATCCACTCCCATGCCTGTGCCACGGTCCACAAGTCGACATCCTTTGTTGCCGCTACCGCAAAAAGTCTCAAAAACTGCCTTTCTAGGGTGCCATTTCCCGTCCAATCATCCCTCCAGAATCTGAAACCCCGACCAACTCCCACCTTAGGCATCAGCCTATGCGTCACAAGAGGCAGAACCTCACGTACCCCCTACCATAGGGGTGACTCAAAGAGAGACACCCCTACCACCAAGCCACCTTTCACACCAACGCATATGACCAGATCCTATGACCAGATCCTCAGACGGACCCCGAATACGCACCACCCACTTAGCCACCAACGTATTGTTCATGCAAGCCACATTACGAATCTCAACCCCCTTGATTTCGAGCTCTAGCAATCTCTTCCCAGCTCACCAGATGCAGACTCAACCTCTGTTGCTTCCCTTCCCTCCAGAATAATCTCCTCATCATTTTTCTATCTTCTTTCGAACCCCAATTGGATCAACATGGTCGAGAAAAAGAAAAAGGAGATGACCGACAACACATGCTTCAGCAACACTAGCTTCACGCCCCTAGATAGTGTAATCGCTTTCCAACCTGCCAACCTCAGCTCTGTCCTCTGAATCACTGCGACCCAATCCGATTTTGTGAGCTCGTCTGCCATCAACGGAAGGCCAAGTTAGGTAATCGGTAGGTTTACCAACGGATTACCAATCAGCTCCGCAATCCTGCCCCTTTCTTCCTCCTAGATACCGAAAGTGATTATCATCGATTTCTGCAAGTTTATCCTCAGCACGGAGAGGATGCCAAAGATGCCCAATACATGAGCCGTTCTACTGCTCATCTCATCAGAGCCACCAAGAAAGAGAATCGTGTCATCAGCGTATTGCAGCAACGGTACCGAGATGTAACCAAGAAGAAAGCCCTCGCACCAACCTCCCTCCATCGCCTTCCTAAAAGGACCACCAGTGCATCTGCCATCAAAACAAACAACATAAGCGCCAAGGGGCACCCCTGCCGCACCCCCTTCTGTGGCTAAAAGAAACCCCCCTCATGCCTGCCATTCACCAAGACCGAAAAGGATGACGTAGTGATGCACTTCTTCATCCACGCAATCCAGCAATCCGGGAACCCTTGTCTCCTCAAACATTTCCATAAGAAGATCTAGTCTATACAGTCATAAGCTTTGGCAAAATCGATCTTCCACATCACTCCCTTTGTGTTCTTGTGTCACCATTCCAAGCAAATCTCTGAAGCCATAACCAAACCATCAACAATTTGATGCCCCCCTATGAAAGCAAATTGACCCTGTAGAGCAATAAAATCCATGATCCCCTTAAGTCTATTCGCCAGCACCTTAGCCAAATTGAGATAGATTCCATTAGACAACGCAATCAGTCTGAAGTCTTCCACTCTTGTTGGGATATCTTTCTTTGGTAGCAGGAACATCACAACCCCATTAACCTTCTCAAAACTCGTGTGTTCCATCCCTGAACTCCCCAAGAACCTCCATGATCTCGTCCTCCAGTAAGGCCCAAAACTCTCTGTAAAGGAAGACCGAAAAGTTGTCTAGCCCTGGAGCCCCGTCCACATTTAGCCCCCAAACATCTTTCTTCACCTCCTCAGAGAAGTCTCAACCAAACCCTCAGCATGCACATATGACAAGGAATTTACCCCCCTTCCCAGCCAACTCCACCCCTTCCCTTGCCTTCCCTGCGATGCCTCCACAAAGTGCCCGCTCAACGCATTGCCCAACTGCGCCTCCCAGAGATTCTCTGTCCCCCCACCTCAAACTCATGTATATGATTCCTCCTTCTGCCCAACGCCATGTTATGAAAAAATCTAGTGTTAGAGTCCCCTTCTCTCAGCCACTTTTTCCTGGACCTCTGCCTCCATTCGACTCCTCTTTCCGATCTTCCAGTAACAACTCCTCCAAGAGCCTGGATCTCTCCACTACTTCCTCCTGATCCAAACCTTTCAGATCATCAAGCCCGTCCAGAGGAACCGCCTCTTCATGTGCCCTACCCTTCTTCTCGCTTCTTTTCATCTTCAACTCCCTTCCAAACACTAAAAGAAAAGACCTAAGATGCACCAGCTTGGTCGCCGGCCTACCAACTGCCGACCCTTCCGAATTCCACGCCCACCACAAACCCTCCACAAGCTCCTTGAATCCATCCTCCAATAGCCATGCTCGCTCGAAGCAAAAAAAAGAACCTACATTTCCCCTCCTCTCCCGATGACCAGATGATGGGTGTGTGATTCGAATGCGCTTGCAAATTGCCCAAGCCCGCGAGAGAGGAAAAAGAACCTACCCTTGCATGGAAGTTGTGAACAAAAATATTACAGCCAAAAATCCGCAAAGGTAGAGGAAAAGGAGACTCGGTACGGTATAGTAAAGAGGAGGGAGTTCCCACTTTGAGAATAGAAGAAGTAACTATGTTGAGGAGATAGACAATAGTAAGGATGGCATCCCCCAATAATGCTTAGGAACACTCATTTGACTAAGAAGAGATCTAACAATATCAAGCAAGTGTCAAAGTTTTCTTTCTGCTACCCCATTCCATTGTGAGGTATACATACAAGAGATTTGGTGAACAACCCCCTGAGACATGAAGAAAGAAGTCAAGTCCTATTGAGTGAACTCAAGAGCATTGTCAATCTGAATGATATTAATATAGGTAGAAAAGGAGGTTTGAACATATTGAAAGAAATTTCTGATAATTTTATTAATATATGAATGCTCTTTATTAAATACACCCAAGAAGATCGATTATAATCTTCGATAAAGATAATAAAATAGCGACGATCACTCAATGTTCGGACCGGATGAGGCCCCCAAACATCGCAATGAACAAGACCGAAAAGACTGGTAATATGGGACTCAGTACGAACGGGAAATGAAGCTTAATGTTTCCCGAACTGACATGCCTCGTATTGAAAGGACATCAAAGTATAGAGTTCAGGGATCAACACAAAGAGAGCATTGGCAGAGGGATGTCCAAGGCACACATGCCATAAGAGCGAGTCTAGAGATGAACACAGTACTGACAAACTTGGAATCTGACGATATGTCAAGATAATACAGGTCGTTCTTCTCAAGACCCCCACCAAAAATATGTCTTGTCCGGATGTCCAGAAAATGGCAACAACACTCATTAAATATCACACAACAATTAATCTCAACAAAGAAGCTTATGAACAGACAATAAACTAAGAAGGAAGTCAAGAGCACGGTGAACCCCAGACAGTCGGATCTTGAAGGTGAACTTCATTGTTCCAAAGGTAGTAACAGGTGAGTGAGTCTCATTGGCAACTCAAACCGACTTCACGGAGGAAGATGGCATGGAAGAGATTAGCATACTACCTTCTCCAAACAAATAAGTACCTAAAGGAGTGATGGCAGAGTTGGTTGTTGTACCGAAAGGAGTAACCACAGCAGCAGTAGTAGTATCACTGGAGATAGTAGTCTCGGGAGTCTGGATAATCTGCATCAGGCGAGCGTAAAATGCATCATTGAGAAGGAGTGTCTTGCCACTAGGGGTTTTAGTCGACGCATTTTCTACATCATAGGCATCCTCATAGGCACTATTGGCATAATAAGGAGGTACACCAATCTTCTTCCAGATCGTTCGGATGGATGGTTCCACCGACCATAGTGAGTGCATTGTGGAAAATTAGGGGCAGCAGTATCTCACCCATAGCTACGACTAAAGTTACATCCACATCCGTGCTCTAATCCATGGCCATGTCCTAAATCAAAGTCGCATGCTCCTCGAAAGTCGTATCGGCCTCCTCTCCCAATGTGGCTATATATGCAGAATTCTCCACCGAAGGTAAGGTAGGAGACCGGACAATAGTTGTCTGTGTTTCCTCGAGAAAATTAAAAATGGCATTCATCGTCTGCAGTGTATCTGATATAAGAAATTGCTCCTTCGTTGTCTGGTACCTGGAATGCAGGCTATCAAGAAAACGATATACTTGTCAGTCTGAACACTCTTGTACATGTTTGGTACAACGTGAAGGCTAAATATCGCAAGCTCCTAGTTCTCATAGAAGCTAGTGAGATGTATGTAGTACTCAACAAGAATGCAATCACCCAGAGCCACTATAAATATTTGCAAGACGTGGATGTCTTCTTCTGGGAGTACGTCTGCTTAAGATCTTCCTACATCTCTTTGGTCGTGTTCTTGTAGAGAAGATTCAAGGCAATATGTGCCTCAACATTGTTGGTCATCCAGTTGATAACCAAGTACTTGTCTGACTATGAGTTATCGTTATTCTTTATCCTTTTCATTTAAAGGATTTTGAGTCATGATGTATAGTTTCCATTGCCATCAATGAACACCATGAAAGATCGAGACCACAGCACGTAATTTTATATGCCCTTAAGTTTGATAGTAGTGCCTTGCGTCATCATGTTTGTGGCCAAGGGCTTTGTCTCAGTAGAGGAAGTAGGTGTCATGGTGGTCTTTAAAGATGAAGGAGATCCCGTGATCAACAAAGTATACATATGAGGACTAAAAGATTCCCTAGAACGCATGTTTCGGACGTGAAAGAGGTCTGAAAAACGCACTTCACAGCAGTTTAGGAGAAAATCAAGGGCTCCACGGAAGCAGCAGCGACCCTAGGAGGCTTTGATAGTGAACACATTGGCCTTGGAGGGCTGCTGGCAGTGGCTGCGGAGGCCCTGGAAAGTTGTTGCAGCCTATGAGGTGGTCTTGGGTGCTGCAGCGACCCATGGCAGCACCCTAGAGACTATTGTGGTGTCCCTGGAAGGACTGCAGCTACTGATGTGGAGTCCTAGGGGCTGCTAGCAGTTGTCCTGGGGGCTGTTGCATTGTCTGCAGCGGCCCTGAGGGCTGCAGTGACAGTTGGCGACACCCTGTTGCAGTGGCCCTGAGGGATGCTGCACAGGATAGGTGTCCGGAGGGTTGGCGACAGCCTTAAGAGAGCCAACGTGAGGCCCTAGGTGAGGAAGAAGGGCATGCAGAAGCACATGGAGAGGTTTGAAGCTGGTAGTGGGATGGAATTAGGTAAGAACCCGGGTCTAAGATGGTTGCTCTGATACCATGTGGAGAAAAGAATGAATCGTTGTATTTATTCTGGAGGTCTAGGGTCTCTTATATAGAGAGAAACCCTAGAGAGCAAAAAAGAAAAACTACATGACACAAATAAAGTAGAAAATACAATAACTCTAACAGTTATTACATGTGTCACTCCATTCTTGTTAAAGAGATTAATATACATGCCTTCTACTTTTAGTTCAGAATCCAAATCTGATTTTGAGAAGTATGTTGCTACTATATAACAACGTTTGTGGTGATTATGATGATAAACCACTTCAAATCTTACATATACACTTCTACTTACAAATAAGTGGTTTCCATCTTATATATTGATATAAGAACATTAGAAACATTAATTTAAAGAAAAGAATCAAGTTTAGACTAATTTCCAACTATTTTAACGAAATTTTAGTGAAACTCTTTGAAATTTCGCTTTCGAAATTTGGCGAAACAAAATCAAAATCCAATATTTAAAGCCTCAGTCAATGTCTTTCGCAGTGGACAAAATAGGAAGATATGGCATAAAGTTGAAATGGTGAGTGTTTGCTACACTTTGTGCTATTTTTGTTAGATGAGAGGTTCTTCGAGTTCTCAGCTAAAAATAGAGCTGCTTGATTGGCACATTTAAGATGTATCAGGAGAGGCACCTTAATAGTTAGGTCATTTAGAACAAACTTGACCCACATCATTTATGTGCTTCCCTGGGCCATGGCCCTATACTCTGATTCAGCGTTGGATCTGGCTACAACCATCTGTTTTTTGCTCTTCCATGAAACCAATGAGCTTCCCACAAACACAGTGAATCCTGATGTAGACTTCATGTCCTTGGGACACCTAGCGTAGTCTGCATCCGCACATCCTGAAACTACAAGAGATGTATCTCTTTTGAATAGTAGACCTGCACCTGGAGAATACTTGAGATACCTCAAGGTCGTGTTGACTGCATCCATGTGATCTTGCTTAGGCTCCTCCATAAACAGGATGACTCTAATGACAACAAACGATATATCAGGTCTGGTATTAGTGACATACAATAGCTTCCCTACCATCTCTCTATAACATCTCTTATCCACCTCCGCAGAATCATCATGATATAGTCTAGCATTGGAATCCATTGGAGTAGTAGCAGGTCTACATCCTATAATGCCCTTCTCAGATAGAAGATCAACGATGTATTTCCCTTGCATCATTACCATTCCCGTTGACTCCTTGCATATTCCAGGACAAAAAAATACCATAGCTTACCAAGATCCTTGGTCACAAATTGTTGTCCAAGGAAATCCTTGGTTGTCTGAATGCCCTAGTCAACACTGCATGTAACAATAATATCATCTACATAGACCAAAATAGCAACAATACCTCTCTAGGTTCTCTTAACGAAAAGAGAATGATCCGCAGAAGATCTGACAAAACCCTATTGTTCAATCAACTCCGAGAGCTTCTGGAACCAAGCCCTTGGGCTATGCTTAAGGTCATATATGGCCTTGTGGAGCTTACACACCACACTGGACTCCCCCTCAACAGCAAACCCCGATGGTTGTTGCATATATACTTTTTCTGGCAAATTGCCATACAAGAAAGTATTCTATACATCTAATTGGAAAAGGGGCCAGTCTTGCACCACAACAACTGCAATAAGAATACGCAATGTAGAGTGGCGTGCCACAGGAGAAAAGGTGTCCTGATAATCCACCCCATAGGTCTGGGTAAACCCACGAGCAATCAACCTGGTCTTGTATCTATCCGCAGAACCATTTGCACGGTGTTTAATTGTAAACACCCATTTACTACCAACAATAAAAGCACCTGGGGGAGCGGAGACAACACTCCACGTACCACGAGACTGTAAAGTGGCCATCTCTTCTTCCATAGCCAGACGTCAGGGACCATTCTGCAAGGCCTCCTGATATGATCGCGGTATCTGCATAGCTGATATTGCAACACCAAACCTCTGAAAATCTCCAGAAAACTGGGCCAGGGAAACATGGGAAGAAAGAGGATGCATAGTGCAGGCATGCCTCTTCCTACGTAGAGCAATAGGCACGTCCAAGTCCATAGTATCATCTGACGGAGTATCATCTACGACATCATGCTCGTCAATCTGCACACCCAAATCACCAGTGCAATTAGTGGAACTCAAATGCTCAAAACATACCTTAGGCGTGCTGGATGATGGAGGTGACACATGAGCACGAGGTCGACGCTAGTAAACCTGTGGAAAGAAAGTAGGTGTGACAGGGGGCGGAGGAAGCGGTGGAGACGGTTGAGGTGGTGGTGTAGGAGATTATGGTGGTGGTGGTGTCATATAAACCTCTTCTCCGTTCTCTAAAGGAATAAGTATGTCACCTGTGGAAGAGAAATACATAATGGATTCAAAGAAGGTGACATCAGCACTAACATAGTACCTTCGTCGAGCAAGATCAAAGCAACGATGCCCCTTTTGGATCTTGAAATACCCGACAAACGCATACTTGACCGCCCTGAAAGAGAGCTTGTCAAGACCTGGAGACATCTGATGAAAAAAAGCAATGGATCCAAAGACAAGCAGGAGAGAAAAAAGATCTGTCTCGAGAAACGCAATCGAGAACGGAATCTTCTCCCCCAAAACCAATGAAGGCATACGATTCACCAAATAACACGCAGAGAGAATCACATCCCCCCAATAAGAATGAGGAACACGGCTCTGAATCAAAAGAGTCCTGGTAATATCCAAGAGATGGACATGTTTCCTTTCAGCTACCCCATTCTGTTGAGAAGTATATGCATACAATGTCTGATGCACAATACCATGAAATCTAATGAATTGAGAAAGTTGTGTACTACAGAATTCAAGTACATTATCAGAATGTATAATTTTAATGTGCAGAAAACACATTCCTTATTTCATTAAGAAAGGACTGAATAATAGGACCAGCATCAGACATGTTCTTAAGAAGAAAAACCCATGACAATCTAGAGAACTCGTCAACAACAACAAGATAAAACTTGTGCCCCTGAAGATCTGAGATAGGACTTGGACCCTAAATATCAAAATGAATTAAATCAAAAAGACTATGACTATTTTGACCCTGACGACTCTGGAATGTGGACCTATGAAGCTTCCCAAGCTGGCAAGCCTCGCACTGAAAGGTAGAGCGAGGAGAGATCTGAGGGAGAACGTAACGTAGCTTTTGCAGAGGAAGATGACCAAACCGAAGATGCCACACATAAGGAGAAACGGATCCAGTGTGAAGAGAAGATGCACCAACATAAGGAAATTGCACCAGTCTGTAGAGACCTCCATGCTCACGGCAAAACCAATCACCATGCTCGTAAGAATGTTCTGAAACACAAGAGCAAAAGGGTCAAATATGTCACAACAATGTAAGTCCTTGGTGATTTGACTAATAGATAGTAAATTCATAGATAATTCAGGAGCGTAAAGAACGTTCTGAAGTCGTATTACAGGGGATAACTGCTCCTCCCCCTAACCAGTAATGGGGGAATGTGTCCCATGATCTGTTATCACAACTAATCTACCTGACTGAGTAGGGCTATAGGTACTAAATTGTCCTCTGTCACCACAGAAATGATGGGAGGCTCCTGAATCCATAATCCACTCCAACAAGTCTGCCCTATAATAGCTAGTCAAAGCATATGATATACCTGATGTAGATGCAGAGGCAGAGGCTACTACCTCTGATGATCCTGACGGAGAGCTAGTTCATCCAAAAGAAGGCATGATCTCCCTGAGTCGTGCTACCAACTCATCAAATCTATGATCAGATATAGACGAAGAACTGTTGCTTTGTTCAACATGTTCTGCAGCACGTGCTGAAGCAGGAAACCCATGCTTAGAATAGCATGTTTCCTTAGAATGACCTGGCATGTGGAGTAGGGTACAAGGCTGACGTGGGGGTCGATTTCCCCCTCCTCTTCCATGGCCACCTCAGCCACGGATATGTGTAGGGTTCCCCCTACCACAAGATGTTGCCATAGCTGAAGAACTCGAAGACACCTGAGTGCCACCTGGAGATATGGAGAGCCTGCTCAGCCTGTGATATGTCTCCTCCATTGGGGGTATAGTGGCATCAGTAAGAATCCGTGTCCTAGCAGCAGCTTACTCAGGGTCAAGTCGCTAGAAATACTCCAGTCATCACCGAATCCCTATATGCCTTGAGCTGCTCTGGTGTGGCAGTCAAGGGAGTGTAACCATGTAACTTCTCAAACATACTTCGTAAAGATGTGTAAAGGGTATGCAGAGGGCGACCATTCTGCTTGGACGTGAAGATGTCATGTTGGAGTTGCAGAGTCTTCGACTCATTTTTTGCTGGAGAGTATGCGGCAGCAAGAATGTCCCACATATCCTTGGTCGTGGGCTGACTCAATATATCATTGGTTATCTCCATGGGCACCGTCCCAGAAAGTCATACGCATGCATACGCATCATCTGCCTCCCATGAGGCATTAACCCCAGTCTTGTCAACGGGGTATAAGACTCGTGAACTACATGGCCCACAGTTCATAGTTCGTTCCATTCATCTTCACGATGGGTGTTGGACCTTTGAAGGCATCCAAGGATGGGACATCTACTTTGTTTTCTGACATAATGACAACGATCTTTAAGATTGGGGTTGCATATTGAAATAACTATGTCTACACAGACATATAGGAAGATGGTTGTGGGTGTAGACTCATATCACAACCTCTTCCATCACTCAGAAAGTTACTTTTAGGTACCCAGGGTGATTTTAGATGATCAAAACCACACTTTAAGAACCAAATCAAACCTATTCAGAGCAACAAGAACCAAGATATGGCATGCCCTTCCAAACTCGAGCTCTCGGAGGAACAACAGCACCCCTTGCGCACAAGGGCTGCAATGGCGGGTTGCAGCTGAGGCTGGGCACTTGCGGGTGTTGCCGACAGCCTGCTAAGGCAGCAGCCGCAGGCCGCTGCTGCGGCCTGCTGTGGCGACAGCCTACTGCTGCAGTGGGCGGTGGCATGCTACGGTGGTGGGGTGTTGCCTGCTGCTGCGGGCGAGCGGTGGTTGGCTTCCTGTCGCATGGAGGTTTAGGGTTTTGGTTGGGGTTTGGATTTTAGAGCACATGCTCCAATCTAGGATCGTCGCTCTGATACCATGTGGAAAGGATTGGAACGAAAGACTTGCAATCACCGTAGCCCTAGAGCTTTCTTGTATAGGAGAAAAGCTCTAAGGAAGGAGACAGAATAAATAGAAAATTACACAATAACACTAAAGAGATAAATATCTCAACATATAGGAATCACATGGGTGGATGTTATTAGAAATAATGTTCGGGAAATTGGTTGCATATGCAGTTGCATATGCATATGTGTCTTGAGGACCAAACCGATTATGTAAATCAGTGTACTATGTGGTCCATGTGTAAATGCAACCCATATATGCTTTAATACGCGCCCAAATGCCTAATAGGATCTAATTGGATTTGATCTAGACTCCAAATCCCAACATTAGATTATTCACCTCAATTCGAACGAAATGAAAACCCATGCAACCATGCTTAATTTTGCCCTGATATGGAACCCATGTAGCCATGAATAACCAGCACCTTCTTCCTTCATCATCGTACTTCTTCGTCCTCTAACCCTGCTTCCTCTCTCTCACTTTGTATCTCTCTTTCTCACGCCAATGTTGCACACCTCGTAGACTCGTGGGCATGCTTCATCTTTCAGCAACATTACCTCCTCTATGGCACATTGCACTGCCTCTAGTAGATCCTCCTCTACTACACGGTGCTCGCCTCAGCAACTTCATATCCTCCTCTTGTTTAGATGCATGTCTTTGCAACTTCACCTCTTTTGTCATTCGGTTGTAACTTAAGAATAGGGTTTTAATATGCAATGCCTTACTTACAATATATTTAAGATTCTATAGATATACTTTGTTTTCATAGGTAAATAGTTTAGTTTATGTAAGTTTATTCTTATTTTGATTCTATCAACAAATGCAGTGATTTTATTCAGATTCAAGATTCTATATGCATATGCAACTTTATTCATATGTATCAGTCTTTTATGGAAAAGTAGGTTGTCCACGTCTGGGGTAAATCTGAGGACCTAGTATAATGTTTGTTGAGGAAGATGTATGGTGTTTCTATGGCTTTGGAAATTGTCCTAGGAAGACTTCCTTCCTCAACGTGGAATGAAATGTGTGACGCTCTACCGACGATCGCTCTAAAGCTCAGTCCGAGGCTCAGGAATGGATCTGGTTTTCGATTTTGGCAGGATGATTGGATGGGAGATGGGGCATTGAGGGAGAGCTACCCCAGCTTTTGCGGCTTGGTGGAAACAGAGAGGTGCTGGTGCAATAGGTGTGGGATCATGGAGCGTGCTCCCCGTGCTTCTCTTCGGCCTTATCAGATCAAAGAGTGGAGTACCTTACGTTGTAGTCGAAGTTGGCATAGAATGAGGGTCCATGTACGGGAAGAGATCATTTTGTGTGGGGTGACAGGAGATTTACAGTGAGGAAGGCGTACCATTTCCTCGTGGGAGATGGGGAGGTAGTGCGGGACAATCTAGGGATGGATATGGGCATGATTTGGAGGTGTAAGGTGTCGAATCAGATCAAGGTGTTTCTTTGGATATTCGGGAGTGGGAGGACCTTCGCCTAGGGGTGTCACGGTCAGTTGCTTGGTTTACTAGATGTTGCGTGTGATAAATGCAAGGCGGCAAGGGAGGATGCAAACCACATGTTTTTCTCGTGTCTGTCTTCGGTGGAGGTGTGGAATAGAGCAAACATTCCCTGGCTCGTGTGGCATGACTCCACCACCTTTGGCGGGATATCAAATCGGTGTGTGGCTACGGAGACGAGGACATTTCATTTCCATTTGCTTTAGTGTGAGCAATTTGGTGCGCTTGGAACAAAGTTATTTGGGGGGGAGAATTTTTACTCTGAGAATATAATTGAGCATTGTAGGCCACTTTGCTTGTCATGCAAATGTAACTTGATGTATTTTTAACATTTTACCTTTTGATATATAAATATATGTATAATTAGAGGTGGGTCCCAAGGTAGGAGGCCACCCTTCATTTCTTTCAAAACCTTTATTCATATGTAAGACAATTTACGTGCAAATCCAGGCCAAATCCAGTTCTCCTTGTGCAATATATTTAAGAATCTAGGGTATTCTGTTCTTTTTGTGCATGTTTATTCTATAAATTCAGTTCAAATTTAATATTTTCTGTAGATATTTATTTATTTTTAAGTTAAAAAAATAAAAACCGCGTAGAATCACATATATTCCACATATGATGATGCATACTACATAATCAATATTCGATTGACATGTCTGAACGCATACGTATATCGCTTTCATGAACCATGATAAGAAATAGCATTTATGTATTTGTTATTTCTTCTCTATGTAATTTTCTCATTTATTATTTGACTTCTATGGTTTTTCCTCTATATAAATGAGCCATATGGCATCTCAATAATCAAGTTATTCATTTCTTTCCACATGTTATCATAGTAGTACTCCAGAAGCAGAGCTTTCGTATCTCCTTGATATGTAGAACCCCACCCGTTGTCCTCTTCTTCCCTTCCTTGGATCTTGTTCCGCATGCTTTTCCTAGGGGATTGCGTCCCACCTTGGGAACTATGCAGCCAGTGAGCAACGGATTCCCGCACCCTCATAACGTTGCATAGACACCACTCAGTGTTGCCCAGTCGCCACATAAAGACTCCCAATTGTGCCCAGTCACAGTGTAGGATCCCCTAGCACCTCTGCAGCAATGCCCGACCACCGCTCAAAGACCCCAACCATCCTTTGGAGCGTTAAAAGGCCCCATCCCATCGCCAAGATGATGGGACAAACTTACGAACAATGAGGAATGCAGTTCATAAGTATTACGAAGAGAAACGACAAAGAATATATCATAAAGCAACCCGAGTCGGCTGTCAAGATTGGAGGAAATGCTTCAAGAAGACAAGACAACATATGGGCATGTATTTGCCTCTTCAGTACTCTTACAAAAAATATCGCCACTAATATTTTACATCAATTCATTGCCAAGGTGGTGCGGGACATACTCTCCACTGCATACTCCTCGATGAAGAATGAGACAAAGATCCTCCAGCCCTATGGCATCTTCATGACAAAGCAGGATGATCACCCTCTCCATGCTTTCTACTCTAGGCTACTAGGCATGTTCGAGAAGCTACATGCCCATGAGCGCTAGTTTTGAGTAGTTAATGGCCTACAAGAACACCTTAATGATGGTTGTTTTTCTTGCATCTCTTGATCTGCAATATGATGTCGCCCACAACCAGTTTCTTACAGGTGCCTTTATCCCTTCATGGAGGAGGCTTATATCCATCTAATTAAGTATGATGATCCCTCCTGCTTCTACTACTCATGCCTCCTCTGCTATGGTAGCATCTCGTGGCATATGAGGTTATGCACAGTTTGGAGGATATGTTGTCCATGGTTGAGAAAGGGTCGTCCTCACCCGCAGTGCATAAACTGCAACTGTATAGGACACTCTAAGGATACATGCTATCACAAGCATGGTCGCCTTGCATCTACTCATGTTGCTGAGAAGTTTGAACCCACTACTACTACTTATCAGAAGTATGATGATCTTGTCTCTTATTTGGGGGAGATCGTAGGCCCTTCAGCCAGTACTATCACTGCTCCTCTATCCCCATTGACGTCGTTGCCTCCGCCATCATCCCAGTTATAAATTATGCTCTTACCACTTGTCATTGTGTTGATGTTTAGAGTGGATCATGGACCTTGGAGCGTCTCATATTTTATGGGGACAAAGAATAGTTCATATCCTATGTTAACGCATACAATAATAGTAGTATCTGTACTTTTCTCTATTTTGTTTCTTCATAGTATGCTTTATGTAATTTACCCATAGGCTACTCTCCTATATAAGAGAGCCTAGGGTTCATGGAATAAATAAGGTTATTCATTTTTCCCAACATGGTATTAGAGCGACGGTCCTAGACCGGAGTTCTCGAAACCCTAACCCTAACCCATCCCACCCGCCGGCCTCTCCTTCTCCTTCCCTCTCGATTGGCGCCGCCTCTACGCCGCCGCACGCACGGCTATGCTGCTGCTCGCACGCCTCCTCCTGCGCGTGTGTTGCTCCTGCGCCGCCTCTCCTGCGCCAGTGCGTGCGCCTGCACCCTCCAGCGCCTACGCACCTGCAGCGCACATAGCGCACGTAGCGCCTCCAGTGTCTGCGCGCACGTAGCGCCTGCGCATCCCAGTGCCTGCGCACCCTCCAGCGTCTGCGCATCCTCCAGCGCCTGCGCGCACATAGCGCCTGTGCACATAGCGCTAGCGCCTGTGCGCGTTCTCCGGTGCGCAACCCTGTGCGCAGCCTCGTGCGCGTGACCATCTGTACGTGACTGTTGCGTGTGTGATCCAGTGCACGCATCTTCTGAGTGATCCAGTGCGTGACTCTTGTGCGCGTGAAGACCGTAGCACGCACATCTTCATGGGGATAGTTGCTTGAGGTCTACACATGCAACTAATCCCGCCTATGTCAGTGTAGACGAAGTTCATCGTCTGTCAATCGCTCCAGTCTTCCATCTCCAGTATGTCAGAAAGCAAGGCTGATATGCCATCTATTGGCGCATTTCGTGGTCCAGCGCCCATTGTCAAGATGGACGGTACAAACTATGAACTGTGGGCAATGCAGTTCATGAGTATGATGAAGTCAACAGGTAAGAAGCACATTCTTACCGAACCTGAGCCTGCAGAGAAGACTGGAGTCCATGCCTCATGGGAGGCTGATGATGCATATGCCAAGGTTTGGCTATCTGGTACATTGGCTATTGAAATTGCCAATGACATCTTACATCAACCCACAGCCAAGGATATGTGGGATATTCTAGCGGCAACGTACTCTCAGGCCAAGAACGAGACGAAGATTCTGCAACTTCAACATGATATATTCACAATAAAGCTGAATGGTCGTCCTTTACATTCTCTCTACACATCACTGAGAGGGATGTTCGAGAAGCTCTATAGCTTCATGCCTCTTACTGCCATGCCAGAATAGCAGAAGACATACAGGAATGCGACCATGGTGGGTGTGTTCCTGGCTGCACTTGATCCAGAGTATGAGGCTGCACGATCTCAGATTTTGGCAGACTCGACTATTCCTCCCATGGAGGAAGCTTTTCATAGATTGAGTCGGATCACAGTTCCCTCAACAGCTGTGAGTCATAATTCCTCAGCCATGGCAGCAAACAGAGGTCGCGGATTTCATCACCAGGGCCGTGGACGTGGACCTCGTGGAAGGGGTGGCCGCACTAGGCCAACATGCACATATTGTCACCGAGTTGGACACAATGAAGATACCTGCTACTCGAAGCACGGATTTCCTGCATCTGCACGAGCTGCTGAGCAGATAGAGCCCCCGTCTGCTGCTACTCTGGATCAACGATTCGAGGATCTAGTTGCCCGTCTGAGGGGCATTATTCCACCATCTACTCCAGCACCGACTACAGAGAGTCATTCTGATGCTGCCACTTCTGCCTCTGCTTCTACCAGTGCTTCAGGTAGTATACTTGCATTCCACAGTAGTAGATCAGATACTTTACCATGGATTATGGACTCGGGTGCTACACATCATCTATGTGGCGATCAGAGTCTGCTTTCAGGATACACTCAGATCCCTCCAGGTCGGACAGTCGTGATTGCCAATGGCACTCATTCCCCCATCACTGGTCAGGGGGAGGCTAGATTGACATCCTCTATGCAGCTCAAGAATGTGCTACATGCACCTGATTTCTCAATGAATTTATTGTCAATTAGCCAGATTACAAAGGATCTACATTGTCGGGCAATTTTTGATCCATCTTTGATTTTTCAGGACATCCATACGGGCAATGTGATTGGTCGTGGCTATGAGCAAGGAGGCCTATACCGCCTGAATCAGACTCCTTTTACTGGATCCTCATCCTCTTCTGGACAAGTATCAACCTTATTATGGCATCTGCGTTTTGGTCATTTACCGCTTCAGAAGTTGCGTCAAGTTTTACCTTATGGTCTCCCTCACACACATATTCAGTGTGAGGCATGTCAGTTGGGAAAGCATCACAGGTCGTCCTTTCCCAGTCGTCCAGGTCGGAATAGTACCTCCAAGTTTGAGTTATTTCATATTGATGTCTGGGATCCGAGTCGTGTACCTGATCATCAGGGACACAGATTTTATATAGTTTTTGTGGATGATTTCTCTAGAGTGTCATGGGTATTTCTGATGAAAAATAAATCTGAAGCAGGAAATATCATTATCCATTTTCTGAATGAAATACAAAATGTTTTTTCTACATCTGTGAAGCTTGTGAGAAGTGACAATGCTTTATAGTTGTGCACCAATACTCTTGCCAATTACTACTCCTCAAAAGGGATTATTCACCAAACATCTTGTGCTCATACATCTCAACAGAATGGGATTGCTGAACGAAAACACCGTCACCTTCTTGATGTCACTAGATCACTACTTATACAGAGTCATGTTCCCTATTCTTACCGGGGTGATGCAGTTCTTACTGCATGTTACCTAATCAACCGTATGCCTTCGTCTGTCTTGAATGAACAGATTCCGTTCTCACTTATTCATCCTGACAAGGATCTGTTCCCTCTTACTCCTCGCGTGTTTGGGTCGGTTGCTTTTGTCCATCAGTTGTCGCCGGGTACTGACAAGCTCTCTCCTAGGGCTGTCAAGTGTGTCTTTGTTGGGTACTCCAGAACTCAAAAGGGGTACAAGTGCTTTGATCCTCTGCGTCGGCGGTATATGATCAGTGCAGATGTTACATTTTTTGAATCTGTTATGTATTTTTCAGCATCAGGAGACAAGCAGCTTCCACCTATACCACCTGATGCCATATAAATGACACCACCACCACCTCAGATACCACCACCACCACCACCACAGCAGCATATCTCACTGTTCCCGTTCCATTATACACGCAGGCTTCCTCCAGCTCATGGTCATGACTCGTCCACTAGCTCGCCTATGGTATGTAATGAAAATATTAATGTTGATGGATCTGACGACATTTCTGAGCAGGATGTGGTGTAGGAGCCAGATGAGCCTACAGCTGATTTGGATATTCCCATTGCTTTACGGAAGTCGAAGAGGAGTTGTGCCCAATATCCATTATCAGCCTCTGTGTCTTTTGAGCGGCTATCTGGAGACTTCAGGTCGTTTGCTATGGCACTTTCAGCTATAGATATTCCATGGAATCATTATGAGGCTCTGCAGGATAGTAGATGGCGGCTAGCAATGGAAGAAGAAATGGCAGCACTTCAGTCTAGAGGAACTTGGACTTTGGTTTCTATACCTCCAGATGTGAACCCAGTGAGCTGCAAGTGGGTGTTCACAGTGAAGCAAAATGCAGATGGCTCTATTGACAGGTACAAGGCGCGTTTGGTTGCACGTGGCTTCACACAAACATACGGGGTGGATTATCTTGACACATTCTCGCCTGTGGCACGTCATTCCACTCTACGGATCTTGCTGTCAGTTGCAGTTGCTCGAGACTGGCCGCTCCATCAGTTGGACGTGAAGAATGCATTCCTATATGAAGATTTGCAGGAAGAGGTGTATATGCAACAGCCACCTGGTTTTGCTGTTGAGGGGGAGTGCTCCAAGGTATGCATGTTACATAAGGCTATCTATGGCCTTAAGCAGAGCCCCAGAGCATGGTTTCAGAAGCTCTCGGATCTCTTCGAGAAACAAGGATACAAACGCTCCAATGCTGATCATTCCTTGTTTATACAGAAGACCGCGAGAGGTATCATTGTCATTATGGTTTATGTTGATGACATCTTGATTACAGGAGATGATGAGCAGGGCATAAGGCAGGCGAAAGAAATGCTGGGTAGTGAATTTGTCACTAAGGATCTTGGGGTCCTTAGATACTTTCTGGGGCTTGAATTTGCTAGAAATTCATATGGGCTAGTCATGTCACAAAGGAAATATGTTACAGATCTGTTGAGTGAAACAGGTATGCCTGGGTGTCGACCTGCTACGACACCAATGGATCCCAGCATGAAGCTTTATGAAGATAACACAGAGGAGGTGGACAGGAGAAGATATAGAGAACTGGTAGGCAAACTGTTGTATGTCACGATCACTAGACCAGATATATTATTTGCAGTGAGTCGTGTGAGCCAGTTCATGGAGCAACCACACCAGGTGCATATGGATGCAATACATATGATTCTTAGATATCTCAAATCTTCTCCAGGTGCAGGTCTGCTATTCAAGAAAGGAAAGGGGATCTCTATCTCAACATGTGCAGATGCAGACTATGCAGGATGTCCTAAGGATAGGAAGTCCACCTCAGGGTATGCTGTCTATGTTGGAGATGCCCTAGTCTCATGGAGAAGTAAGAAACAAACGGTGGTAGCTAGATCTAGTGCTGAATCCGAATATAGGGCTATGGCCCAGGCTACTACAGAGATGATGTGGGTGAAAGTTGTGCTTACAGACCTATGTTTAGATGTACCACTTCCTATGAACTTGGAATGTGATAATCAGGCTGCCTTGTTTATTGCAAACAACCCAGCATTCCATGAGCGGACCAAGCATATTGAGGTGGACTGTCGCTTCATACGTGATATGATTCAGAAAGGGTTCATTGCTAAATCTCATGTTACCTCAGAGAATCAGACTGCGGACATATTCACCAAGGCATTGCTACGAGGTCCATTTCAGAAGTGTGCTTCCAAGCTGAGCATGATTGATATCTATGCTCCATCTTGAGGGGGAGTGTTAACGCATACAATAATAGTAGTATCTGTACTTTTCTCTATTTTGTTTCTTCATAGTATGCTTTATGTAATTTACCCATAGGCTACTCTCCTATATAAGAGAGCCTAGGGTTCATGGAATAAATAAGGTTATTCATTTTTCCCAACATCCTACAAAACTATTCATCCTAGTCGACCTGAAGTCATTGCCGACAGGAAACGTTCTCTATTTAAGAAATACGGAGAGATTCGGTTGATATATTCCATGCATTTTTATAATGTGATACACGTGCCTAAATTTTCTATAATTACTGTCTGTCGGTAAGATTATCAATGATTGGAATTGTCGTGTCATTTGTACCCTTTTGCTCCTATGTTTTAGGATATACTCACTAGCATGGTGATTAGATATGGCCATGAGCAAGAGTTTCTACAGACTGCTTATTTTTTTCTTTTAGTTGCATATCGGGCTCGTCCTGGACATTGGCATATCCATGTTTTGATTGTCGCACGAAGCTCTCGCTTTCTTGAACAATGCATGATGCTATCTGATATAGAGTTGCCTCATCTCTCTCCCTCACCATCGTGGAGCTGCGTCCTCTTTCTTCCTCACCGACACCTTTCCTTTTCCGCACAATTATAAGTATCTATATATATTTCATCTCCGTTCAGTGGAACATGGTTTGAATATCATATGGTGTTTTCCAACATTGCAATGTACATTTTTTATCGTACAAAGGATTATATACTCGTAATACATTGTTAACCAAAGTGTCAGGTTTACATGGATTCCATTATTGCGTGTTCCATTAAGTGGTGGTATTGATGGCTTGCCGAATGGAAATGCATGCAGTTTAGGATTAAGGTTGTCTATCACTTATGATGAACTGTTGTAATTGGTTTATCCAAATTCACCTTAGACAAGAACACGGAAAAAATGAAATGCCACATTGCATCCACTGAGGTATAGGGTTCGATCCTATGTGAACGCCCATCATGGATAGTGCTAATGTCCATCATGGACGATGATTACATAGAGGGTGTTTTTCTATACGCTAGGATTATTGGGAAATCATCTCCCATCGAGATCCTAATAGAGAGTTCTCTTATTGTAGTCCTGACTAAAGTTGACAATCCCGATCATGTCACATCAATTTCTTATGTACATCATAGTTCATGTATCCACATCAAGCAGCCCTTGTATGAGTGTTAAATATTAGCATTTCTATCTTGAGAGAAGTGAATCTTGTGCTAAACGAGTGTCCTCCGAGGGGAACAAATAACGAGTAGGACGAGGAAAACCTTGATTATGTATGGATGATATCTAGTGTATGGGTGATATCTAAGATTGCCCTCCCCCAAACTTGTATTCATCCGTCTGTCAAACAGGATTACCCCCAACTTGACTGCAACTTCATGGCTAGATCTATCTTGAGAGAAGTGAATCGTGTGCTAAATGAGTATCCTCCGAGGGGAACAAACGACGAGATGAACGAGGAAAATGTTGACTATGTATGGATGATATCTGGTGTATGGGTGATATCTAAGATTGCCCTCCCCCAAAACTTGTATTCATCCGTCTATCAAACAGAATTAGCCCCAACTTGACTGCAACTTCATGGCTAGATCGATGTTAAGTTCGGTGAAGAACAGTCCCATTATTCGGGTACCTATTTAAGGGCCCATATTCATGAAATATATGACTATTGGATCATGAAAAAGAGTGTGATGCTAAGGAAAGGGCAGGGGTTAGCATTCACCTTCCCAACCTGAGCAAGGTCAGATGTCAGATCAAAAACAAGTGAATGCTCAGTTGTTGGCTTCCATACAGGCCATCCAATAGCAAATAACCGAGCAAGCCCTAGTACACACCACATTCCAGGACATGCTGAATGATGTAAAAACAGACAAGATGGAGGAGGAGATAGACCAGTAGGAGGAGCTGGACCCTGTAATGATCCAGATGAGGAAGATCCAGAACAACGAAGGTAGAAACCTACGTTGAAAGAGACATATATCCCTGGAGACAGCCAGATGATCGACTGGATCCTCATTCCACCGGTGCATACTTACTTTGAGTTGAAGCCTCAGTTCCTTGATCTTCTCCCATCATTTCACGGGAACACTAGCGAAGAGCATTACATTCAGCTGTAGCAGTTCTCATGCATCTGTTGTAATATCCACTACCCTAATGTTCCTTTGGACGTAGTGAAGATGATGGCGTTCCCCTTCAGTTTACAGGACAAGGCCCTATACTGGGTCAATCATTTGGGAAAGGTTGTAATGACATGGGAGGAACAGAAATTCGCCTTTTTGCACACATTCTATCATCTCGATCAGCTCAACCATATGTGAGCTAGGATCAACAACTTCTCCCAGGGTGCCCACGAGATTCATGGATACTGGGAGAGATTCACAGACTTGACAATACTTCGACGGTTTATCGGTGATATATCGCTTAAATATCACCCATGTCGACACATTTTTGTGAAGGAAGGACCCAAAAAGAAGTATATTGCCAATATATCGGTTGATATATATATATATATATATATATATATATATATATATCGGTCCCATGTCGATACCGATATATCGGCGATATATCATGATATTTCCTACCCTGGGTAAGACCTTGGATGTGTTGGTGGGACAAAAGAGTCACACACCTCTTGTAATCTTTTAGAAATATAATACTGTGCAATCCCAATTTAGGAGTAGGACAAACCCAACTTTTGATAGTGTGTTCGTTGTGCTTTTATTTGTATTAAATCATTGCGTGCAAGATAGATGCAAGAAAAGGGAAGTGAACATGAGTATTACCTTATGATCCGTCCATCATTGGACGAGTGGATCAAAACAGCACCTGTTTCTTCGTGAACTCTACTTGCAACCAGCTCCCTCGACTTCATTGTCGGCTCGCTCCAAAGCACTTGGCCACCATAACGTTTCACATTCTCCACCTTGCATCGCGGCGCATTCCTTGGAACAACTATGTATGCAGGGATCCCGCGTAGCCTTGCAGTTAGCGCGACAGCAGCAGCGTGGTTGCCACTAGAATAGAATATCCACATTAGACAAAAACAAAGCATTCAGAAAGCAAAATCTCTAAGACAACCTGCTATGGGTGACAACCCCATTGGCAGCCTGAGCATCATCAAGGGACAAGATGGCATTGCAGGCCCCTCTGAATTTGAATGCACCCCTGGAAGGCAAGACCAAACAACACAACAGGTAAACATTTACATACTTGAAAGGCAAACAAGTAAATATATGAAGTTGGGCTATTAAGCTGCAAAGAGAACCCTTTCTGGAAGCATTCGGCCTTGAAGAAGAGATTCCTCCCGGCTATGAGATTCATGGATTCAGATGAAAGCACGGGAGTTCTGCGGATATATGGACCGACGCGCAGTTGGGCCGCTCTTATGGAGGAGATGTCTGCAGCATATGGTGTTTGATGCGTCGGCTCATCAGTTCCTTCTTCCATCTGATAGGCTACAAGCGTGCTAAGTGACGGACTGACAGACATGGAAGATTAGATCGGCAGCACAAAGGGGAGATAAGCTTGGCACAGCGAAGAAAGTAATGGGCGTCATTTTCTCTTCTTTTTCTTTTATGCACACGTGATAAAACCGCGGGTCCCAAACACCGCGGAAAAGATGTACGCGCACAAAATTTGAAAAAAAAGGTGAATATCCTTCTCATCCCCTCAGAGTCAGACTTTTAACTGGGCCGTGCATGGTTTATGGGTTAGACGGGTATCCGTTCCGATCCATACGGGTCGACCCTAAACTCGTGGGTATCCTACAAACTATTCTGGATCGAGTACCCGACCCTATTTGATCCAGGACTTACGGAGTTCCGACCCTATGATCCATGGATACCCCCGGGTCGATCCATTTCATTGCCCCTCCAACTCGGATAATGTCCATGGATTGACGGATCTCATTGCTCCTCTAACGTGGTCGTTATCCAGGGGTTCGGCAATCTCGTTTCGCCGACTTCTAGGGTGGAGCATCTGGCTCGCCCCAACCCAACCTGAGAAAGCCATCATTTTTTTCCAAGCTGTGGATCGGGATGTGGCTCGCATAATTTTGAAGTTTGAGGGTCAGCTCAAGGCCTGTAGGTTCGAACCCAGGCTCGGGGCGGGCTAGAGTCGTATCCAAGCAGAATAATTATTTGCAAGTTGCATGAATTAAATCACAGTACTTGCTTGAATTAAATTCCTTTTTGATCTGCTGCAAGACAATCTCATCTATTCGAAACTTATTCTTTTTAAAATATTGACACAAATTCCTTCGGCCTCTTTGTTATCTTTGCTTTTCTCCACATCATTTTATGCGGATTGCAATCTGTAAAAATACTACTACTATTATTATATTGAGGTATGGGGGCACGGATGGGATCGGTACAACTCGAGGTTTCCGGGGTTCAAGCTGGCTCCGGCTCGAATGTCTTATTTAAAATAAATGTGAGCCCGAGTCCAGCCTAAATAGACATCGGGTTCGAGTCGGATCCGGTTTTTACGGGTCGGGTCAAGGTTGGGTTCGGGGTGGCTCGGTCCAATGTTCCATCCTACCGAGCTTTGAAATTGCTTGTGATTGAGATCGTTACTTAGAATCGAGATAACAAAAATGTATGAATCAAGATTGAAATTGTTGATTGAAATTGTTGGATGACTTCAAGAGAAGAGGTTTCTAGATGTTTGTATTTTTAACCAAAATAACGGATTTATTTTTTTATAAGAAAAAATAATTAATAAGAAAACTAAAAAACTATATTGAATACCATATGATGAAACATACGTCCATTTAAAAATTATAGATGTATGTCACCAATGAGATGAATTAAAAAAATCTCCAACATATAATTTAAATAAACGTCAAGTTCGCAAGGTTTATGGCCTCAAATTTCGTCAAAATTCGATGGAATTTTGATTTCGACAAGTGTTGAATCTCAATTGAAATGGTTGATATGTTAATGCGGTGCGTGGTCGATAAAAGAAATGTTCATAGAAATGACCAAAATTTTGGTCAAAATACGGTCGAAATCTCGTTTGGGTCGAGCTAATCTATTCTGATTGAAATTGATAATTTGGGTCATGTGATATTCCAATTAGATTGAGCTTTATTTCGATCCATCAACACATCAACGAGTATTTATTTATCAATTATCTTCAAAATTCAAAGATAAACGTATTATATTTGCCTTGAAAAAGCAAAAGCATATATTGAAGTCGATTTCCTCTCTTTTTAAATTTTATGTCCGTCGTGATCTTTTCAACCAAAAGATGTGTGAATATATAAGCAATGTCGGTGCATGATACATTTCTCACAGATTTATGAGCCTTGATTTGGGCTTAAAAATTCCTAAGTTAGACTCTTTCACATCTCAAGCATATCACTAATTGATGTGTTTAGTGACCCGCGGGTAACCGAGACTTATTGGGTATCCGTTAGTACGGTTACCCGTTGGAGTGGGTCGGATCGACCCGTCAATCCGGTAATAACGGATCGGGATGGATCATGGTTGAACGGATCAGGTATCCGATCCATGCACACCCCTACTTTTAACTATCTCCGCAGCTGCGGCGGATACTTCACGTGAGTCCTATAAAACTAACTGGAGGTATTTTCTGTTTGGTTGTCGGATTATCTCAAGGTAACTCGGTGCTTCGTTGCATTCACAAGTTGGATTTCATTACAAATTAATGTAAAATCACATCGTATTTATTCTTTCAATCCTCTCCAACCATCGTAACCATCCATACAGATAATATTCGTTGGGAGATTACCCTAACCCACCACATCCCAATACCCAAGAGTTCATGATAGAGGGTGATCGGACATGTTTGATTTACCCACATGTCTTAATGTTAAAATAATACATCATAGTTTCATGAGAAAAATTCCTCTATACCACAAAAGGCGAATTTTATTGCCCCTGAGTGATCACAAAACCTTTTTTTATGGATCATAGGTAAGTCACCTCTTGATAAGCTGCTTATTCAAGAGATAGCTTTGATATGAACCTTTGCACCATGCTTTGCGGGGGGGAGGGGGGTATTCTTATAGGAGTCAACTCTTCAAGATGCAGCTTTAGCTAAAATCAAAGTCACATCTTCAAGAGGTGGCTTCCGTTATTTTGTTGCAGTGAAGAATTTCACAGGAATCCTCCTCTTGAATATGTGGCTTTGACTAAAATCAAGGCCGTGTTTTGAAGAGCCGGCTTACTTATGGTACATAATCAAAAAAAATTCCGTACAGCTTGGGAACATTAAGTTTCGCCCCTTGGTAGGAAGGAATTTTCCTTATAGTCTCATTGTATAAGAAATTAATGTCCAATCACAAACTCAACACTTTTGTTTACTGCTTAGAGGGTTGAAGTAAGCTTCCTCAAATGGGTTGGTAAGAACTAAGAAAACAACACATTTATTGTTGGTTGGTTGATAAGGAGAAGAGAAATGGTAAATATTATATTATATTTGTCTATATATTGAGTTGATTGTATTGATTGGAATCTGTTTTTGAAGTTGACTTCTTCTTATTCTAAGGTAGTTCAAGAAAAAAATTAAAAATGGGGTATACCCTGTAAATTCCAACCCAATTTAGAGGTGGAAATTGGCTTGTTTGAACCCAAACATAAAATTATTTTACTAGCAACATATTTACCTTTCGGTAAAAGGATAAACTAACAAACCCATATGACATTGAATTAGAGAGAGAAAGAAAGTTTGCGGACATAGCTTTGATGGCATTTTTGTAGTATCGTCTGTTTGTTATTGACTAACTTGGTCACAACCCATGTATTGCATCTTTCATATACGGAACTTGTCCACATGGTTACTACTTATTGGAATATGGTGGACATGTGAATCTATAATCCTTCGTATATGGCATTGTGCATGTGATAACCTCTTCTGCACTTGTGCCAATATCTCCTTTAAAAGAGATATGATGGCCCATTACGCATAATACACCGAATCAATATTTTAAGAGCTACCATTACAACTCTCCACTATGTGAGAGAGTCTTTACCTTTGGGATTAAAAGGAGAAAACAAAAATGAAGAATTACCATCGTTTTTACATTCTTCATCGTCTCCATTATAGTGTTTTCTAGTTTGCGTTGAAGGAGGTAACCTTTGACTTGTTTCATATTTTTGAAGATCATATTATGCTATGCATAAAATTTTGGATTTTTGTTACTTGTGTCTTTCTTAACTTATGCAATATCGCTTATGTCCCTCTTTTTTGTAATATTAGTTGTGTCATGATTTCGTACAAAATTCACAATTTTGCCTTTCTGTTTAGAAAAAGTAAAGGCGTAGTTGATATTACAAAAGAGCAAAACCGTAACTTTTGTAAGGAGTCAGAGGCACAACTGACATTACATAAAGGAAGGAGCATAAATGATAGAGTAAATTACACAAAAGTTCTTGAACTATACACCCAATTTCAATACCGTACCTAAACTTCTAAAAGTAACAATGTGGTATCTTATCTATTGAATCTGTAACATAATGATCTTCTGTTATGGGGAGTGGAAGACCACCGTTATCTTTTTGAATTCGGTGGACCAAAATACCCTTGTTGATATTTAATGGGAAAATCCAAAATTACCCGTAACCCCCAGTCTTCTCCTGCTACACCTTCACCAGCCCTCCCCCTCCTCCTTCCTCCACCATGCCCTCTGCCACGTGAACCTCTCCCGCAACTCCCTCACTAGCCCATTCCCCTCCATCACCTCCACCCTTCGCCTCCTCACCTCTCTCGACGTCGACGGCGACTCCTTCTCCAACCCCCTCCCCCTCGTCGTGCTTTCCATTGTTAACCATGTGATCCCAGGGCGAACCATTCCTACAATAAATGTTATTGTATCAATAAAAGTTATCGGTTTATTTCACTCCCTGTCTGAAATTAACCTCTGTACAAATAGGGAAATGTACCATCTGTCTTGATCATAAAAGCCGTTGATTCAGTTGTTGAATCATAGAGGCCGGTGCTTGGATGAATATCTAAAGAGTTAGATTAAGACTCACCAAGCACCATCAAATGATTGTCAAGATGTGATCTCCAGCCTGAGTGGGAGATGGCAATCCTATCTCTAAAGGCTGATATCTGACCGACCTCTTGATGTAGGTCCTCTACATGGGAATAAAGATTCGAAGGTGTCAGATAAGTTAGGTCAAAGAGTTGACTTAACGAGATCGAGATAACTAAAGACCTATGTCGTATGCCGTCACGATGTAGGCATGCATCCTCCGACCTGAGACAAATGTGTTGTTATATGTCTGAGTATGTACATTTTGCAGACCAATAGGTTGATGGCTAATCAAGGTCTATATACTGGTGAGCCGGTGTGCATGCAAGGTCATATGAGTGATACGATCTCTCAAAGGGATCATACAGGTTCACTATCGAACCAGAAGACATGAGCTCACTTATGAGGTATTGGGATATATTAAATTCCATGCATGGTCCTCTTGATTTGGAAGCTTGACAGAATTTATAGGTATGATATATGCTTTTGTAAAGCATATGATCGATACCAAGTCCTAGAGACTAAATGAAAATCTTAATGATAAAACCTGAAGAAGACAGTCTAAAGTGATCTTAGACTTCGGGTTCATTCTAGGTCTTCCAGTATGCAGGATGTATAGGTATTGGGAATACCTAAGGGTGATGTGACCATAAACGATTGTATAACTATGATGCTTCCATTCCGAGGGAGTGATGAAATAGGTCTGGATTTTAGTGATTCCTCTCAGTAGAGAGAAGTAATCTAATCTTGGTCCAAGGGTTAGACATTGGTCTGAATGAGATTCAGATGCAATGAGAAGGTTAGATTTACGGACTTGATTTAATCAAGCATCTATGAGAGGTCCCCGAGATCTGGATTTGAGATATGATCTCAATATGCAAGTCACTATACATGGAACGTACAATCGCCATGTCCTTATCTCCAAGTATCTACGGAGAAAGTACACTATTCTTGAAGGAGTTCAAGAATAATTCCTTTGATGAATTATGTATCCGAGCAATAGGATATTGATAATTAAATGAGATTTAATTATCAAGAATAATATGAATGAGATTCATATTATGAGAATGATCATCTAAGATAATTAAATGAGATTTAATTATCACGGACATACATAATGTGGATAGTACTATCCATGCTATCGATAATATCAATGTATATTATAAATATGATTTATAATATATTGGAGAGAGCTCATTTGTAAATAATTTTTACCAATTGATTGTTGATATGATTTGGATTCACATTGGGAAATTAATTGAAAATATAATTTACATTTTTGTATTGTGAATTCGATTCATATTTTTCAATGGCAGGATTGAAATATTCACTAATTAATTTGGAATTAATTTAGTTAATATGTTTATAAAAAAATTGTTGCAAATAGTTAAAATATAATGAGATTTTATATCATAAAATAAAGAAGATAAAATTTACTAAAAAATAGGTGACATCGCCCTTGAATTGTTCAAGGGTGATGCCCCTCTTTTTTAGGAGGTGATTATCCTATTTATTATATTTTATTGATTAATTTTATTAAGTTAAATTATGTTGATGATAATGAAATATATATTTAATATAATATAAATTAATAGTTGTTGCTTTATTAAACAACAATGATCATGGCTATTGATTAAAAACACAAATCAATCTAAACCGTTGATTTTGTCAATCTCATGGATTGTGATTCATGGACTCCCAAACTAAAAGCACAAGTAGAAGACATCAGATTTCGTTGGATGAATCAGGAGATTCATTGCTTGGATCTTCATCTTAGATTACGGGAAGCACACGTCTCATCATCGCGTCCGCAAGTGCCTTCTTCGTGGATCGGACTTGAGTCAGGAGGATCTCTTACTTTAGGGATCATGTGATCGCAACCACGCTTCAAGAGATATTTTCTAACACTCTATGGTTAGATGAAACGATCCAATAAATATTCTTGGATCATGTGATTTCATCATATGATTTTAAAAAAATTATTTCTGTTGCACCGAGCAGCTAGTGCGACTAGTCGCTCCGATCATCACGCTTCCGTGATGCGCTTAAGGATTTCCCATATCCTTCATCCATCTCCTATCTTCGCCACTTCAACCTCGATAGTAGCTTCTTATCAGGTCCCATCCCAATTTAAAAGAGAAGCAGTTGAAAGAAAGGATGAGCCTCTACAATGTTATGCAGCGACTAATCTCTACAGGGATCAAGCTGGTGAATCGGTTATTTCATTAATCGACGAAGCTCAGATGGGAAGCTCATGATCGTGGTCGAGATGTTTTTGGTCAGATTGTTGGAGAAGAGCTTCAACTGGATGAGGTTTGAATGCTAGCAGATGTTGCTCGGTATCAAATCTGGTTAAGTTGTTGAACAAAAGATCGACAACTCAAAGCGAAACATGTGCTCCGAGCTTTGGCGAGACTGAATCCTTGAGCATGTTGCTGAAAAGCTGAAGCTACGACACCTTTGGTATGTATTGCAGATGAACTGGTATCACCCTAGTAAATTGGTTGATTGAGAGAGCGATGAGCATGCTCAAATTCCTTAACCAATACTTAAAGAAGATGTCCCGAGTAGATTCGTGGATCTCATTTCAAGCGATACTACAAGTAGATTTAGGCCAGCCGAGCAATTCACACCTCATCATCCACATGGCATCAGGTCGTTCATGTTCCAATTACCGAGCTTACCATACTTGTCTATAAACTGCTCATGATCTCAAGAAGGATTTGCCCTTCCATGTTTAGTCCTTTTGAAGAACAATGCATTGTATAGTTCAATCCACTGAACTAGAATTCAATAGTAACATATATGTCCATTTCTGATGAAGAACCAAAGAACATCATAATCAGGACATTATATTAGAACCAACTAAATTTCTTTCATAGCAAACAAGAAAAATCGAGCATATCTCTACAAATTTCAAGAAGTACGGCACATATCAGAGAAGAAAACTTAAGTTGGTAGTTCTAAAATCACAAGACAGCATTTTCCTTATTTTCGAGCCTTGCAATAAAATAAAATAAAATAAAAACTACGAAGATAAAGCAGATCTTGCAGAGGGAGGCAAGGGAAACAAGACATGGACGAAGAAAAGATGTTGTCGAGATTGAGGTGGTGGAGGAGGGGGAATGGCAAGCACGACAAGGGGGTGTTTCTTAGGCGTCGAGAGAGGTAAGGAGGACAGAGGAGGCGAAGAGACTGGTGAGGAAGTTGAGGGGGAAGCTCAGGTGGCTAAGGGGAGGGAGGTGGAGGAAGGGGGAGGAGGGGAGCGCTTGTGAGGGGGTCATGGGAGAAGAATGTTGGGGATATGGGTATTCGGGTTTTTTCCTCCTTAAATATCACAAGGGAATTTTGATCCACCGAATTCAAAAGATAACGGAGGTCTTCCACTCCCCCTTAACGAAAGATCATTATGTTACAAATTCAATACATAAGATACCACATTGTTACTTTTAGATGTTTAGGTACGATATTGAAATTGGGTTTATAATTTAGGGACTTTTGTGTAATTTACTCTAAATAATATTACATAAGCTAAGTGATATATAAGTGATAAAATCCTAAAAAAATCCTATACCTTGATATCATAGCCATGCTATAACTGCATGATATTAACGGGTAATGACTATCAATTGTCATTACTTGTTGTTCAGATAAATTAATTTTTTTTCTTATTAAAGCCAACCTTAATAGTATCATTAAATATAGGGATTTTTACCCGGGAGACCCTATAATCTTTTTCAGTTATCTCTACGACCTTTGAAACATCCTAATTCCTCCCTCAACCCTGTAAACTTGCTAACCCTTACCCTACAGACCATGTAGCTAACCCCCATCCATCTACCCGTTAAAACTAACCGGATTTCGTTATGTTCTTATACATTATACCCATTTTGTTTGTCAAATTTACATTCAATGCCATTGCCCCTCTCCCTCCTTCTCATATCCGTTTCCCACCCCCTCACCCTCCCCCCCCCCCCCCCCCCCCGTCCTCCTCGAAGCCCCGTCCCCTAGGGATGCACATGGATCGGATTGGATCGGATTTTACCTTAATCCGTGTCCAATCCAATCTTAACGGATTTTTATTTTTCGAATCCAAATCATCAAATACTTCAATCCAATCCGATCCAATCCATCGGATTACAGATTGGATCGGATTGGGTCATATTTTTTGCATTTTCTCGTTCAATAATCTACTCTCTCGTGTTTGTATTTTATAGCCCACTAGTCCTCGACATTTGAATAATATCTTAAAAATCGATAAGATGAATAGATGTAAAAAAGAGAGAAGACATAATCAAATGAAAGTTGAAGGATTACAATAATCCATTATAAAAATTTGAAGACCGCACAATCAAACTAAATGATTATGTTGCATTTGAAATTCATGTTTGCTCTTATAAATTATGTATTTTTTTTGTTTTTTACGATCTTATTTTCTACAAATGATTCAAACAAGAATAATATTAGTTACCAAATAAGGACGCATAAACAACTTAGAAGATAAAAAATGTGATCTTGATCTGTAGTCGGATATTGATTAAGTCCATGATTAACCCACTACAACAAAAAGTTCTTATAGCAACGAATAATTTAAAAAGGTGGCAATGAATAAATCGTCACTAAACTACTTCCTGACGAATAGATTATCCGTTGCTACAAACGTTGTTATATAAGCCGTTGTTAAAAATATAACAACAAGTACCTATTCGTTGCTAAATTAAAATGACAACGAATTGTATTTGTCACTAAATTGAAATGACAACAAATAGTATTCGTCGTTAAACTGAAATGGCAACGAATAGTATATGTCGCCAAATTCAAATGACAACCAATAGTATTCGTCGCTAAATTGAAACGACAACGAATACTATTCATCACTAAATTGAAATTGACAATGAATTGATATTCGTTGCTAAATTAGAATAATAAACAAGAAATTGCTTGATGATTTAAAATCATTATTGTATTGTCCATTGCCAACTAAACATTAATAAGGAAATAAAACACTTCATTTACATTAAATATTCACATGAAAACAAAAAAATCTGAACAATTAAATACAAATTGAAACAAAGATAAAGAACACCACACTTCCTATCATATGGAGTACAATTTGTTAGTGTAGGCATATCTCATATAGTTGCAGAGCTTGCCTCCTTGAATGTAGAATTAAACAACAAATCATACATCATATCGCTGCATGAGCAAAAACTGTGTTAGCATTAATTAACATGTATACTAGCCATGGTTCCTACATTATCTTATCTATTATAATAGTATCAAGAAATAATAGTTGTTTTCACCCTATAGATTTAGTTCCTAAAAACATAGGATTTGCAGTGGATTAATTTTTTGATAAGTAAGAAGCAAGGGAATGTGATGTAGACATACCTCATGCATACCATAAGTAGTCAGCACTTTAGAGTAGTGTGCAGCATGCACATCCTCATGGGATTAGGTGTAACCTATTACAAAAGCTAGAAACAATGTAAATAAAATAAATCGAAGAATGTTTTCTCCTTGTTATGCATACAAGCAGAAAATAGGTGATCTTTGTAAATAATAAACCATTTAAGATAGACAAATAAGACATTTACCTCTTCCATTTAACCAAGTTGTGACTTTATAGAAAACCAACTATAACATGCTGCAAGCCAATGTTATGGTCTTTGAATGTGGAGTCATATTACAGAAGTGATGAAATCCTGTAACAAAGAATGTTGTTTAGACTGCCTTCATATAAGATAGAGATAAAAAAATGAATAGATTTGGAATATGATGATGTCTGCACAATAAGAAATTTCAACAAAAAGTAATCAAGTCATGTGCTTGAGAGAAGTACCTATTTATATATACTTCTTGCACACCAATCAGCCATATAGTAGGAATGTCCTTTTGTCCCATGAAAGCTCAACACTTATTTATCACTTAAGAAGGAAACTGAATTACATTATCATGTGAGTCCTACTATAAGATCAAAGATGCAAATCCAAGTCAAGGATGCCAAGTTTAACAGTTGGTATAAAACCAACTCTAACATGCTACAATTCAACATGATTGACTTCAAATGTAGAGTCATGTCTGAGAATAACGAAATCCTATATCTAAGAGTATTATGTTGGGTTGAAATTCATATAACATAGGGAAATAAAAATTATGCAGTTGGGATATGAGAATAGTTAAGCAATAAAGAATTAGCAAAAAAGCACATTGAGTATTTCGCATAGGAGAAATCATTATTCACATTTTCAGCAAAGAAACATGAGTATTTCGCATATGAGATCTACGATAGTTTGCAGCCAGAAACCCCTATTTATAGTTTCTAACTATCTAGTCTGTTGGAAAGTAGGAATATCCATTTACTCAATCCAATATAGCTCAATACCTATTTGGCACATCTATAGAAAAATGACCCACATTAATGTCAGTCCTACTATAAGATTAAATATTTAAATTCAAAGATAGTTTATAGTGGAAAGGAAAATATAGCAAGGAATATGATACCTTCTAAAGAAGGTGGAGAAATTTTCTAGAATCTCCCAAACAACCGAGCATTCATATCCTACAGTGGTTAAGATATAAAGTTAATAAACCACAACAAGGTAATGGACTAAGATTTTTACAGTGAAACTTGTTAAACAATGAGATCAGATAATATAATTTGATTATAATAACATATAGAACACAAGTATAAACCAACCAATATGATCAAATCAATCCAGATCATCTTAAACAACACCAAAAATGAATGACACTACCCATGCTCTAAATATAAAAGTTATCACAGCTTATAATAAACAAAGTAGTCATAAATCATCGTGATGCAAATGAATTGGAGAACCACATGAAGTTAAGCTACAAATGTTTATGGATAGACTAATAAAATCGTGACATTAGAAACAACGACTTTCTACAGATCTAGTCAACATTTCAGATGTAATTTTGACATACCTAGCAGAGTGTAGCAAGCTCAAGCTCAAAGTGATAATGATTTTGAAATGTTCTATATTGAGGGCATAAGAGTTTCCATTTCTGACGAAATTTGAATAACATGTTAGAGGGATATAGTGATGAATATACATATTTTTATTTTCAAAAAAAATAAAAAATAGGGAGAAAATAGAGGTGGGAGCAACCACATTTTACTCTCTCTCTCCCCCCCTCCCTATGTGTGTGTGCCATTCAAATTTCCAAACCTTGTGCAACATTCAACAGTTTGAACTAGCAACATGCAAAACCTCCTCAGGAGTAATGCCAATTGTTAAAACAATTATGAAGATTCAATCAAGTTATTGAAAAGTAATGCTTCTAAGAGAGGAAGATTTTATTTCTATGTAGTCTGTAAGTACATTTAGGAAAAGCATGTAGTTTGTTAATATGAGACATCTTATGTATTCAATAAATAGACTTTGTAAAAGCATGTAATTTGTTTCTATGGGATTATAACTCCTAAGTTCAAAAAATTGGAATCAATTCCACTAGGTAAGACACCATTGCCTTACCAAACCCAATTCACGTTCAACACAGTTTGTTTTAGGGCTGCAGAAAAATCAAGCCTTATAATATTCAGAGAAATATCATTTAAAGTTTATAGACCTCCAAACAATCACTAGAATTTTAAATGCTCTGCTCTAATCAACAATTATCTAAATAAACAATAACATGATCAAAACTTGGTATTCCATACTATATTGTTTGGTTTAAATCTCAGATATGCATGAGAGAATAAGGTCGGTGTTTGTTATTCATTGCTAACGACTCACCTTTACTCATGTCAAAGATGTATTCCTATGGCACACTCATTTTAGATATCTCTACTTATAACTCATTGAATTTAGCTTCCCACAAAAATTGCAACCAGGTAGCAGGGATATAATGAGACAAAATCCGATCAATTCATATATCATGAATGATGAAGACATATGCACCGAAGCTCAGTGAATATGGTTGGGAATCACTAACAAAATCTATAGCCACATCCCATATAGTATTTTAACCAATAAGAATTACAGTCAACTACTTGCTCCAACCAATGAACCAAGATAATACATATGAACATTAACTCTAAAACTCAAGACTCCCTAAAGTCACAGAGATATGGAGGCCAAGATATGTAATAATATAATAAAGACTTCTTGTATTTGAGGGAAAATTACCTGATTTATAGTCAATCTTTCTAGTTTCCATTTTGAGATGTAAATGAACGTTTATTCGGATCCTATAAAAAAGTAATAAAGGATTAAAAACTTATTCTAAATAAAATAATATTTAAACTTTGCGCCTTAATAGAGAATGCAATGAAGTTTACATCATTCCTATTGCTGAAATTTTACTAAGAGCACAAAAGACCTGCACCCCAACTCGTAAAAATATGATGCGACACAAACACCTCATTTGAGTACTCATCCAAGTTAGTTTAACACATCTCATTTATCAAACACTTCTGAATGTGAATACAATCATGGGACACCGTCCAATTCACAGTTCTATGGCTCTTACAACTATCTCAAGTGAATGTTAGCAAATTTTCAACATCCCATTGAAAAGGGTATGTCTTAGAGTAGAACACATATAGAAATTGCAATTACGCATCAATCTTGAAAGTAAAGTACCAACACATGTGTAATAAAAATGTCCATGAAATTGAAAACCTTGTGCAAAAAAAGTACCAGCACACATCAATGTATCTTAAAGCTAAAACATCAAGCCAACCACTAGCAATTTGATCTCTCCAAAAATCCAAAACTTATTATTGTTCTTAGGCATATAAATCTAATCGATTTTCTTTTAATGCACCAGTTAACCACACCTCATAAAGTGTAATTCTCGGGAATTAATCAATGCACACTCTACCATCAAGGGACCAAATTTCCTACCATTATACTTATTTCATAGGATTCATTACAACGTATAGATAATAACAATAAAATAAAAATCTTATATGAAACAATCAATATCATAAGTACTGATTTGACATTACATTTTAAGGTTAGTGTTTGAAAACTGAATTTATTAAGACTCATGCAGAAGCGACATTTCATACTTAGGCCTTTCTAGAGTATAATGAATGGAGTTATGTAAAACTAATGAACTAATGCATATTTTTTATCATCATTCGTGAACTAGTATCTAAAATGCAAAATTATTTCATACAAAGGTTTATCAACCCTACAACATTATTTTGTTGCATCGTGATTGATCACAATGTATTTGAGCATATGAAACAATACCTTAGATTTATGAAATAATAAGATCCATCATGATGTTCCAAGATAAATCCATACCTTAGATTTGTGTGTAGCACATAATCTAATGGCATTTGAAAATTGAATCACATCAATGCAAATGTCTTTTAAAAGTTCCTCCTTCAAACGTTCTAGGTCCTCTTCATGATTCTCTGCAATATTATAGCTCTGATATAAGAAAAAGCTAATCCCCAAATTAAATTTTATTAGCATACATCACAACATATCTAATATAAAGCAAGTAGAAATTTATACCTTCGTGCATCAGTCCAGATGGGCATTGTGATGCAAGTAAGCTTCAATACAACAAAAGACAATACAAACTTATGAAGTAACTGGAGTGAAGCTATAACGAATAGCAAACAGATAATTATAAATTAATTGTGTACTTACATGAAGAATGAGTCAAACAAAAAAGGATTGAAATCTCAAATAAAATTAAATTAGAATTTAGGTCATATGCTACACTTTAGGGACGGGTTTTGGCACAACATCCTCTGGAATAGCCTTTGCATCAGCCAAATTAAATTGTCTGTCACTTCCAAAAAAATCTTAAAAAGTATATTACCTTTGTTTCCACCACCTTCACGGCCAGCGCATCCCCCGCGCTCGTTCTCAGCCATTGTACTCAACCTCCACCATCGCCACTGTCATCCTCCACCGTCTCCCTCCATCATTATCTTCGGCCTCCGCTAGTGGCAGAGCTGCAACCATCACCACCATCTCTTAACCTCTCCCTAGGCCATTGTCCTCGCCCTCCACCAGTGTCCGTGTCGAGGCCACCGTCGCAACCAAAGCCACCAACATTGGAGGCGCTAGAGCCGCCACCACCGGCAACACTATCCCCACACTAGCACCAGCGCTATCCCCCACCCTCTTCCCCCACCATTGCCTTCGGCCTCCGCTAGAGACATTGTCGTAAACACTACGATCGTAGATGGAGAGTGCGAGAGAGAGTCTAAATATCTGAGAGGAAAGGGGAGGATTAGGTTTTATAGGGTTGGGTTTTTTTAGGTGGGGTGGGGGTTAGAGGAAAGGGGAACGACGGCTAAGAATAAGGTTTTATATGGTTAGGACTTTTTTAGGGGGTGAGTGCGAGTATGGCATATGGTCTTTTGGGCGTATGTCTGGGTAAATATATATGATACTAGTAGGAACCTTGTATTTTTTATATTTTGGGAAATTTCTATGGCTATGAACTCAATAAATCAAATATTTATGTATAATATGTCGTGTGACATCCCTATCCTATATCCCATTAATTAGTATAAAAATTTAGTGTATTTATTTTTAATTGAAGTCTTACCAACGATTTATTCGTTGCTAAAAATAGTGATGATTGCAAAAAATCGTCGCTATTACTAATATAATTAGTGACGATTACATTTATTCGTCGCTATTACTATTATAATTAACAACGAATGGATATTATCGTCGTCGTTATAAAAACTATGACGGATTTAAATAATTGTTGTTATCTAATCGTCGCAATAGATATATTTTGTTGTAGTGACCCAACCACTTTCAAGAAAATCCCTGAAAGCTCTATAATATATCGTTAACAAACTGTAATCAAATAACATTCATACTCGTTTGAATATACAAGACAAAACTAACTTAAATATAACCCACCACTTGAGAATTATAATAATCATTTAAATTATATTTGAAATATAATTTATTTGTAAGATTATAATGTGCTAAAAATATACCTATTTTATGAAAAATCGAATCAAAATCGTGTATCAATTTGAAAATGGAAGCAATTGAAGTAATGCTCATTTATTCTTAGATGAGTGCAGTGCATTTAATCATGTAACTGATCCAGTTTTATCCCTATAATAAGGTTTCAAACTAGAGCAAGTAAAAGATAAGAAGTAAAGAGGTCATGAATAATTATCAAATGTACTAGGCAACTATCCCAAAATTATATTTCTTTTAATGAAGATCAGAAGAGTGGCAACATATTGAGGATAAATGGTGGCATGGGAGGGTGATGGTGTTGTATGAGATGGGCGGCGACATCGCGAGGGAGGGGTCTGTGGGTTTTACTAAGGGGAATAACATTATGCAGGAGGCAGTCGAAATGGACTGAGAAAGAACTAAGAGGAATATTAGTTGTCAAGAGTGAAATGTGAGGGGGGGGCTAGGAGGAGAATAAGCGAACAAGATTTACAATTTTACGAGTTATAGTCATACTTCATTATTTTGAAGATTTAACATTTGACCTTTCAAGAGAGAAAAAATGGTGGTAAAAAGAGGACTTGTATATAAGATTAATATAAGAAAAAATGAGATGAATGATATTGATTATGGTCATAGAGGAATTGAAAATGTGTGCACATATATTATATGTATGTAAGTTGTTTGTGTGTATGTGTATGTGTATATGTATATGTGTATGTGTACTAACGGATTATCGGATTGGATCGGATCGGATTTCAATAAAGATCCGATCCAATCCATACTTGACCGGATTTAAAAAATTCCAATCCAATCCGATCCATTAGAATGATAAAATCAAACCAATCCAATTCCATAACATCGGATTGGATCGGATTACGGATTTTATCCGATCCATGTGCACCCCTATCGTCCCCCGTCGTGCCGCCCGAAGCCCCAGCCTACCTCCCCTGCCCCCCTCCCCCACCCGCGCCGCCCGAAGCCCTGGCCCTTGCTCGCGTCCCTTGCTCCCCCCCTACCCCACCGCTCGATGCCCCCCTCCTGCAGTCTGCTCGAAGCCCCCGCCTCCTTCTGCCGTATGCCCTGCCTCCCCTGCTCCCCCCACCCCGCCGTTGGATGCCCCCCTTGCAGCATGTTCGAAGCCCCCTTCCTCCCGTCGCCTGCTCGAAGCCGCCCCCCAACCCCCCCTCGAGCTCGAAGCCCCCCTCCAGCCGCCCCCTGCCTCCGTCGATCAATACCCGCCAACCTCCTCCCCTCTCACTCCCCTGCTTGAAGCCCATCGACCTCCACCAACCTCCTCCCCTCCCGCCCCCTACTCGAAGCCAACCTCCTCCAATCTATACCCTACCCACCGCCAACCTCCTCCAGTCAAGCCCCCCTTCCCCAGCCCAGGTCTCCTCACCCCCCCCCCCCCCCCCCCCCGCCGCCGCCGCTTGGAAGCTCCAGGTTGAGCGCCGGCGCTCGAGCCCCCTCTCCCGGTAGAACCCGACCCACCCGCCGGTCCAGCAGAGGTAGGGAAGCCTCCTCCCATCTGCTTGTGAGGGAGGAGAGAGGCAGTATACATTCTTTTCTTCTCTTGGTTAATTATAGTCGTCCAATCGCGGATTGGTTAGATTAACTCGTTTTTAACCCAAGGAAGTTAACTCTAGATGTGTCAATTTAACGGTAGGGTCCGTGGGGTAAGACGGAGCAAGGTTACAGGGTCAAGGGAGGAATTAGGATGTTTCAAAGGTCGTAGAGGTAATTGCAAAAGATTATAGGGTTTGCCAGGTAAAAATCCCTTAAATATAATCCATATTATGTATTCTTGAGAAAGACAGTTATTTGACTCAGAATCTTCGTTATCTAAATATAGAATTGGTCTTTAACATTAATCAATTAATGTTGAGGTAATCATCGCTTTTGATAACTACCTTTCTAATCTCATTTGGGCCCTGATAACGGCTATGTTTTATGATCATAACAATGTTGACATCAGTATAAGTGTTTGTGTTAAATACCGATGGAAGTTCGTTTCTTCTTTCGTTGGTGATTGCAACCATTTAATACCGACTAAAGTTGTATCATAGCCTTTTCCGTAAAAGTTTAACCACTAGGTAGTTCCAACATGAGATAATTAGCTGAGACAAATTGGTAAAGTTGTTTGATACACATTCCAATTAAACAATAAAATTATTGTGTCCAATGAGTGCATGAATTAGACATAATTGATCTAGTTACCTATTAAAATGCATCTAATTGCATCACTTACATGTTTATTGATATGCTAATATTAATCAAAGGTGATTATTAGCATATCATGAAATGAAATTCGATTTGCATTTCACGCTTAATAGGTTACTAATTTATTTTTCAAAGTATTATTGTGAGCATATGTCTTTATGATTTACAGTTTAAGCAACTTTGATCTTGTTTACATTGGGAACTCCATAATTTGGTTCAACGAACTCATATGCATATCGGTCAAAACAGATTCAATTCCATTTGGGAGTGATGAATTTAGACCATGCATTAGTTGAAGATCAAAATCCACAAGCCATTATAGAGAACAATACTAAGGATGAAATATTATATTGTGAGATTTGGGAGAGATCGAATAGGCTTGTCTAACAATGATAGAGTGATTAATCCATGATTTATCATCATATTACCTGGTTTTTATCCCTCTCACTTATATTGTTAACTAATATTCTTTATTAATTCATTAATATTTAAAATAATCTTATGTAAATAATTAACTCTAGTTAAGTGTATATAAATAACATTCTTATTATTCTTATATTTCTTTTATTTTCTTAATATTAAAAATACCATAAATTTAGTTTAACTTTTTATATTTTTTTGTAATTATTTATAAATTAAACACCAAAGAGATAAAAAATAAAATAAAATAAATATTTTTAATTCTTTAAAAATACTTTAGTAGTACGGTCCCATAGAAGAAATCCTGTTCAAGTAAGATCGTAAAAGGCTTTGTTGTTGTTGTTGCTGCTTTAAAAATACTTACAAAAATATAAGTATATATATGACCTATTTTCACATTTTGTTCAATATGAATCTTGTAGAGCTCACCGAGACTACAACTTTTATGTTTTATACTTTTTCATTGAAGCTTTTATCTATTTTATTTTGATTTTTTCTTTATTTTCCTTGTTTGTTTTTTTTCAATTGGGCCACGTGGCTCTCTACGGAGCAGTCGTGTAGCTGGTCCTTCATTCATACCCACATACGATCTCAGTCATTGTACGCTAGTACCCTGATCGCATTAGAGCTACATATTAGCACCCGCTTCATAGTTGTTGGATGAGATCCCTAGATCTCATTAGAACGCTTCTTCCGCGCCTCTCCCTACAATGTTGGATTGCATGATTCAGTGGGTCCTGCTTCTTCTTCCTCCTCTGCAATGCCACTAGTACCCAACCTCCCTCGTCGCCATCGCTCTTCTCCCAATTATAGATGTCACCTCAGCCCTCATATCCACATCATCACCTCACTCTGATGTAGCTCTATCCCCCCTCTCTCACGCCCTAACCCTATTTCCACTATCCCCTCACCATTCCGCCCTCAGTGTCCATTACAATACCTCATGATACAGCTTCTATAATGGCCACCTTCTTCCACAAAACCACCATCACCAGCCACTCGCACAGCATCCTCCATTGCGTGAACGAGCCCCTAAGCCACCTATCTGACTTGTGCTAGACTTGGCCAATTTGTGCACGATGAAGGGTAGCTACTCTGATGTGATCCACCCTCCTTCATCGTCTAGCAGATCAACCTCCAAGCTGCTCAAGCTCAGTCCCTAGGTAAGGCTTCGAGCAAGGACCCAAGAGCTTCCAAGCTCTGCTCCTAGGACAATTCCTCCTCCTCTGATTACTCCTTCTCCATGTGATCCACTTCTGCATTTCTTCACCTTTTCTCCATTTATTTTCCACGGCATACGTAAATTCAGTTCACTACGACCACATCAGTAGCTCTATCATCACCTCATCGACTTCACATACCCATTTCCTTCTTCATTCTGTTTCTCCACACACCCCTCCCGACTTGATCCTTCACCACCCTTGCAAAAGGGAGGCAACCCATTGCAATTCCATCTCCGTCAGCGCCACACAGCCTTTGTGTCGCTGATTCCCTATCCAGATCAGACCCTATGGTCATCCGCCACTTGCATAAATTAATTCGTACTCATTTTAACACAACACTTAGCGGATGTATCAGAACTGAGAGAAGGATCTCCTTGAGGAGTGTCTTGGCTTTAATTATTCCAAACAAGTTTGAAATCAAATTCAGAGATACGATGGATTATGTGATTTTAATTAGGACTTAGTGGTGGTGATCAAGCTACTCTAAGCAACCATCTAAGTCAGGCCTAATGCAAAACAAGATGTGTGTACACCAGGGTAAACCGGCATACCCCTTGCTCCAACCCTCCCAACGTGGGTTGTGATTACTTGTATTGATCCTACAATATTTTTGGTATAATATTTTCTAGTTATGTTCAAATAAATTTATTAACATAAAAAATGTATTGTAATCATTAAAAAAGTTAATATAACACATAATCAATGTAACGCCATATATCATTACAATCCTCTCAACCCTCCAAGCAACTACTATTCATGTGTGGATACCCTAACTCAGTCTAACCCAATTACCAAACAGGCCCTTAAGCTCCTCCTGGGGGATTGTAGGGGAGGAGAACTTTCGACATTTGTTTAGTTAAGAAAAAATCTTGATTAATTGATTTATAAAATTTCACTGAAAAGTTCAATAAAATTCATCATTTGATATGCAATGACTGATATATCCGTGAAAATGTAAAATTTTTAGCGATTTGATAGATGCATGAATGTATAATTAAGAGAGAGAACATATGAAGAGAAAGAAAGAAGAACAAATGGAAGAAGTGAAGAAGATAACTTGACAATTATGCCCCTCTTAACTGCACCATGGTTTGAAAAAATCATGGTTAAGTTCAACTCATGTTAGACTAACAGAGGGGCATAAGTAATAGAATGGCAAGAAGTAAAGGGTACAACTGATATTCTTAAAAAAGGAGTGGCATAACTGATATTAGAATATCTCAGAGAGGCGCAACTGATAAAAACACTTCATTCTACACAGAACCAATTAAAGATTCAATCAAGGACAGTTCTTGAATTTCATTATACTTTTAATAGTCCTTTTAACATTTACATTTAAAAATATATTTACAAATGATATACACCACTAAAATAAGGCTCTCTCACATACTTATTCCACACATGCGTTATCTAAATTCCATCATCACCACACAATATTCATACATTGTCTTAGACGTCCACTTTACATTTTTTATAATAATGATAATAAATACACTTGAAAATCATGTCTATGGTCCCCATTACTCATAGAAAAACGAATTTCCGCAAACAAGTATCAACGTGCCCATGTACGACCCATAAGGACACCAATCATGCCTTGTTTTTTATAATATTTCTCAGCTCAAAACATGCAGGTACAATCATGTACCCACATACCCCACCACGCCATCTTTCCTATTCTGATTCTCTGAACCATCTCCATTCATAATGGTCTCATTTTTTATTACTTTTAATGCAGGTAACCACACATCTTCGTCCTACGCAACTCACCATGAACTGCAAGCCATCTTCCTCACGAAGAAGTTCTGCAACGGCAAGCCATGGCCAACCAAAATCATGATGTAAGTGTAACAATGAAAGGACATTATAGTAAGAATATATATGAGCAAGTGTAATTTGCGAAAAAAGTTCTCAACATAATCATTATTGAAAAAAAATCATAAGAGTACACTTGCAAAAATTACATATTTTTCTCATATCTTATGTGTTACGTTTATAGCAATGAATATAGTGATTACCAAAAAGTTAACGAAAACATCAACATATAATTGAAGTAATACAAACTTTTAGCGATGACCATGATATCTGTGTGAATTATAAATATATACCACAAACGACTAATATTAATTGTTATAAATTATAACTAATAATATGACAATTAAAATTATATTATTTATTGTCATAAATCAATTTTGATTTGATTATAAATTATAAAAATATAATTTTCACACCACTATCTTTTATCAAATATATATATTGATAAGTATCCCTTTATGATTTCACACTGTTCATCGAATATAAGTATTATAAATTTTCTTTTTGTTAAAGTTTACAACTACTCAAGATCATATAATGAGTTTTTCTATTAAGTTAATCAAAAAACTTTTATAGACATGTATAATAGAGGCTGTACGATTTCAAATTACTATAAAACACATAAATGATAGCAATCTAGTTCTTTGTAGAGAATATATATAATGCAATATTTAATTTTATGAGAAATAAATAATACACGTTGGAGAGAGGGGGAGATGTTTGAGAGAGAAAGATATTGACTAAGAGAGAGAGATTAATAGAAGGAGTTACTCTTATTCAACATCTAACTAAGTTGGTTTTTATTTGTATTTATAGTAGATATGCAAATTTGAAAATTACAGGGAGGCCAGGGAAGGCAAAAAAACCCATCTATTATAGGAAGTTTAGGAGGGACGGGGAGACCTGGCCCCCGCCTGTCCCCCCCCCCCCCCTCCGTCCATGCTTCTACCGCACACTCCATGTCTCCGTCCCACCTCATTCCTCCAACGCAAGTCGTCACTGCTGGTACCTCTGCCGCACCTTCAGCATTCTTCCGCAAGCCCAACCGTACCTCCACCTTCCTGTCGACGAGAGCTGGGCAAAGCTGCCATCAAGGGGTAATTTTTTACGATACTTTTTAATTTCAGTATATTTTTCAAAGTGTAATTTCGTAGAACTCTACTTCAGTTCCTACGACTAGGGAGCATACCCACGTTTCGCAGCGGGATCAATCAGCAATGGATAAATTTAATAAATGCTACAAAGTTTAATGGTAAATAAATGTAATAATGCAATTAGTAAGAATGCAGGTTATAGATGTTAATTTTTAAAGTAGAATTGTATTGAACTGATATGTATAGTTTAAGTAAAATTTTTGGGAAGCAAATGATAGGTGTAAGAAAGTGTGAACATGCATCAAGTCCAAAAGTGAAGGTAACAATTTACATAGGAATTGTCTGAGAGGGAAATAATAAAACAACAGAAAGAAAGTAACTAAAACTAATACAAAAAATTTAAAAATAATTAAAACATAATGTTGAAAGCATACCTTATAATTTAGTGTGTAGAGTTTATGTCATGTCCAAATAAATTTCCTAACTAAAAGTTATATAATATAAAAATTTAAAACAAAAAACACAGAGAATAATAAAAGTTAATTTAAATTTTATGCGATGGAAAAAATGTTGAAAATTGATTTGTAAACCTCCACTTTTTTCATAATTATCTATCACCAAGAGGTTATTTGCGGATTATTTCAAGAAGGGATATTTACACGTATAACCCTGAGTAATATGGTAATTACCCCAGGAACCATGCGTAAGTGCGAATTACGCTAAAACCCCCGAGTAATGCTTAACTCTTGCACAGCATAACCCTGTGTTAGTGGAATTTCTTTTTGCTGGACGGCCGTTAATTTATGGACGAAAATGCCCTCAGGTTTGAGGGGCTCCAACGGATAGAAATAGATCCGTTGGGTGTCTCCCCTCCCATGCAAAAACCTATAAAATGACTTGTAGAGGCCCCATAGAAATATTTATTTTGAGGAAGGTTGCTGGTAAATCCACAACAGAAGGTGCGAATATTTTTTTTCGTTATGTTGCAAGAAGTCGATTTTTTTGTGTCTACAAGTTATTGTTTGAAGATGTCTACGTTAATTGCAGAAAATGCGGTCGCGTTCCTTTGAATCATCATCTTCTATGCGTTGCGTTTGCGGCGTCGAGGCTGTTTTGAAGACCTCCACCAAACCATGGAGCAAAGGAGCACGATTCTACACATGCGCCTTGAAGACTTGCGATTTCTTTCGTTGGATGGATGAACCTTGCAGCAAGGAACCACAATCTTTCGGCACTATGAAGAAGCCTCCAGCAACAGATGCGAATGTTAAGCTAGTATTGAAGAAGCTTTCAGCAATATTGATATGGCTGAAAGCAACATTGATATGGTTGCTATTCATATCCATGTTAATCACATACATTGCTTTCAAATAATATTTCGCAACAAAAAAGAAATCTCATGTATACATGACAAAATGACGATTGCTCATGCAAGTATCCAAAAATAATTACATAGCACATGTAAGGATTGTTCGTCTAAATATACAAAAACCGACATCCAGACAATCTACCACATAATACTTAAAGGATTGTTCGTTTAAATACACAAAAACCGACATCCAGACAATCTACCACATAATACTTAAACGATTGTCCCATCCAAAAAATATACATATGAGAAGTTTGTTGTGCATCCAAAAAAAACACCCATCCAGAATTTCACATCCCAAATTCTGTATTAGCTGAGCTTCTCTTGTCCATGTAGTAGATCCATGAGCTCAAACGGTCTCCCAAAAAACTTCCATTTCCATTTCCCCTTTCTGCACATTCCCTGCAATGAGAAATAACGATTACATTGAACATTGTCACAACAAAGATTTAATGATGATGAGAAGTGATGTACCTATGGATCCATCGAAAGTGGAGGTCCATCTGGAAATGCTTCGAAATTTCTTGTTCTTTTTCGTCCACACCCCCTTCTTTTTAGGCCTTCGCCCCTTCTCCATGTCCTTGGTGGATATTCTACCTTCAAAGTCCTCAACATCCTCTAAATCTGAATCTAAGAGATAGTGGTAGCTATTCTCAGACTCAAGACCGCTGAGGTCATCGTCACTGGTACTTGAGTTATCAACAACAAAATCAGAATCTTCTGATTCGCTTACATCGATACATAGGGTTTGAGAGCGCAACACCCTCTTCGATCTTATTATACGAAGCTGCTGAGTACTCAACATCTGTGACTCCATGTCATTGGGACTGATGGGTGCCCTTGATTCCTCCTCTCTTGATTCATCCCCAAGTGGCTCTCCAAATAGGGGATCATCATCCATCTCCACTGCCTCATTCGGGTCGATGTCCATTTGCACAACTTCATCCTCAAAATCCATGGCTTCAGTAGTAAATCCCTCCACTCCATCCCCTTGCGCAAATTCGGTATTAGCAATGCATTGAACTGTCTCCAAGGATTCATGCGTAACCGATCCCAACTCCTGCAAAGCCTCCGCTGCCTCATTCGCATCAGTCTCTAAGGACGTGGGAGTTGGATCTTGACCTGCATTCACATCCGCTTCCTCCTCAGCAAGTGGTTCAGCATCTTGATCAAACTCCACCACCAACTCAACTTGCGTCCCATCTTGGTGCAAGTGAAACATTTCCATCATCTGCTTCTCATCAGTTAACTTCGCATACCTAACGAAGATAAAATGCGAGTACAGTTCGTATACCTAAATAATAAGCGAGTAGGCCAATAACATCTCACACCATGACATAGTTTCATACCTGGATGGATGGGAATTAGGAATTTTGTAGCTCAACCGGAAGGAATCCTTTGGTTGCCATGGAACAACTTCTGCGATGTCATCCAAGATGTCGAACCAACACGTGTAATCTGGGTCTGTCCCTATGACGACTTGCTGTCCCAGCAAGTACCTATCGCCACCACGACCTCGCACCTTCTTGAAGTATCCCCCATATCGGACGCAAATGCTAAGGACCCCATCGCGGCCTTCGAACCAACCCATGCCCTAAGGTACATGCAGGTTTCTTTCTCATGTACTCAGTTGGATTTTACGAAGATTTTCAGAGGCGAAGACGATGGGGGAGGACATATCGTTGCCTTTCGAGTTGCTTCTGGTAGCTTGGTGTACGAGGAAGCGTGTCGTCGGCGATCGGTGGGGGGCTCTTCTACTTCCGCGAGTTGGAGAAGATGACGAAGACGATGATCAGAAGGCGGGAACGATCGTTGAGGATGTCGAGGGCGGGCGGGACAAGGGCAAAAACACATACCTCGTCACCCAGGCACTATTCATCGATTTGACTTCCGCTTCCATCTACACCATACACGTGGCGGCAACAAATCCCAGCCATTTGATCTCCACCTCGAAACTCGGTGGTGGTAGGTGGTAACCCAACCGTGGTTACCGCTAACGTCGCAGCGTAACGGAGGGTTACACACGTAATCGTTAAGCATTACTCGGGGGTTTTAGCGTAATTCACACTTACGCAGGGTTCCTGGGGTAATAACCATATTACTCAGGGTTATGGGTGTAAATATCCCTTTCAAGAAATTAATCGCATTTACTCGACACGTCTTAGATGATTTTCTTAGGTCCTAGCAAAATTTTGGGATAATTTCATTAAGTAATTGGCTGAGTATTTTCTTGCAGACAGTCTCACTGCTATCCATATTTAATTGTTATTCACGCTTAATTCGTGACATGAGTAGTTTATTAAGGTAAAGTATGGAATTAAGAGATTAAATTATAAGATGTACTTAGAACTTGATTGGTAAATTATAGAACAAGGTTAAATCATAAGAATGTACTTAGAACTTAATTGGTAAATTATAGAGCAACATATTGTGTATAACTTATCTATCTTTAAAATGATTGTACTTTAGGTAATATTATTTAAAGAAATAAAAAAATATGAAATTAAGAGATTAAACTATAAGAATGTACTTAGAACTTAATTGCTAACTTATAATGGAACATATCGCGTACAATTTATCAATCTTTTGAAAAGATTATACTTCAAGTAATATTATTTAAATTTTTACATTTTTATATTAAAATTTATTTTTTTGCTTTGAAATAATCTCTCTGTTAAAAAAAATACAAAATCATTCAAATATAATGAGTAGTTTTTGAAGGTAAAGTATGACATTAAGAGGTTAAATTACAAAATGTACTTAGAACTTAATAGGCAAAATATAGAGGAGCATATTGCATACAATTTATCTATCTTTTGAAAAGATTGTACTTCAGGTAATAGTTTTGTCGTTAATGAGAGAAAAGAAATCATGATTTATAGGATCCAAATCCTGATTTAGTAAAAAAGTATTACAATAATTGCCCTGTGTTTTTTTAAAAATACTTGTTCCCTTCTTTTTTCTTTCCATTTACAACTTCATCCCTCTTTTTCTTTCAAATTACAGTTTTACCCTTGAGATAATATCCATTTGAGAAAGGAATGGACAAAAATTAACCAAAGGCACAACTGTTAATTGTCCAAGTAGATAGAGATTTACGTCTGCTATTGCAAAAAAACTGCATAGTTAATATTGCAAAAAACAATTACTTGTTGTTGTAAAATCTAATACCAACTACGATATTTTTTAATCAAAGACCAACTAAACCTTAACCCACAAAAAAACGTAATTTCAGGGAAGGAACTAAGTGGGAAAAACCTACATCGAATTAGATTTCCTTCTATATAATATGCATGGCAAATAAGCAATATTAAAATAGGAATACAGGGAAAACGACGTCACTTTCACATGAGAAAAATGAAAACAGAGAAAAAAACCCAACAGTAGATGGAAAAATAACAGATCAAAGGGAATAAGGGAAAAAAGAGTCTTTCAACAGAAAAAGTAAGATCTACAGAACAACAACAATGAAAATACATACACATCCGGCATATTCACCAGAGAAAATGAAAAAAAATATCAGAATATAAACGAACACAAGAAGAAATAAGTGAAAGAAATCTACAGTGAAACAGATTTACTTCTATATAATATGTATACCGAATAAACAATATTAAAGTAGTAGTACAGGGAAGACGCTGTCACTTTCATATGATCAAAATGAAAATGGGGAAAAACATCTGACATTAGATGATAAAATAACGATCACATGGAAGTAGGAGAAAAAATGTCTTGCAACAGGGATCAGAAAATCTCCAGAACGACAACATTAATGATACTCTCATTAGACATATTCACCAGAAAAAGATGAGGGAGACATAGGAAAACATGTTATCTTTGTCAGACAAATCGAGGGGGGAATGATCTAAATGAAATCGAACATAAGATACAGAAATAAAAAAGGTCAAACAACTAAAAAATAAAACATAAATCATGTCATAAATAGTAAAACCTGCACAGCGAAGAACAACAGGAAGATTTTAAGTGACTTCGAGGAGGCGAGATGGAGGGAGGATGTGAATAGGAAAGGAAGGGTGGTACAAGATGGTGGGAATAAAAGGAAACCCTACTCCTGTTTGGTTGCTGGGTTGGACTGGGTTGGGTTGGGCTGGGTTGGGATGGATGAATAGTAATCTGTGAGGAGAAAGTACTCTTGTGAATAGTAACCAGGGTTGGGCCAACCCTGCCCAACCCTGCAACCAAACATGCCCTTAGGCTCCGTTTGGTTGCGGGGTTGGACAGGGTTGGGTTGGCCCAACCCGAGGTACCCCTCCTTCCAACCCTCACAATCCTCCTCACAGATTACTATTCACGGGGGTACTCCAACCCATCCCAACCCTGTCCAACCCTGCAACCAAACGATGGGATAGAATGGAAACAGCTGCCGACAGAGTAAAACGAAAAATAAACGCATGGAGACACGAAGGAAGCCCATTTTCGTTGCAATTGAACTACGCAGAGAAGCCCAAATAAGACCACGTATAGCTTTATTACACAACGCAGAGAAGCTGAACGCAGAGAATCAAAACTCAAAGAAGCTCAATATAAGTTCACGTCAACAGCTATGAAATAAGTCCAACTTTAGTAAGGTACTAGGATAAGTTGTTCTATTTTATACCTAGATAATAAGATTTTAGTTTTTTTAATCTCGAGATACGAAGATGTTATCCGGCATCTAAAGGAACAATAGAAGAAATGATCCATCTCATATGATGTTATTTGTGATTTGTTTTGGAAACTAATCAAATCGAAATTTCGGTCAAAATTCGATCAAAATATCGTTGAAATTTTGATCATGTTGCCAACCTCAAATGTCAACCATTTCGTGTCAACTTCGGTCACACTTATCTCGCATATTGCAATCGAAATTCTATTGAATTCCGGCAAAATTTGATGCCATGATTACAACTGGCACATGTTTTCACATATCATTGTAAAATAAGTACATGCCGGTTTTACACTTATATCCGTTTTAAGGTTTTTTCTTTCATTTAAGCATTTCTTAACTTCTGCAATATCAGTTATATCCCTTCTTTTTTGTAATATTAGTTGTGTCCTTATATTCTTGCAAAATTCATGGTTCTACGCTTCAATTAAAGGTAACGTAGGAGTATAATTGATATTACAAAAGAACAAAACCATGAATTTTGTAAGAATATAGGAGCCCAACTAATATTAGAAAAAAAGAAGGGCATAACTGATATTATGGAAGTATAGAAGAGCGAAAGGGATAAACAAATCTTGTTTCAATGTGCACATGGAACGTCTATAATGGAGGATTTCATAAACAAAAGTGATAACAAATCTTGTTTCCTTTACTTATCCCAGGGTGCATACTCCTTCGGGTTCGAAACCCAAGAGGATGTTTCTGACCTTCGAAATTACCAAGTTTGCTATTAAAAAAATAAAAAAATCATTTCTTGCTAGTTCACATAAAAAGGGTATGCATGATGTTGTATGTTAGAAGTCTAGATTCATCACTCCTCGGACTTGAACCCAATTACTTGACAGCATCCTGTCATTCGTAATTATTATATTAAAGAAGTTGGAGTAGACTTAAAACAAATCTACTCTCTTGTTGTGAAGTTTGCACTAATACAAATGTAGTCATAGTTGTACTTATGGGTTTGGAATTTTTCCAAATAGATGTAAAGACAATCTTCCTAAACAGTGAACAAAGAGATGATATATGCATGCACGTGCGCACACACGCACACACACACACATACACACACACACATGCATATATGTATACACAAACATACATACACACAAAACATGTGTGTGTGTGTATGTATTATGTGTGTATTATATGTATGTATGTGTGCATGTACGCATACATGTATACATATATGTGGTGTGTGCGTGGGTGGGTGTGAGCATGTGCGCAAGCATGCACGTGCGTGTGCGGGTGTGTGTATGTGTGTGCGTGTGCAAGCATGCACATACATATGTATGTGTGTATGCACACATGTTTACAAACATATATTGATATGTATGTATGTATGTATGCGGCAAAAGGATGGATTTCAAGTAAAAGGATACAGGAAAAAGATTTACAAATTACAAAAGTCATTATGTGGTTTAAAATAGTCTTTACTATAATGATATCTCAAATTTCATGAGAAAATTATCTCATATCATTTTATTGCATGTAAATTGGATAGTTATGTATATTTCATAAAGAGTGAGTTGCAATTATGTCATTATATGGGGATGACATTCTAATTCGAGTAATGACATAACAATATTAAAGAAATAAAAGAGCAATTAAGTAATGGATTTGATATGAAAGTTATGGAAAACGTATCCTATATTCTAGGAATTCAAATAATAAGAGACAAATATCTAGGAATATTAATGGAAAACACTGATGAATAGCCATTCATCTACCTTTATTCTTTCATTTTCTCTTTAAATCCCATTAAAACACTTGTAAATACAGTTAACTTGAACAAATTGGCATTCATTATTCATTTATCACTAGTCTCTAATTATTGTACAAATATATGTATCTAAATCCAAAATAAAAGAATAAAGAAAATATTAGAAAAATAACGAAAAGAAAAGATTGTGAGCTCATGCATGAGCATGCATATTTTGACAATAACAAAACTTGTGAAGTTAGCTTGTAGCTAGGTCAAAAGAAAGGAAGCTATTGGACCATAAAGAAACTCAAGCATGGAGAGCTCAAGTTTAGAGAAGAAGAAATTAGAAAGTCCAAAGGAAAGTCAAATCTAAGGAACTTCATCTCAAGCTCAAAGAGATGAACTCAGGTTCAAAAGGAAGTGGAAGACTCTTCTTTTATTTAGACATTCATAATGTATTATCCTTGTTCGTGCAAAACATAAAAAAGTATCATGCATCCTACAATTCAGACCTAAATGTCAAGTTGATCGGTCAATATACATGCCATATTCAATCACCTCTAATCAAACTATTTTCTTGACTCATCGATTATTCCTAATAGATCATCCTCTTTATCTGATCGGTCAATGTTTAAGTTCTAACATTCATTTGACAATACTATGATGACCATTTGGGTAATCAATCACTCTTTGAATTATGATCGAACAGTCTCTCCTCCAAAATCCCCTCCAAAATCAATCATCTCATCCAAATAGATCATATTCTTTGTCTGATAGATTATATGGCATTTCCGGATAATTTTCCTTGTCATTTTCTCCTTCAATAGCTATGGAAAAGTTAGGCCTATAAATATGATCGTAGACCACGCATTTTCAACATACAAGTAAAAGAAATGAGTCCATTCCCTTTACTCTTCACTCTATCCTCTGAAAAAAGTTGTAAGAGCTATTTTTTGACCATGATTCACTCCTAGCAATCTGACGCTCTGCGATCATTTTACGAGCACGCTTTTTGTTCTATAAGATTCTTCTAGTTTTGTCTCATATGCTTTATTACATATTTACTTTAAAATTAAGGTTGTTAGGTTTGTTTATTCGTAATACAATTGAGCTGATCGTGCAAGCAACTCAGGTTAGTGGAGTGACTGTTTGGGTCAGGTTGAAAAGTTGAGTCCCATAACTCTATCACGATTTTTATGCAAGAGTGTTTCCATGTTAAATATAAATGCACTTATGGTTTGACTGCTTACCTTGTGACTGAAAGTGCTATATACGTTTTGTTTGTTTTTGGGATTATTGTGATTTCAATGATTCGATTATTTGTCCATTCCGATCTATGCAAGGAAAAACCATAGTTCTGACATGATGATCTATCAAAATGTGGATGCCATAATTGTGTTTGACCTCGCCTCCATCTTCGTGGCTTTAGTAGTTACCTCTTTGACGGAGATGAAACAAAAAGGAAATAATTTATCATTAACTTTGTCATGCCAGCTAAGAATGAACTTTTGCAAGTTCTCTTTGGTAAAAGTAGTAGTTGTTGGTGACATGGGAGATCTTCACGTAGAAGATAAAGTATTCTTGGGTCGTCGTTGACCCATGCTTTGGCTCAAGAAACAATAGATCCATCACTAAAAAAATCTCGATGAGATATAAACAATAGAGCCGTCACTTTTATTATGTGTATATTGACAACTCTTCGTAATTTTAAAAACATAGAGCTTCACAATTAGTTGTACTAGGGTGCATACCCGCGCTTCGCGGCGAGACGCAGAATTCTAGGGTGTATACACGCGCTTTGCGATGGGAAGCAAAATTCGGCAAAGGTTAACATTTATGTTTCGTAAAAGTTACGAACATTGTCCGAAATATTTCTTAATTAAAAGAAAGCAAATTAAATAACTCATCATATATGTACCATATCGGAGTATTAGATTCCAATTTATATTATGCAAATCTTGACAAATAAATTTCAAGGTAAGAAGGCATATCGTGGCCGTGATGAAATTGTTTGCGACCGCATTGGACATATCCATATTCTCATTTGAGGATGCTTAATCGTCGCTCTTAAGAGATGACAACCTTGTACAATCTTATGAGATGCTCCGTTCCTCTCCACCTTGACCGTCACACCAATACAAAATAGGGATACTTACATTCATAACTCTAAGTAGTTTTGTATTTATTTACATAACCATCAGGGTTATAGGTGTGAAATGGAGTAACTATTTAGGATTTTCTCGTGTAATTTGTGAAGGTTATAGGTGTAAGACAGAACGACTATTCAGAATTTCTCATGTAATTTGTGATTATCGAGTGTTATGTATGTAAATCCGAAGCTACTCATGGTTATAAATGAAATATCCCTATAAAATATCATCATCGTGACCATCATCATTTTGTTTCCTTTCATTTATTACAATTTAATTCCATTCCACACTAATAAAGCAAACTTCAAATCCGGATTATTATTAAATCCCTACAGCGTTAGATTCTTCAGCGTGAAGATTAAATTTCCGACTGCTTACATTGGTGGTGTTGTCGTCACATTATACTTGAAAGTAGAAGGTACTACATTTTAGTATGTTTTTTGCTATTTTTCAAATGGGGAAATTCAAATAATTTCCTCCTCTAAAGATACCTATGTATGTCGTGGTTCACGCACACACAGGTTCACGGTTTTTGTCGCAAGTAATGTAAATATTATGTACAAAAATTCTAGTTAATTGTAATCAAAAGTATTTATATTACTATGTGATTTATTGAAGAAAAATCTTTGAAATTTTCACTACGATAAAGTTGACCTAACATAGCCCCTTGAAATCCAAAGAGTGAAGTAGACTAACAATAACATAGACAATCACTGCAATAAAGTTGACCTAACGAAATAAATAATTTAAAAATAATCAAGTAATAAATTTGCAGCTATTATCGTAGCTATTATCGTATCTGTTGCTATACTCGTAGCAAAGAATCATATTACAATAATTTTTAATTAACTTTTTCTTTCCACCATTGTTCATTTTAGCAATGATTGGTACAAATTTCAACAAATAAGTAAGCAGATAAACTGTTGTTATATGTTTTTATCAATGAATATGACATTCATTACTGATTAAAACTAATTTTGTAACAAATAAGTATTCATTATTATATATTTAATATTGGGAGATATAGGTATTGAACAGTAAAACTATTCATAACCATTGGTCAAATTTCTTGTCGTGAATGTGTAAGAATATTGTGGGATTTTGCGCAAAATTTAATAAAAAAATCGAAGTAGGAATAGATAAATCTACTTGATATAACTTTTTAGTAACGTACAGTGAATATATTAGGCATTCTTATTATTTCAGAGGCTTTTATGTATATAAATAGGGATAGTATTCTTATTGCACATACGAAAACATATGGAGGGACTTCTGCAATTTTGTATCCGTTAATTTTTTTATTTCAAGTGCCTCTTCGAATATTCAGGGACATGTAGATTAGGAACATGCAAATGTAAATTGTAATCACACATACACATATATACCCATGTGTATGCCATGAAATATGAAATATGAGATATACAGATAGAGATATGGACGTGAAACGAAGCATGACAGAGTATTGAAATAAAATGAAATGTATGGTTTATATTGTACTCGCTCCTGACGCTGGCCATCTCAAGAACGTAGGTGCCAAAGGTTCATAACTAACCTCCATATTCGTCTTCCTGGTTCTCCTACTCATCATCATCCTCAGCAACCCATATTGACTCCATAGAGTCCAAGCTCATCAAAGAGTGACATGGTATTTCATTTCTATAAACATCCACCACAGATTAATCGCGACCAATCTAGATATCGAAATGTTGCTTTCGATCGTGTAAGGCATATTAAGCTGAAGATACTGAATGAAAAGATTTAACTTTGTACATGCAACGAAAGGTGCATTCGTAGTGCTATAACTCCCAATGAATTTTCAACAATAAGTCGTGAGACCTAAAAATTTTGTATGCCTTCCAAATATCATGTAGAAGGCCAATAAAGAATGGAATTAGCATGTTTCTTCTATCGTGATACCCTCGTTAACGATATGTTAAACGTTTTTGACTCAGGTAATATAAACACCACATCTAGAGTACTTGTCATGAGGATTGTTCGGAAGTAAAATAATGAAAACTTTGTGCAATTGTGTAAATGATGAATGAATTGTTGTATATCAATATATCATGAGAAAAATACCAACACAAACTCCTCTTGGATGTGACCATCGTCGGGAGCTGGAGGATTGGGTATTGTATATCAATATGTCATGAGAAATATACCAATACAAACTCATCTCGGATGTGACCATCTCCGGAGCTGGAGGAATGGGATTGTGGAATTTTTCACGACCCCGACAAAGATGGGTTCCTTCATAGGTTCAAAGGGCCCAAACACGTAATAGTAGAGGGAACTCTTTGCAATAAAGAGAGTCCTGATGACAGAGCGATATCCCACGATCCAACTTTTGATTGCTTCTACGCAGCATCCTAGTCAAGCTTCTGCACCTAGGAGTTCTGTCGGATGCTGCCAAATTGGTAGAGCCCTTCGTCGATGATGGAGCAACACACGATGGTGTAGATAGCGACACATTCTGTGATGGATCGAGGGTCTCTTATCCTTTCTCTTCTTGAGAGGATGTGCCATCGTCAATGGAGGTAGTGAGGGAAGATCAGGATGAGGATAGGGAGTCCGAGTCATTATGTATTTCATTTTTGGTGAGGATATGATAAAGCTCCTTCTAGAGGCGTGACATGGTGGTTTCCACGAGCTTGCGAGCAGATACGCCACTGGAGGTGGGAGCACGAGGACGTAACCCAATGCAGTGACGAAGGTGAAGACTTTGAGGATGATGACCTTCGGCCAAGGATATCCTCGGGGTTCATCTTGAGCATCCCTCTACAGCTTCTCTGGACGATGTAGACCTCCATAGGATAAATGTAACTTGAGAACCTCTGCAGATAGGGAGGAGTTGGTTGGTGTTTATGGATGACGTAATCGCAAGGGCAGTTGAGCCACATGCATTGAAGTGTGTAGTGTTTTACACAGACATGTGGCAGTGGAACATTTTTTTCATAGTGAGTGCAACGAACAACAAATGCGGGAAGACTGGAACAAAGCACACAGTAGAAGTGTAGCGAGACCCCGCCACACGTCAGGCAGATGAGATGGGACGTGTCAAAGAGGTGGGTGAAAACCCAGCTTTAAATAGGTATATAGATAAGATTTTCAAATTCATTTTCTTATTCCGTAAACTTCGCAACTTGTTTACATCTTTCCCTTAAATCACAATCAGATCCCTCGAGGGCCAAATCGAAGTTGCCTATCTTGTTCTAACTTTTTCTGCAATTTGCCATTTTCTTTATTATTAAATTTGAAATTGCACTCCTCTTTTAAAAGTTTCTATAATTTACAAAAGCATCTCACATTTGTATATTTATTGCAATTGCGCCCTAGTTTTTAAGTTTTATTCACATTTACCTAGACGTTTGAAGATCCATTAAAATTAGTCAAAAAACCCTAAAAATATCTACAAATAATTGGTTATGTTCCATTGTTCTTTAAGGTGCGAAAAATCCAGAGAAAGTTAGGAGATTATGTTTTGCATAATTGTCAATTTCTAATCTGTTTCGTCCAAAAAACTGTCATAATGTTTTATCCTTGTGTTCGATCTCTGGACTTGTTGTTGTACTCTTTAAAGTTAATTTTCTTGTTCCCTATTTATTTATTTGAGAATGTCAAGAATCGTGCGTGTTCACAACGACGACTAAAAGTCACATCTTAGCACATCGATTTTCGTGTCTTCATTTTGGCGTCGTTACAGTGGACATGCAACATCGAATAATTTTTTCCTTTTTCAATTAATAGTTTTTTATTTATAATCATTCTCTCTTTCATTTTCAAGTACACTCAAACGTAAAAAAAATCATCTCAAGTCTCTCTCTCTCTCTCTCTCTTTATGTCTATTTCAAACACAAACGGAATTCCCAAATATTTTTCTGGATCCAACCATTCTCTGTTGTGTGAGCCCGTTCTAAACTTAGGCATATAAATTGTTTGCATTTTGTTTGCTAAGGATGAAATTTCTAAAATTGGTTTAAATCCACTTATCTTTCTAATTCATCTATGTGGTTTATCTCCCTCTGATAACAAGAAAATTAAAGACTACCAATCGTGCTTGATCACATAAACATTAAGCTTTCGGAAAGTCATCGTGTGGCTCGGATATTAGACGATCTGAAGTGATTAAAGTGTTGCACTCTGTACACAATTTCACGCGCACAAACAATTAAACCTATGCCAGAGCCAAAAATCCTACGTAGATTTCTTGACTACTCAATTTAAAAATGTTCAGCCACTTTTCAGTGAGGGAAACCTTAACAGAGTGGGTGATTAAAGGACACCGTATTTGGCACCATCCTTAAAGAATACGAGTAGACGGTCTGTATACTCACACCCATATTAGCTGAAAGTGGACGCAACTGAACATATGAATTCAGGACAGTTCTTAAATGTACAAATAGATTTTAGGTCAAATTTTTTGTGTGCTTGATTTTTTTTGAACGATAAATTAAAAATCTGAAAAGATAATCACTACGATGATCACATGTGCATTGGTGAAATTCTGTCTTGGGTTTGATTGTGCATGTTTGGTAGAAGATCGTTAAATAACCCAATTAAAAATCCACTTAAGTACGATACCTTCTATAATCCTTGAAGTTCTCAATCTTGATCATCTTCTCTTGAAACCAAAATTGAAATCAAGACTGAGACCAAAACACAAATCATGGGAGACAATCCTGACATGGCTAAGCGATTCAATGTAACGGGTGAAACTCTAGCCCGATTTGAAGCTCTTTTTCAAAGGATGAACCATGTTATCATTCCAATTCATGATCATTACAACCCTGCAACTGAAAACCCTCTTCCATGGATACAGATCCCACCGCATGTTGGAAATTTCCAAATCAAACATGGCACCATCTCTCTATTGTCAAAATTCTATGGATTAGATGTCGAAGACCCCTTCCAACACGTGCAAGACTTTCTTGTTGTGTGTGGTATTGTTAACATGGTGGGGGATAGAACAAGAATATATCTACATAATGAAGGCATTTCCTTTTTCACTTATGGATAAAGCGAGTCAATAGCTTTGAAATTATGGGATACCCATCACCACATGTAATGACCTTAGAGAAGCCTTATAAAGAAATATTTTCCAATCGATCGAACGAATTCCGAGGCATTAAATCTCTTACTTCTCCCAAAAATACATTGAACCAATACATGATACTTGGGAGATATTTAAAGATTTACAACGAAAATTCCCTCACCATGAAATTGATAAATGAAAACTTGTCCAAATTTTTTACGAGGGAATGAATGAATCTTTTAAAAGTGTTGTAGATGGTTCATGTGGAGGAAATTATGTCAATAAGGATGAAGATTATGTTTGGACATTGTTTGAGGATATGGCTGAAAATTTGGTGAACAGCTTCTCTATTGATCAATACACTCGACATAAAAAGCCAGTCGATGCAGTTGAGTACACAAATACCAATACTAAGTCTTATTCTTCACAAGACCTTCAAGCAATTTCTCAGAGATTAGATAATGTCAAGATGATAGAAAAAACGATGAATTCAAGGAGCGATGAAATCACTAACAGAGTTTTGGAGAAAATAAATAGCAATATTAGTGAACTTACAACCACTCCTAAACTAGAGCCTCATGTCATTACACTTCAAGACCAAACACCTGAATATGTTTTCTAGCTTCATAAAAATCAATCGAATTCATCCAACTCTAGTTGGAATACACAGGGTCAGAGTAACCCTTGCTATCAACGACCACCACAAGTGCAACAACAAACCCCCAAAAATAATTTAGAATTGATTGCATGCATTGCTGCGGAAACTGCACAAATACAAGCTGAGAACACCAAGCAATTCACTGACATTAGATCTTACATTCCAGCTCTCTCTCCACAACCACTGCCTAATCTGATATCATGCAAACAAACCTCTACTAGGATTTGGAGGAAGCAATTCTGGTTTTCAAAACAAACATAGCCATAGAAAGGGCATGTGAATTTTAAGAACAACCAAGCAAGCCCTCACAATACTAATCAATCTGTAAATGATGTCACCCTTCACAATGGAAAGACCACGATTGATCCCAAGACACACACTTCAATGAATGTCAAAGTGCAAATTGAAAGTGACTATGAAGATGATATTGAGATCAATCCACACATTTCCTCTTTTTATTTTATTTCCACAAACGTCCCCTTTCCCAAGGCACTACGAAGGAAAGCGAACAAACCATCCACAATTGACCCTGACTTGAAGCAAATTTCTCCAATGTTGTGATTTAAATGCCACTTCTGCATGCCATTGAACATATACCTGCATATTCCCATTCCTTGAAGGACAAATGTAACTCAAAATGAAAATCTAAGGAAAATCTAAAGGAGATCACAATGACACCGAATCGGAGAAACACATCTATCTAGGACAACTTCAAATGATATTTCTCACATGTTGCCCGGAAGGAAGTAAGATCAAGGGGCACTACTACTGTAATGCACAATTGGTGAGTTAGCCTTTGAACACACTTTACTAGATAATGGCGCCTCAATAAATCTCCTCTCTACTGTTATTCTTAAGCATTATGATCTTGGAAAACTCAAAACTGTCTCAATGATACTTCAAATGGATGATCGCTTTGTGAAGCAACCGAGATGGGTATTGGAGGACATATTAGTTACTGTACATGGGCATCAATTCTTGATTGACTTTGTGGTAATGGATATGATTCCAGCCAAGACCCTGACCCAAACTCCAATAGTTTTATGTAGATCGTTCTTGGCCACAACCAAAGCGATATTTGATTATAAGAATGGGAAGGTGAATTTTAAGGATAACAGTGAAACCGTTCTTGTTAACATTGTCATGCCCAAGTATGCTGATTCCAAGTCAGAAGATTGTGTCTATATTGAGGATTGCAACGCTCTGGAAGTAAAGAAGATTTCACTCGCACCCTATTGACCAAATACCCACCATAGATTAGTCTGATTACCTCTGATACATCTCTCATGGATTTAAAATACCATAACAACACTTGTTTTTTGGATTCTTCTCTCAAGGAACCATGGTATTGAATTTCTAGGAATGACCTTATGGAGTTAGATAAGGCATGGGATACATTAGATTCAGAACTTAATTTGGCCTCATTTCTAATAATGCCCATGCTTGAACTACCTTTTGAGACAATCTGCCCATCTAAGGGATCGTATACGTCTCAACCTCGCATATATTCGCCACCCACCCTAATATTTCCTGTAGATGCATCTAAAGCATCAAAAATCAAAACACCAACCAATGTACACGTCGAGTTTTTACCCCTTCCTAATGATTTGAAGTATTTCTTCCTAAATGATGAACAAACCCTTCCCGTGAGCATCAATGTTCACTTGATACAAACACAAGAAGACCAAGTAATGGAAGTGCTAAGGAGAAACCCCAAAGCTATTGGTTAGACAATCACTGATATAAAAGGCATTAGTCCTACATAATGTACACATCATATCTATATGGAAGAGGACTCTAAACCAACTCGGGAAATGCAACAGAGACTAAACCCTGATCTACGAGACATGGTTAAGAAAGAGATTTGCAATTGGTCTAGTGCTGGGATTATATACCCCATATCTGACAGTAGATGGGTGAGCCCCTTGCTAGTAGTCCCAAAGAAAGCGAGACTCACAATCGTGAAGAATGAGAAAGGAGAAGACATTCTAACACGTGTGGCGACATCATGGAGAGTTTATGTGGATTACCGGAAATTAAACAAAGAAACAAGAGAATCATGAATACAATGTCTCCAAATTAGATCAGTACCTTTTTAAAACAATAAGGTATCTTCCCGATGATAGAATCGAGATAGAGAAATGGTTTTATCCCTTTTATGCTTTGTCCAGTCCTCAAGCAGTCTATGTGTGACCAAGTAGTTAGCTATGTCAGCATACCAGAGTAATTGTGATATGACCAATAATGATTCATTTGAAAAGTCTCGGAAGTAGGCAATTCCAAGTTGGTTGATTTCTGTGAAAGATGCGGTGAGGGTAGCCTAGATAGGTGGTCGACTACTACATTCTTTGCTTCGACTTTATCCTTGATTTCAACATTAAATTCTTGGAGCAAAAGTATCCATCGAATCAGTCTTGACTTTGCATCCTTTTTTTCAAATAAGTGCTTGATAGCAGCGTGGTCAGTGTAGATGATTACATGAATCCCTAATATATATATATATATATATATATATATATGATCTAAATTTCTCAAGGGCAAAGACCACATCTAGAAACTCTTTCTCAATGACCGTATAATTCTTTTGTGCATCATCTAAAGTCTTACTAGCATAATGGATGGCACAAGGCTTTCCATCATTCCTTTGACCAAGAACTTTACCGACAACAAAATCCGATGCATCACACATGATCTCAAAATTCAAACTCTGGTCAAGCTATTACACAATTGTGCCTCAGTCACCATTGCTTTGAGATTTTCAAAATACCTTAATGCTTCCTCAGATAATAGAAATCTTGATCTTTTACCAGTAGTTTGGGGGCTGGTCAGGCTATGAAAAATACTTAATAAATCAACGATACAATCTAACATGCTCTAAAAATAATCGTACACCTTCTAGATTCTTCGAAGGATCCAGATGTATGATTATTTCAATCTTATCCATTAGACTTTTTGGCACAATATGACCCAGAATGATCCCTTGATGAACCATAAAGTGTGACTTTTTCCAAGACAAAACCAAATTGACCTTAATGCATTTCTTTAAGACATGATCTAAGAAAACAAGGGTTTCCTCAAAAGAATCACCAAATATGGAGAAATCATCCATAAAAGTTTCCATGTAGTCTCCAATCATTTCAGCAAAAGTTGCCAGCATACATCTCCGAAATGTGCTTGGTGTATTGCATAGTCAAAATGATATTCTCTTAAATGCCAACGTACCGAATGGATATGTGAATGTTGTTTTTTCTTGATCTTCTGGGCTATGGCGACTTGATTATAACCAGAATATCCATCACGGAAGTAGAAAATATCTTTCCCAGCTAATCATTCAACTATTTAATCAATGAAAGGTAGGGGAAGTGAGTGTCCTAACTCATTGTCACTCTTTTCGGTGTGGACGACATCACTATGGTAGAAGAACTGCAACCAAGATCCTGTGATGCAGGTTTTATTGGCCTACACTACACAAAGGTGCTGATAAATTTGTTCGAGCTTGCCCTGATGCCAGACAGCTGGAACCATGACTCGTAGAGACATGACGTCTCTTTTATCAGTTCATGTTCTTGAAGTCTTCGATACACGGAGCATTGACTTCATGGGACCATTCACAAACTAACATGGATATCAGTTATATTGCTGGCAGTTGATTATGTGTCTTGTTGGGTTGAAGCAATCCCTACTCGTGTTGTTGATAACATAATTGTGGTCAAATTCTGAATGATTTATTCTCTCGCTTTGGCCTCTACAAAGTAATCATAAGTGATGGAGGAACTCATTTCGTAAACGATGTGGTAAAGTAACTTCTAAACAAGAATGAAGTCCAACATCGAGTCTCGATTGCATACCACCCACAAACAAATGATTTGACTGAGATATCCAATCATGAGATAAAAATCATCCTTCAGAAAATTTGTGAGATCAGATCGAAAGGATTGGTCACAACATTTGAATTCTATTCTTTGGAATTATCATTCTTCCTTCCGCACTCCTCTGGGAATGAGCCCATAACATATTTTTTTATGGTAAAGCATGTCATCTTTCCGAGGAGATCCATCACAAATCCATCTGGACTATTCGAAAATGTTACCTTGATTTCGATGATGCTGGGAAGAAAAGATTATTGGATCTTGCTGAGTTAGAGGAACTGAGAACTCAAGCATATGATAATAATTTGATCTACAAAGATAAAATTAAGAAGTGGCGTGATGCTCAAATTTCGAGGAAAAGTTTCAAGGTTTATAAAAAAAGTATGGTTGTTGAATGCTAAGCTCAAGTTATTCCCAGAAAACTGAGATCAAAATGGAAAGGACCTTATGTTGTAATTGAAATTTTGATAATGACTCTGTGGAAATTAAAGATCCAAGCGTTAATGCCACATTTAGAGTGAATGGTCAACGATTAAAACCCATAATTGAACCTGATTGCCCAATGTCAATAGCCAAAACTCTACTCTTTCTGGAAGTCTGATTACTGCATGCCTATGAAAGGCATAAAATCAGTCATCAGTTTGTACATCCGTTCACGATAACTTTCTCTCCTTCTATTGTTTTTACTTAGTTTATTTTGAATAAGTATGGGGGAAACCCCACACAAAAAATGGGAAAAATCAATAAAAATATCTTTCATCGCTTGCATATGCATTCTCTCCAATCTCGTTATTCGACTTTTTGTTCCACTTTATTATCATCATAGGGACATGGTTAAATATAAGCATGGGGGTACATCGCATTTCATGCATTTCATTTTTTAATCACATTTTCATTACATTTCATGAAATTCCTTTTGTTTTGCTTTTATTTTCAAAAAATCCCAAAAATATATTTTCTTTTTTTCAAAAAAAAGTCATAAAAATTTCAAAACTTTCTAACTTTTCAAAAAAAAATGCATCTTTTTGCAAATTTTACAAAAATATCAAAATATTTACATATACTCAAAATCCCAAAAAATTTAAAAATATCGCCCAAAATTCTTTCAGAAAATAGGATTTTTTTACAAAAAATCCAAAAATATTTTCCTAGTTGGTATTTTTAGTCCGATTTTTACAAGTTTCATACTTAGACCAAGAAGACCTTAATCCACTTAATTTCATAAGATTTCTTTAGGCTTGAGTATTCATATTCTTCAATTCTATTTTAGACTTAATTCCTTGAGTTCTGCTAATTTTATACGGTGACCAAAGTATTTATATAAATAGATCATCTTGACAACTTTAGCACTCTTTTACTCTTGATTAATTTTTGAACAAATTGCAAATTACACCCGAATTCAACTTAATTTGCTCGTACAAGGGATTATTGCAATCTCTAGCAAGGGAGGGGAGTGACTTTCAATCTCGTGTAAACAAGATTCAATGATCTAAGTTCAGGAACCGCTTATTCTCCATAAGTTTGAGTCTGTCAGCGAACTTGCCTTGTACATGTATTTGAACGCCACATTTTATACATGTACACTCTTGGTACCCAATGTCATAAAATCTTATAAAAAAGAAGACACAATAAGGGATGCTTGTTCCAAAAATATATATGCAAAGTAAAGATATACCAAAGAAAAATCTACACGAATAATCTGGCTCTACCAAATAAATCAAGTAGCGACTAATGTTGCCAGTTTAAAAGAGGACAAAGAGGTCCAGGGTTATGCTCTACAAAAAGAAGAAAAGAGAGAGCAACGAACCAAAGCGGTCTACGGAAAACCCCAGAAAATCCAAGTTCTCTGCAAATTGCACCTATTTTCTTTTGCTGACAGGTTCAGGTAAAATGAGAATATACCTACACTCGGAGAGAATAAAGGCTTTAAATTTTGAGAATCTCCTACCATGCTTAAGGTTGTACAATATACTTGTCTCGCAAGTTGAAAAGAGCAATAACTTTCACACACAGTTCCTCAAGACTAAAGAGAATATCTATTGACTAAGATGATTTGACTTGACCTAAGGATGGAACCTACTAAAATCAATAGAACTTAAGGACTGTTGAATCGAATACTCGAGTTTAAAAGAAATCCAAATACATTATTAGTCTAAAGATCGATTTAATCTTTGTTCATTATTTGTTCAAACTTGGCACAAAATTTCAGGACTTTGTGAGTGTATCCACTGTAAACCCTTCGTACACCTTATCCAGAACATTCTCTTCACTTTGCATATCATTGCTTTCTCGAAGCTATCAAATGTTAAGTATGGTGGTTTGATGAATGTATAATTCATCATATTAATATGCTCAAATTACACAAAAAAACTGACATTAAAACATGGCACTTCTACCCCTTCTTTTGCGTAAATGCTTTACATTCATTCTATACACAGTACACAGAACCAATTAAAGATTCAATCAAGGATAATTCTTGAATTTCATTATACTTTTAATACTCCTTTTAACATTTACATTTAAAAATATATTTACAAATGATATACACCACTAAAATAAGGCCCTCTCACATACATACGTATTCCACACATGCGTTATCTAAATTCCGTCATCACTTCACAATATTCATACATTGCCATTGACGTCCACCTGCTTTACATTTTTTTTATAATAATGACAATAAATATACTTGAAAATCATATGTGTATGGCCCCCATTATCCATAGAAAAAGGAACTTCTGCAAACAATTATCAACATGCCCATAAGGACACCGCACATGCCTTGTTTTTTTTATAATATTTCTCTACTCAAAATATGCAGGTACATGTACCCACATACCCCACTCCACGTCATCTTTCCTGTTCTAAACCATCTCCATTCATACTGGTCTCATTTATTATTACTTTTAATACAGGTAACCACTTATCTTCGTCGTACGCAACTCACCATGAAATGCGAGTAATCTTCCTCACGAAGAAGTTCTGCAACGGCAAGCCATCGCCAACCAAACGCCTGTCATTCCATATTTTAGAAACCGGCATCGGGACGTTACACCAACGAAACGGACAATAAGGGCCTCGTCGCCACCAGTCATCATCTCCTATAAAGGAGCCATGAAGAGGAAACGCCTAGATCCCATCGCACGATCACCTACCGTAGCTCCCGCCTATCCTCCTCCAGCCATCTGCTGCGACCCCCACCTTCCGCCGCACACTCCATTTCTCCGTCCCACCTCATTTCTCCACCGCGAGTTGTCACTGCGTGTACCTCCGTCGACGCACCTTCAGCTTTCTTCCGCGAGCCCAACCATGCCTCCACCTTCGTCTGTTGACGAGGGCTGGGCAAAGCTGCCATCAAGATCAGGGGCAAATTTTTTTACAATACTTTTTAATTTCAGTATTTTTTTTTGCAAAGTCTAATTTCTCAGAACTCTACTTTGGTTCCTGCAACTTTTTTAAAAGAAAAAGGGTGCCACGTCGTAAGACGTACATCCAAAAAACTTTATATTTACAAGTTTAGAATAAAATTACAATGACCAAGAATCTCGAAGAATTCTACCATGGACCAAAATATTTTCTACATATAATCTCTCCCCTCTGAAAAGTACACCATTTTTCGCAAGCCACATAGCCCAAAGGATAGACAACGAATAAATCTTATCCTCCATCCTCGCATTTGCAGACGGTTGTAGTGACGTCCAGAACTGCCCAACATCCACAGTGGCAATATTTGGAATCCCAACCTTAGCCCAAACCTCCGTCGATTTCGGGCAGAAGAAGAAAAGTGATCCAATCTCTCAAGCTCCACTACAGACCTCTGACACATGCCATCCACCCCTCTGAACAGGCATGCCCTTCTTGCTCCTATCATCAATCGATCCCACCCAAACAACCACAAAAAGATTTTGACTCTCATAGGGATCCTCAATCCCCAGATAAATTCCAATGAAGTCATAACGATGCCCGGATAAAAAACAAGTATAGTATGCAGCTTCTTGTAGGATTTCTTTATCGAAAAATGACCATCGCACCAACTCCAATGGTCCCTTCAACCCTCAGGCCCTTCTATGCGACAGATGGACTCAGTGAGTTCAAGGAGCTCCACTTCCCGCTGATCCTAGAGCTCAGAATGAAAATTTGGCGACCAAGTCCCATCTGACCAAGCCTCCACCACTAGTAAGTTTTTGTATGTCGCCAATACAAAAAGTTGTGGGTATCGGGATGCAAGGTCCCCAAGCCCAGACCAATCATCCCGCCATAAGCGAAACAAGCGACCATCACCCAACGGGCCTCAATGATGTAGCAAGATGTGGTAAGACTGCACAAATCCCTTTCCAAAAGTTCGATGGTTTGCGCACGTGTCGTGGCTGCCATTGAAGGCCCCTTGAGATCCCATAAATCTTCTTCAGACTAGACAGACCAAATCATATCCACCACCCTAAACTCGAGTGACCCATTTTGCAAGCAACGCCCTATTCCTTACATTCAAACTACACACACCCAAGCCACCATCTTCCTCAGAGAGAATCACCGTCTTCCAACTGACCAGTGCAAGACCCTGGTTAGAGCCAGAATTCGTCCAGAAAAAAACATCTCATTAGGGTTTCAAGTCTATGTCACATGCCTATAGGGAGCAGCCTAGAAGATATAAAGATAGTCGGTATCGCAGATAAGACCGCCTTCAAAAGAACAAGGCGTCCACCACGCGATAAGCAATTAGCCCTCCAGCCTGCCAGCTTGCGCTCCAATCGCTCCACCACGGGCAACCAATCTCCCCGATGTAAAGATCCACAAGCCAAGGGCAACCCCAAGTAATTAATCGGAAGCGTTCCACGCGGTGACCTCAGTAGAACCCGACAAGCGTCAGCTTCTTCCACCTCCATGCCAAAAGGGATAAAAGTCGACTTGTCTCCATTAATCTTGAGCCCAGATACCATCACAAAGATCAAGTACAATAGTAGTCCCAGCAGCTTCACATTCTCCACCCTCCACAAAGAACATGGTGTCATCTTCATATTACAAAATAGGAATCGACAAGCTGTCTAAGCGATAACCCCTGCATAATCCACCCCCTCCGCCTGAGATACCATTCTAGACAGAGCATCCACCACCAGGACAAAAAGCATGGATGCCAAAGGACATCCTTGTTGCACCCCCCGTTGAGGCTGGAAGAAACTGCCCTCCCTTCGGCCATTCACTAAAAGCGAACAAGATGCTGTTGTCACACATCGCTTCATCCAACCGATCCACTCATAGGGAAAGCCACGACGAGACAACGATGCCCAGATGAAGTTCCAACTCACACAATCATATGCCTTGGCAAAATCCATCTTCCATGGGAAGCCCTTCATCTTTCTTCTGTTCCAGTCAGCAATAATCTCGGATGCCAAAACTTACCCCATCCAACAATTGTCACCCAGGAACAGAAGCCGTCTGAGATGTTGCCACAAGCGACCCAAGCACCCCACGCAAAGTTAGCCACCACTTATGCCACGATGAGGTAGATTGCATTAGACAAGGCAATCGGACGAAAATCCTCAACACTTATAGCCACATCCTTCTTAGGCAACAAAAAGATCAAGGAGTTATTCAATCTCTCAAAGCCATGATTCTCTCCTCGCAGCTCCTCCACAACTGCAACAACATCCTCCTCAACAAGGCTCCCAAACTCTCTGAAGAAGAAAACAGGGAACCCGTCCGGTCCAGGTGAACCATCAGCATTGAGATCAAAGACTGTCGACCGAACCTCCGAGATCGAAAAAGGTCGTACCAACCCAGAAGCTTGGTCCTCAAAAAGCCTGGGCACATCTCTCTCGATCCATCTTGCCCCCTATGAACGGAGTCTCTGGCTCATTCTGCGAAAATGCCCCACCACCGCTTCTCCGATCCCCCTCTTATCCTCAACGCGGATACCCCCAACCTCAATAGAACTAATGAAGTTTGTGTCTTCTTCTGCCATTGGTCATTGCATGGAAGAAGCGAGTATTGGCATCTCCCTTCTTCAACCAAGTCTGCCACGAGCGTTGTCTCCACTCCACTTCCCGCTTCTTGTCCTCCTCCACAAGGATGATGCACTACTCAACCCTTACCAATTTCTCAGACTCCTCTATCTCCCTTACATCCTTAAGCAGCTCCAACCTAGTTACCTCTCCCTGAGCGAAATCCCTCCTCTCCTCCCTCCGCTTCCGGAGGTCCTTCCTGAAAGTCACCAACATCGATCGTAAGGCAACAAGACGTGCCGCCATATATCTAGAAGTCGAGCCGACAGAGGGAACACTCCTCCAACACTGCACAACGCGATCCCGGAAGCCCTCCTCCATCAACCACGACCACTCGAACCAGAACACGCTGCTTAAATGACACGACTCACCTGGCTCCCAGCACAACTGCGTTGTGGTTCGGGTGGGACCTCACCAAAGATATGATGGATGGCAACGGGAATGTCTCAAGGGACTCCACTGAGGCAAGGAATCTATCAATTCTGGACCGTGACATTGAATTTCTCCAAGTATAAGTTGAGTTATGAGCATCCAAAATCTCAAGAGAGGTGGCACCCACAAACTCCAAAAAATCTGACGAACAGGATTGTGCCCACCCCTCCCATGTGGACGATCAGAAGCTAAAAGCGTGATATTGAAGTCACCACCGATCAACCAAGGATGCCTCAGAATATCACTCCTTGCTATATGTAACTCGGCCCAAAGAGGTGATTTAGATGCTGCACCAGAGGGGCCATATATTGTAGATAGAAGGAACTTGACGCCATCGCTCTACGAGTCACCATCATAGACATCGAACAAACTGCCTCCAAAACGTCAGAGACCACCAGCAAGTCCCCATTCCATGCCACCAAAATGCCACCAGAAGCCCCAACTGAAGCAATCTCTCGAAACTCGGTCAACCTGCTACCAGACACTGCCCTCCAAGATGCATGATCTAGTTCCTACAATTTTTCAAATTCATTTTCTTATTCCGTAAAATTTTCAATTTGTTTACATCTTTTCCTTAATCACCATCAGGTCCCTCGAGGGCCCAATCGAAGTTGCCTATCTTGTTCTTAATTATCCTGTAATTTGCCATTTTCTTTATTATTAAATTTGAAATTTCACTCTTCTTTCAAATGTTTTTATAATTTACAAAAGCGTCTCACATTTTCATATTTATTACAATTGCACCATAGTTTTTAAGTTTTGTTTACATTTACGCCCCAGAAGTTTGAAGATCCATTAAAATCAGTAAGAAAATCCTAAAAATATCTACAAATCATTGGTTACGTTCCATTGTGTTTTGAAGTGTGGAAAATCCAGAGAAAATTAGGAGATTATGTCTAACACATTTGTCAATTTCAAGTTTGTTTCGTCCAAAAAATTGTGTTGCAACGTTCTATCCATGTGTTCGATCTCCCAACTGGTTGGTGCTCTTTAAAAGTTATTTTTCTTGTTCCTTGTTTATTTATCTGAGAATGCTGAGAATCATGCGTGTTCATAATGACGACTAAAAATCACATTTTAGCAAGACGTTGTCATACATCGCTTCATCTAACCAATCCACGCATCGGGAATGCCACGATGAGACAACGATGCCCAGATGAAGTTCCAACTCACTTAATCATATGCCTTGGCAAAATCCACCTTCCACAGGAAGCCCTTCATCTTTCTTCTGTTCCAGTCACCAATAATCTCGGATGCCAAAACTACCCCATCCAACAATTGTCTCCCAGGTACAAAAGCTGTCTGAGATGTTGCCACAAGCGACCCAAGCACCCCACGCAAACGGTTAGCCACCACTTTTTCTGCGATGAGGTAGATTGCATTCGACAAGGCAATCGGATGAAAATCCTCAACACTTCTAGTCACAACCTTCTTTGGCAACAAAAAGATCAAGGAGTGATTCAATCTCTCAAAGCCACGATTCTCTCCTCGCAGCTCCTCCACAACTACAACAACATCCTCCTCAACAAGGCTCCCAAACTCTTTGAAGAAGAAAATAGGGAACCCATCTGATCCAGGTGAACCATCAGCATTGAGATCGAAGACTGCAGACCGAACCTCCGAGATCAAAAAAGGTTGTACCAACCCAGAAGATTGGTCCTCGGAAAGCCTGGGCACGTCTCTCCCGATCCATCGTTCCCCCTCTGAACGGACTCTCCGGCTCATTCAATGAAAATGCCCCACCACCACTTCTCCGATCTCCCTCTCACCCTCAACGTGGATACTCCCAACCTCAATAGAACTAATGAAGTTTCATCTTCTTCTGCCATTGACCATTGCATGGAAGAAGCAGGTATTGGCATCTCCCTCCTTCAACCAAGTCTGCCACGAGCGTTGTCTTTACTCCACTTCCTGCTTCTTGTCCTCCTCCACAAGGATCATGCACTGCTCAACCCTTACCAATTTCTCAGACTCCTCTAGCTCCCTTACATCCTCAAGCAGGTCCAACCTAGTTACCTCTCCTTGAGCAAAATCCCTCCTCTCCTCCCTCCGCTTCCGGAGGTCCTTCCTGAAAGTCACCAACATCGATTGTAAGGCAACAAGACGTGCTGCCATATCTCTAGAAGCCGAGCTGATAGAGGGAACACTCCTCCAACACTACACAACCCGATCCCGGAAGCCATCCTCCATCAACTACGACCACTCGAACCGGAACATGCTGCTCAAATGACACGACTCACCTGACTCCCAGCACAACAATGCGTGGTTCGAGTGGGACCTCACCAAAGACATGATGGATGCCAACGGGAATGTCTCAAGGAACTCCACTGAGGTAAGGAATCTATCAATTCTGGACCGTGACATTGAATTTCTCCAAGTATAAGTTGAGTTATGAGCATCCAAAATCTCAATAGAGGTGTCATCCATAAACTCCAAAAAATCTGACGAACCAGGATCTTGCCCACCCCTCCCATGTGGGCGATCAAAAGCTAAAAGCGTGATATTGAAGTCACCACCGATCAACCAAGTATGCCCAGGAAAATCACTCCTTACTACACGCAACTCGACCCAAAGAGGTGAATTAGATGCTACACCAGAGGGGCCATATATAGTAGATAGAAGGAATTTGACACCATCCGCTCTACGAGTCACCATCATAGACATCGAACACACTGCTTCCAAAACGTCAGAGACCTCCAGCAAGTCCCCATTCCATGCCATCAAAATGCCACCAAAAGCCCCAACTGAAGCAATCTCTCGAAACTCGGTAAACCTGCTACCAGACTCTGCCCTCCAAGATGCATGATCTAGTTCCTACAATTTTTCAAATTCATTTTCTTATTCCGTAAAATTTACAACTTGTTTACATCTTTCCCTTAAATCACCATCAGGTCCCTCGAGGGCCCAATCGAAGTTGTCTATCTCGTTCTTAATTTTCCTGTAATTTACCATTTTCTTTATTATTAAATTTGAAATTTCACTCTTCTTTCGAATGTTTTTGTAATTTACAAAAGCATCTCACATTTTCATATTTATTACATTGCACCATAATTTTTAAGTTTTCTTTACATTTACGCCCCAGAAGTTTGAAGATCCATTAAAATCAGTCAGAAAATCCTAAAAATATCTACAAATCATTGGTTATGTTCCATTGTTTTTTAAAGTGTGGAAAATCCAGAGAAAATTAGAAGATTATGTCTAACACAATTGTCAATTCAAGTCTGTTTCATCCAAAAAATTGTGTTGCAGCGTTCTATCCCTGTGTTCGATCTCCCAACTGGTTGGTGTACTCTTTAAAAGTTATTTTTCTTGTTCCTTGTTTATTTATTTGAGAACGCCGAGAATCATGCATGTTCATAATGACGACTAAAAATCACATTTTAGCACACCAACATTCACGTCTTCAAGGTCATATCTATAATACTTATATTTTTTAAGTGTTTTTGAAGAATTAAAAACAGTTATTTTATTTTCTTTTTGTTATTATTTTTTGTGTTTTTATTTATAAATAATTATAAAACAATTATAAATGAGGTTGAACTATTTTTTATGAAATTTTTTACTATTAAAAAAATAAAATAAATAAAAAACAAAAGAATGTTATTTATATACACTTAATTTGGATCAATTAATTATATAAGATTAGTTGTTAATATTAGTAAATTATTAAAAATAGAGATTAGTGGTTTACGTGAGAGGGATAAAAATCAAGTATTGTGCTGATAAATTATGGATTCATCACCCTCTTATACTTAATCCTTGCTCATCCTCGAGCAAAAAAAAGAATGAATAAAGTTGGTTACCCCCTAACTGTTCATGTGAAATACAAGATCTAATATGTTAAGAACTCTCGATCTTTGCGATCCTAAAACATTCAAACTAACCAAGCCCTAGTCAAAAGGTGTCCAACTTCCCAAATCATGAGACTCTCTTTATATGCATGTATAGTATAGACATGTTATTTAAGTGTGGACTGCAGTTACAAGAATAGAGTCAAACCGGCACCAAAAGTTCCAGTCCAATAGACTCCCCTAAGGACCAATACTCAACACTAGGAAATAAATCATTTCTTGCATTTATTTTACTATTTTTTTAGTTGTCAATCTTAAAATTGAATGTGAAAGGATAGATGATGGAGGGATATAAGTTGGTATCATTTCTTTTATCCCTCTCATTGGAACAATGATTCTCTCGAGTGCCTTATGAACACAATGGATGTATGATTTTAATTATTGATCAATGTGTCCATCAAGAGAATGTTGTGTCGTCTGCACTTATTTTCATGGTAATGCACTAGGATGTGTCTTTTTTGATTATCTAATATACTTTCGACACCCAGACTTGTATCACTATACGATGCAGAACCTTTTTTAGGTGCTATCCTGACTCATGACAGCCTCAGATGTTTGGTCCAAGTGGACACTTTGAAAGGTTGGGAGTGCTTGCCTTTGTGTAAGCTCTTTGTATTTGTAGTGTGAGAGCTTTTCTTTTCATTATTTCATTTTTTCTAGATCCACTACTTTTACCAAGTTGGTGCAAACTGATCAATATTTTATTAATTTCATCACACCTTGACACTTAGGTAAATGTCAAGAGATAGTATGAGAACTATGTTCCCATACTGGCTACAACTGCTAACTCTCGAGTTTCACGAAGACTTCATCGATCTTATCCCATCCTCGAGTATCATCAAATCAGGTCTTGACTCAATTCCTCTATCACGGTTCCTCAAGTGAAACCTCAACTCATCTCATCATAACTGCAGTCATGCATGTGAAGTGTCGATCATATTATTTAAGGTTGAGACTAAGTATGCAATATAGCACACTTATCTTGAATGTATGCAAGGGTGATGATGTAAAAAAATACGATGATAATGATGAATGATGGTAGTGAATGAAATGATGGTGAAAACGTAATGATTTGTTGATGAAACAACAAGGGAAAAAATTCGTTAGATAAACAAAATTGACAAGGACAAGAAGAGGGGTTACCTACCTGTGATTTGCCGAAAGTGGAGCCACGGTGTGCGGCTTCCGTCGACGCCTCGAGGAGATGGCGGATGCTCTGAAGCTTGAGCAGCTTGTGTGGAAGCTGCAACAAGGAGTTGTGAGGCTCCTTGGATCTCACACGGCCGAAGATGGCCGAGCTCGTTGTCGCTCAGATCGTCTCGTCCGTGCTGTCACCAGGAACGATACGAGGGTCGAGGCTCTCTCTCAAGATCGGTGGATGATGAACAATGGAGGAGGAGATGAGAATATAAAGAGGAGGGGGAAGTTGGAAAAGAGATGGAGAGAGTGGAGTATTGGGGAGTTATTGGCTTGGAGTGGAAGACATGTAAGGGGAGAAGAGGTAAAAAGGGGGATAAAATATATAATTAATAAAATAATATAGTAGTCTACTAAAAATAATTAAAATAGCAATTGTAAAATAATAACAATAATAAATCTGAAAATAATAAAATAAATCCGAAAATAATAAAAAAATAGGATGACATGTGGTGGCTCCAGGAGCGGCCACATGTCGCTCCTAGAAAATTCAAAAATTAAATGTAAAGAAAATAAAAAAGAAATAACAAAAGAGATTAAATCAAAAAGTGGTCAACACAAAAGTTGCTCGTCTTGATGAGATCTACAACTTTCGTGAAGGATCAAAAATCAAATGAAATCATCTGTACAAAATGTATTTTTGGGTGATACCTTATAGGTATAAAATACCACATTTTACCTTTTATAAATTTTTTGTCATTTTTCAATAAGATAAAAATCAAAATAAAAATAGAAAAATGTGAAAAGAATATTTACAACTTAATCTATTTTTTTATATTTTTAATAATTAAGAAAATGCAAGGGCATTTTGGTCAATATGTACAATATACAAAAGGGGTCCAAAACCCAAGGCATACGAGCTCCGATTTTAATAAAAATGGTCTTGTTTTGATACTTTAAAAGTGAGTAGATCTAAATTGGATACTGTGTGAGAGAGATATGTGCATTTTAAGGCTCCTATTTTCAAACTTGAATTCTGGTTTTATTGGTCAATTTTACAAGTTAGTATTTTTGTGATATTTTTCTTTAATTACTGTTAGTAATATATACAATATGGAGTTGATTTTATTGGATTTGGAGTTAGTATAAAATATATACAAATAGGTGAAATATGGTGAATATACATGTGAATATTTACAAGTGAATTGGGCTTTGATGTACATAATTAATCCTGTTAATTTTATTTCCTCTTCATTTGTGTTCTTTGATGAAAGTTTGATCAAGCGACACAAAAATCCAAATCCAGATTCAAACTGAAATCAAAGAAACTGACTAAGTCCAAGTGTCCCTTGTCGGTCTGTACAAAAGTTGTGTGATTCTGACTTCTATTTTATTTTCCTAATTTCTTATTTATTAAAAATATAAAAAAATTAGATTAATGTGTAATTAATTTTTATGTATTTTATCGTATTTTTTCTATAATTTTTATCCCCTCCAAAAACCACCAAAAAAATACAAAATCCCGAAAACCCGGTTTTCTATACACATGGAGAGCCACCAAAAATACCACTTCTCACAGGTGACCTCTTTTGCTCATAGAACCTTCATGAAAATTGTAGATCTCGTCGATACGAACAACTTTCGTGAAGGAAATTTTTCGATTGAAGGTCTCCTTCTATTTATATTCCTTCTTTAAAGACGATTTTTTTGGGAGACCCCCGTCCTCTACCTCCAGCCGTTGCGAGGCGCACCCCAACGCCACTCCTCCTTCCGTTGCTCCTGGCCATCAAAGCCCCGCCATGCACGAGGCGGCCGTTACCACCAAAGCTCCTCGCCTCCCGGCCACCCCCATCCCCTTGCGCGTAACCGACACCACCTTCCTCCTATAAATCTCGCCCTCGCTGGCCATCCAAGCCATCCACCATCCTTGGAGCAACAACCGTCAACGCCTTGGTGACAGCAAGGCCCACGCACCTCCGGCGTGATCCAGCCACCACCTGGTGTGCTGCTTCGAGCTTCACGCTCGCGTCTACTCCGGCAATCTCTAGCCGCTGAGACTCAGCACAGGTACCCTCCTTTGCACTCGAAGATGCCCATCGGCGTCAAGTCCCAATCGCCATTGGCCTCGCACAGGCCGTGTTCCCCCTCCGGTCACCACCCTGCTTTGCCTCGCACTGGCTTCATCTTCCAGATCAACTGTCCAAATCCTTGCCCACACACGGAGCCCCATTTTCCCCCCTTTTCTCCTATTTCTAACCTTGCAGGTCCAACAAACCTTCGACGCCACCATCACTCGGCCGAGCTCCGCTGCATTTGTGCCGTCCCTCGCGCCGTGTGTCGGTCGAGGACTCTCTTGCGCAAGGAATAGGTTCCCGCGGCTCTCTTCCGTAGCCAGCTGCGTCGGCCGTCTCCACGGCCTCGCCACCTCGCCTTCACCGCCGCCGGGGTTGCCGCCTCGACCTCCAACACACAGTTGCCGTGGGATTAGGGCCCAAGCCCTTGATCCAACGGCCTCGGTTCAGCCACGTATCCCTCCCCCGAACCTCGACACCCGAACCTCGCTTCGGTCCGAACCACATGCTCGGGTCGACGAGCCACAGCCTTGACCCCGAGCCTGTGCTTCGTCATCCGCGCCTGAGGATAAGCATCCGAACCGCAGGCTCGGCTCCTCGAGCCTCCGGTCCGCCTCCAAGCCTCCTGCGCACGTGCTGCGCAGGTGCGCTTGGGGGCAAATTGCATCAAGGCCCCCGGTACTTTCTGAAATTGCACAAATACCCCCGCAAATGGGTAAATTACACCGGGACCCCTTTGAATTTTAAAAAATTACAGATAAGTATTTACAGGGACCAATTTGAAGGAAAACTTTATTTTAATTACATTTTAGTCCCTGAAACTTCATTTTATCATACCTTTTTCGTACGACCTCCGTTTTGAGCATATAATATGTCATTTTGAAGCTTTTTTCATGCTTTACAATTTATCATAACTTGTGATCAAATCTGAGGGTGTTTACAGATCAATATCATTTGTGGACCTTTGATGACATATGCATGCTAATTTTTGATATATTGATGCTTGGTAATTTAACGATATCTTTTACAGGAGTTCGGATGGGGATTTTAATCTGATTAAGCCTTACTTGATTATTCTTAGTAGATTAAATTTCTCTAGGGATTAACTAAGATCAACTCCTCTAAGATTATTGTCAACTATTCGAGGACTTGAATCGGAGGCATTTGAAGACCGGATATTTTGCTTCAAATTTTTATGAGCATAAATTTATTAACTTGAAGCATTAAGTCAGTTCCATTTTGATTTGTGATTACTTTCGTGAATCTATTGATCATATTTTTAAGGAATTAACACGTTTCAACTCACAGATCCTGGGCTTAATAGTCTCTGTTTATTTTCTTTGCATCGCATCTCCATCATTGCATTGTATATTTTATCCACACAAAAATTAATCGAGCACTTATTAATTATTTGAGTTAATTTAAAACCGTACAACTAAAAATCTCCGTTCCTTGTGATCGACCTTGGTACACTTGCCAAGTAAAAATACTCCACAACATTCAAAGATTGTTGTTTTTGATCGACCGAAATTCGCCTCCTATACTACAATTTTTATTATTAAAGAGGCGAATTTTTCGTTCATCAAATGGCGCTGTTGCCGCGGAACAGTGAATTTTTAGGAGTTTAAATCATTATTGTAATTAATTTTTGTAAAATTAATTTTTGTCATTTTTTTCTACATTTTGTTCTGCATTTCTCTCTTACTCCATCTATTAACCACAATTTCTCTCTTTGCAGACTTCTGGGAGCGGAATTTTGAGATTTAATCAAGGATCTGCAAAGAAGACTGAATTACAATTTGTGTGAGAGAGAGCTTAGACTAGGTTTAATTTTATGCATTATTCTCAAGGTCCCTCTCTTTGACCCTTGTAATAATTAAGACTGAACTTTTTCTGTGGTGTGTCAGGTCTGTTTGAACCCCTTCTGTGTGGATGGGACCCGGCTTGAGTGACGTAGGACTTCGGCACATATCCGCTTATTTCTCTATCATTGATTGTGCTCGTAATTTTTAGGCCACACTTTCACTAATTAAACGCATTGTAGATCGTTCAACATTAGCCAAAAATCCCAATCAATTCTTCCCGCTAATGAAACTATCTGTTTAGGGTATTTTTCATCTTTGCATATCATTTAGTGTAAATTCTAAATTCCTTGTACTGCATCCCGCATGAAGAACATGAGGATTCACTGTAAGTTCTTCTCTTAAGCATGCATCATTGATTTACGTTTGCATTGGCTTTTCCGATTTCCCTTTCTCAAGTTTTACAACCTAGGATTTAACGGAATTGGGACTGCTCGTTAAGCATTAATTTATGTACTCACATAAAACTTCAGTGATAACCTAAATTTAAAAACCGGGACTGATAATCAAGGCGAATGTAAATAAAATTGACCTAAAATTAACCTGTGTTTGGTGGAGAGAAACCCACTCATTGTTTGTAAGGACTAGAACGCACACTTCGAATAGAGCCAAAACTGAGAAATTTCACAAAGACTACTATTTTTAAAAACAATTAGCTACTTTTCAGTGAGGGTCTCGAGTAGCCGTTTATCGGTCCGACTTCCCTTAGTAGAGTGGGTGGTTTAGAGGACACCGCGGAAGGCTCCGTCCTCAAGTAACACGGGTAGCCGTTTAAACGGTCCGTACTTATACCTATACTGGCTGAGAGTAGGTGCAACTAGTTGTACGAACTCGGGACAGTCGTTGTGAAATATTTCGGTACCTATCAGCTCCGCTTAATCTGCAAGATTGTTTTTTCATTAAATTAAAATTGAAAAGATAAGCGGCCGAACCCTGACATGCCTTCATCTGTGTTGAGTGGTGAACTTGAGAATTGGCTTGTGTTTGCTTTGTGTCTGCTTCCTTGTAAAGACTCTCTTTACCCTCCTTGTCTTAGAAGTTTCATCTTTTCACTCCTCCGCTAAAGAATCTCTTACCCTTAGCAAAAATCTCATTTAATCTAAACACTTATCTATGAACTCTTCCTTTCTGAAGATGAATCATAATGCCTCCAAAGAAGAACCGTGGGGACAATGAGAACGACAATGACCCTATCCGGGCACTCTTGGCGAGGATAGCCGCTGCCGAACAACACAATGAACTACTTAGGACGTAGTTGGCAGTACTACAACAAGGCGAGGCTGCTATGGAAGACACGTATCTCCCGGAATTAAATGAAGACTATAATTGGTTGAGACCTGTCCCCCCTGAGGATGCATTCGAACACAAACTGCATTTCCTTGCACTGTTGCCAAAGTTCGGAGGAAATAATCACGAAGAACCATACATCTTCCTCCACGACTTCGAGTTAGTCTGTGCTAACCTCTTCCACCCTAAGGTTAGCCATGACTACATAAGGTTGAGAGCTGTCCCCTTAGCCTTGACTGATAAGGCAGCCTACCGGCTGAAAATCTAGGGGAAATAGTCACTACGTGGGCTACATTCAAGACTTTATTCTTAAAGAAATTCTACCCAGAAAGTAGAATCAATCAGATGAGGATCAAGCTCACGAATTTTAACCAACACCCGAGCGAATCATTTCATGAAACCTGGGAAAGATTCGCAGACTTAGTACAGAAATGCCTAGCACAAGGGATAAGTAAAATGATGCTGGTCCAAAGTCTTGTCAGCTGGCTGAACCCTGAGACTCAAGGGTTGGTTAGTGCATCTTGCGGAGGAAGCTACATGGGATGCCACGGGACACCGTCTACAAGGTGTTCGAGAGACTTGCTGAATCCAACCGTGCACAAATCACTAGCCGAGCTTACATATACGGCTCCAAAAAGATGGTAAATAATCTGACAATCGATCACAGTGCTGATATGGGAATAATAGCTGATAAACTAAGTATGGTTGAGCAGATTTATAAGAAGGTGGATGAGCTCCATAAATCATCTGATATGGAGAAATTGGCTAAATTGCCTAAACAAATGGAGGAATTGGCTGACAGGGTATCAAAGATACCAGCCCTGACTGCACCCCCCGCACCCATACTCCAAATTCACTACATTCAAGGTCAAGGGGTAGGGCAACATAGCCATTGGGGTGGAGACCAAGTCTTGTCCCATCAAACTGAGGAAACCTCCGCTCAGACTGATTTTGAGGAACCTCCACATGTCATGGAGATAAATGGAGTCCGGTATAATTTGGAACCGTTCAACCGCTCAGACCAAAACTCTACTCTGAACCCTCATCCACCGCAAGCCCGACCCACCTACCAACCTTAACCACAGCAACGGCAACAATATCGCACGGGTTATCAAAACCCGCAACCTCAGCCATAGCAAAACCAATGCCAAGGCCAACAGGGCCAATATCAGCGACCTCAGGCCAGACAGGGCCAAGGGTCCTCCTCTTCTTCTATCTCTCCAGAACTCAGCGAGTGCTGGATGAGCTTCATGACATGAGAGTCGACATAAATCGACTCTCTCGATGGAGAGATGAAGTGACCGCACCCCAGACCGTGATTCCTGCTCAAGTCCAAGCTAACCCAAATAGCCTTGGACACAATCAGGTATCCAGCTCTGAGTATTCCGTACCTAAACATGATCTCTCATTAAATAATAACTCTTATCATATCTCTCTTAGAAGCGGAAGGATCGTAACCATGCCTGATCGAGCGAAGGAACACGAAGACATAGCCCTAGTGTCCACAAATTCATACAAACCTGAAGAAATTGACAAAGGAAGACAGGAGGAGGATGAGGAAGTCCCACCTACACCACCCGGAGAAAATGAAGCATCATAGTCTGAGTCTGACGAGGACACACCACAAAGTCATCCACATCACCGTGCCACCAATTTCCCTGTTTTTAGTCGAAGTCCTGTACATAATTTCTCATTCAATAAAAGTGATGTTCTTGATCACAACAACTCCATTCCTTTCCCCCGTGCTCTTACAGCGGGAAAGAAGAAAAACATAAAAAACCAAAAAAAATGATGAAGAGATGGCCCTCATCTGTAAGGAAAATATTAAGGTCACTCTATCCCTAGACGAGATGTTAGAAAGAGACTCGGCTTTTCGAAAATACCTTAAGGTGAGATGTACACCAACAAGGACCAGCAAACAGACTCCTAGCCGAACAAAGAAACACATACTCTCAGTAGCCACATCTCGTCTTATAAAAAATGAGCTGCCAAGGAAGAAAAGAGACATGGGTGCTCACTTTGTCACTAGTCACATCAAAGAAATCAAGTTTGCAAGAACGTTGTTAGACAATGGTTCATCCATCAATCTCATGCCCACAACCCTACATGAGCATCTAAATCTAGGTCCTCTTAAGCAATCTGCAGCCGTACTTCAATTCGCAGACACCTCAACTAAGCGACCTAAGGGCGAGATAGAGGGACAAAACTACCCAGTGGATTTCACAATACTTGACACGGATGTCCCTAGAAATTGGAAAGATTCCCAAATGATACTAGGGCGACCCTTCCTTAGGGCCACATGAGCTATATTTGACTACACATCCGGGAGAATCCAGTTTCGAAAAATTGAACTTAAAATGCAGCAAACTAGGTTTCAAAGACCTGACACTGAGTCGAGCACCGAGTCTGAAAAATCAGAAACTGAGACTGAATTTACAGAAGTAACAGTTGGGCCCTGGAAACAAAACCCAACCGCTATGATAGAATCAACCTCATCTGAAGAGGAAGTTGTTGATGACTTAGTCTGCCAGCTCATTCATGCATCTACCGATACTCTATGAGACTCAGAGGCCCCTCTGTACATGTCAGTACATTTTCCTTATGGACAATCCCTGAGTAAGGTATACAGATCAGATGCGGCACTTGCCACACCACATTCCATTATTTGCGATCTGATCCCAGAAACACCCATGATGGTGGCCAACATTGATACACTACAAGCGTCCACATCACAACAAGAAACATCACTGAGAGGACCAGATTCGAGCAACATCATTGACCTTCCTGAACTCAAACCATTGCCCCCTACACTTAAGTATGCCTTCCTTGCAGGAGAAAAGGGACAATTTCCGGTCATTATCAGCTCACATCTGACCGAAGAGCAGGAGATCCGCCTACTTAATGTTTTGGAGAAAAACCACAAGGTTATAAGCTGGAGATTGCCTGATCTCCCAGGGATAAACCCAGCCCTGTGCTCACACCATATTTACTTGGAAGATAATGCTAAACCCTCCCGTGAATGCCAACGTAGATTGAATCCAAACTTACGGGAAGTGGTTAAGACTGAGATCGAAAAATGGTGTAAAGCTGGGTTCATATATCCCATCTCCGACTCCAAATGGGTATCACTTTGCATGTAGTCTTGAAAAAGTCGGGACTTCAGATTATCACCAATGAGGAGGGAGAAGAGATCATGACACGGGTACCCACGTCGTAGCGTGTCTGTGTAGATTACAGGCGCTTGAATGCCACAACGAAGAAGGATCACTTTCTGCTGCCTTTTATTGATCAAATCCTGGAGATATTGGCAGGGAGAGAATACTTCTGTTTCTTAGACGGGTACTCGGCTACAATCAGGTGGCCATCGCCCCCGAGGACCAGGAAAAGACTACTTTTACATGTCCTTTCGGCACATACGCATTCAAGCGAATGCCTTTTGGGCTTTGCAATGCCCCCGGTACCTTTCAGCGATGCACGATTGTGATTTTTGCCGACATGGTTGGGGATTTCCTGGAGGTCTTCATGGATGACTTTTCGGTCCATGGTGATTCATTCGATGATTGTCTAGTGCACCTGGATCGAGTCCTCTAAAAGTGTAGGGAAGTGAACCTGGTGCCCTCTTGGGAGAAAAGCCATTTCATGGTGAAAGATGGCATTGTATTATGGCATGTCATCTCAGAGAAGGGAATGGAGGTTGACCCAGCCAAAGTTGATGTGATCAAAAAGCTCGAGATACCTACAAATGTGAAACAAGTACGGTCTTTTCTAGGGCATGTCGGATTTTACAGGAGATTTATCAAAGATTTTTCAAAAATTTCCCGACCGCTAACTGACCTCCTAGGGAAAGACACCGAGTTCCTAGTAGACCATAAGTGTCTTGAAGCCTTCGAACTACTCAAAAGGAGGATCATTGAGACCCCCATCCTACAAGCCCCCAATTGGACTCTTCCCTTCGAGATCATGACAAACGCATCCGATTTTGTTGTAGGGGCTGTATTATGACAACGAAAAGATGGAATCACATATGCTATTCACTAAGCAAGCAAAGTTTTAGACCTTGCTCAGAAAAATTACACTGTGACCGAAAAGGAGATGCTTGCTGTGGTTTTTGCCTTGGAAAAATTTCGATCTATACTTCTAGGATCTAAGGTGACAGTTTACACAGACCATTCAACCATTCGATACTTAATGGTCAAAAAGGATGCAAAAGCATGATTACTGAGGTGGATACTATTGCTTCAGGAATTTGATTTGGAGATTAAAGACAAACTGGCGTTAAGAATGTCGTGGTGATCATTTATCACGGATCGAACATAACAAAATTCCGGAATCTGAATCCGTCCATGAAACCTTCCCAGACGAGTCAATTTCTGCTATTGACTCACTCCCATGGTATACAGACACGGTCAATTATCTTGTCACCAAGGAAGTTCCTCATGGCTGGCCTAGGAATAAAATCGATCGACTCATATCTGAAGCGAGACACTACCATTGGGAGGATCCGTTCCATTTCTTTGAAGGATTAGATTGCACATGGAGAAGATGTATTCCTCAAGAGGAATACCAAAGTATCCTCAATCTATGCCACACATTGGAGGCTGGAGGACATCACTCTGGGAAGAGGCCCGCTGAGAAGATATTGCAATGTGGATTTTACCGGCCGACCTTATTTAAAGATGATTACAATTTTGTTAGGTCGTGCCCCGTCTGTCAGAGAATGGGAGGAACCATTGGTTCCAAAGATACCGTGCTTATGCAACCAGTGATCATCTGTGATGTATTCGATGCATTAGGCATTGACTTTATGGGCCCATTCCCTAATAGTCAAGGATTTGAATATATTCTTCTCGCGGTAGATTATTTATCTAGATGGGTGGAGGCTATCCCTACTCGAGCAGCAGATAGCAAAACTGTTTGCTAGTTTTTGAAAGATAATATTATTTCGAGGTTTGGAATTCCAAAAGTTTTAATATATGATGGGGGAAGTCACTTTGTCAACCGGGAGGTGAAGAAGTTGACTAAGGACTACGGCATCGAGCACCGTGTCGCTACTCCTTACCATCCACAATCCAATGGCATGGCGGAGGTGTCAAACAGGGAGATTAAAGGAATTTTACAAAAGCTCGTCTGCCATGACAGGAAGAGCTGGTCCCAACTCCTAGACCAAGTTCTATGAGCTTATCGTACATCTTATAAGACCCCATTGGGCACCTCCCCGTTTCGAATGGTATATGGAAAGCCATGCCATTTGCCCACGGAACTCATACATAAATCAGAATGGGAAATCAAAAAGATTAATTGAAACTGTCACCAAGGAAAGAAGAACCGAAAGATGGATTTGAATGAACTGTCTGAAATCCAAAATCATGCTTATGAAAACAGCACCATTTACAAGGACAAAGTAAAGAGATGGCATGACAAGAACATTCGAACAAAGATCTTTGTCCCAGGGCAGAAAGTCTGGTCATTTAATGCAAAATTGAAAATTTTCCAAGGTAAATTGAAATCAAAATGGACGGGACCCTTCATTGTAAGAGAGGTACACAATAATGGGAGTGTTGATATCTCAGAGACCACAGATAGCACACAAACATCTATAGTCAACGGTCAACTGCTTAAACATTTTGACGAATCCAACGAGCAATTAGTTCTAGTTGAACAGATCTCCTTCTCTCAGGGCATAGATTTTGACAAAATATTTGATCTGCCTAGATAGACCACCTCTCTGGAACCTACACTCTTCTGTATATCCATCTACCCGCTCTCGATCCCCCGATACTTAGGGGACCGATTTCATTGTTTATACATCACGTCTCTTCTTTTGTTTTTGCCTCATCTATACTTAGCACGAGCTATGTCTAAATTTCACTTTGTGCCATGAGGACATAGCACAAGCTAAGTATAGGGGGTGTTTGTATATATTCTATCTACTTTATCCAAAGCTCCTACTTTAATCATTTTTATCTAACATCGGGGATGGGTACAAGTAGTGTTTATTGTGTGAATAATACCTGTTTTTCAAAAAAACAAAAACAAAAAAAAACACTTTTTGCATTAAAAAAATCATCACTCATGGTCTTGCATTTCATCAAGCATTTCATGCATATTCCTGACACATTCACCATCACTCAAGGCTTGAGGATTTTTGAGGACACTTGATTTATGAGATCTTGAGATTCTGAGTTAGCCTGCCTTAGTCATTAGGGTTTTTAGAACTTAATAATCCACACTTCCCTAGTTTGAAAGATTTGAGCGCTATATCACACTCTTCATCTCTACCTTCAAAAAGAATATGATCAACACAATCACTTCCACAACTGTATGATTGATGAGATGAGTTGAGATATCACTTGAGGAACTAGGACTGGAGATTTGAGTTTAGACCCGATCTAATGATGCTCGAGGACGGGATAAAGTTAATGAAGGCTTTAGGAAACCTGAGTGTCAGCAAAATCCTAGCCAGTATGTGAACAAATTCATATGCTATCTCTTTGATATTTACCTAAAGTGCCAGGGTGTGTTGAAACTTAATGAAAATTGTTGATCAATGTGCGCCAACTTTTGGTAAAAGCAGTAGAGCTAGCCAACAACAGAAAAGAAAATGAAATGTCAAAGAAAAGCTCTATCATCCAAGTCAAACTCTAAATGAGCTTCCACCAATGGCGAGCGCTCCCAAACATTTTTAAAGTGTCCACTTGGACCAAGCGCTAATTAAGACCAAGGAGTCGGGCTGACACCAAAAACGGGCTCTGCATCGTAAATGCTACAAGTCTGGGTGTCGAAGGTATCTTAGATACTCAAAAGAGACACACCCCGGTGTACTCCCAGAAAAACAAGTGCAGACGACTCCAACTCTCTTGACGGACACATTGGTCAACAATCTAAAAATATACTTGTGTTGAGTAATAAGGCACTCGAGAGGCCCCTTGTTATGAGGGAGAGAAAAATAGACACAATCCCATACTCTCCATTATCTGGCCGTCCATCTACACTTTCAATTCTGACAAACTAATGAGATGGTTGACTGAAGCAATAATAGACTTATTCCCTAGTGTTGAGGCTTAGGTCTAGAGGAGAGTCTCTTGGATTGGAACTTTGGGTGATGTCCCGACTTGACTCTCATGAATGCAGTACACTAAAAATCATATCCTTATACTATATGTACAAACAGAGAGTCTGAAAATTAGAAAAGTTGGATTCCTTTTGATTAAAGCATGGTTGAGCCCAGAATTTTAGGATCACTCAAATTAAGGGTCCTCTATGAATTGAGCCTTGAAAATTCACATGCACAGTCAGGATTGTATTCAACTAAGTCATTCATTCATTCATGCTCGGGGACGAGCATGGTCTAAGTATAGGGGTATGATGAATCTCGTATTCATCTTGCTAAAATTGGTCATTTAGGCTCTGTTCTCCTTCATTTACTTGTAATTAATCATTAACAAAGCATCATTAGCATTCATACATGTGTAAATAATATTTGCATTTCATCATGCATAATTGCATTAAAAATCCCAAGTGTAAATTAGCCCAAAAAGCTGTTAACTTCTCACATTTGTAAATAATTCATCCTAACTCCGATTGATCCAAAACCACCTTTTTTGTGTAGATATTACTAACTTCATTAAATAAAAAATACAAAAAAATTACTAACTCAAATAAGTGTCAAATAATACCAAAGTCTAATTTCACATCTGACAGACTAAAATGAGCATATCTCCTACATACAGTGCCCGATTTTGGTCAACTCACTTTGAAAGTACTCCATTTTCAAATACCTTCAAAACAAGACCAATTCCGTAAAATTCGGAGCTCATACGTGAAAGTTGGGTTTTGGACCTCTTTAGCGCAGTTTGACTTTTTGCTATTTTTGACCAAAGTTTTTATGTACATAATTAATCTTGTTAATTTTATTTCTTCTTCATTTGTGTTATCTGATGAAAGTTTTATTAAGCGACATAAAAATCCAAATCCATATTCAAACTGAAATCAAAGAAACAAACTGAGTCCAAGTGTCCGTTGTCGGTCTGTACAAAAGTTGTATGATTCTGACTTCTATTTTATTTTTCTAATTTCTTATTTATTAAAAATACAAAAAATAGATTAATTTGTAATTAATTTTCATGTATTTTATCGTATTTTTTCTATAATTTTTATCCCCTCTAAAAACCACCAAAAAATACAAAATCTCAAAAACGCGGTTTTCTATACACATGGAGAGACACCAAAAATACCACTTCTCATAGGTGACCTCTTTTGCTCATTGGCCCTTCATGAAAGTTGTAGATCTCGTCGAGGCGAACAATTTCGTGAAGAAAATTTTTTGATCCGAGGTCTTTTTCTATTTCTATTCCTTCTTTAAAGTCGAAAATTTTTTGGGGCGCCACGTGGCAGCTCCAGGGCCTGCCACGTGGCACTCCACTTCCTCTCACTTCTTCCCCCTCCCCCGGGTCACGTGCTAGGCACGTGACCCCCGTCCTCTACCTCCATCCGTTGCGAGGTGCACCCCAACACCACTCCTCCTTCCGTTGCTCCTGGCCATCAAAGCCCCGCCATGCACGAGGCGGCCGTTACCAACAAAGCTCCTCGCCTCCCGGCCACCCCCCCTCGCGTGTAACGCCACCACCATACTCCTATAAATCTCGCCCTCGCTATCCATCCAGGCCATCCGCCATCCTTGGAGCAACAACCGTCGACACCTTGGTTACAACAAGGCACACGCACCTCCGACGTGATCCAGCCACCACCTGGTGTATTGCTTCGAGCGTCACGCTCGCGTCCACTCCGGCAATCTCTAGCCACCGAGACTCAGCACAGGTACCTTCCTTTGCACTCAAAGATGCCCATCGACGCCAAGTCCCGATCGCCATTGGCCTCGCACAGGCCGTGTTCCCCCTCCGGTCACCACCCGTGCTTCTCCTTGCACTGGCTTCGCCTTCCAGATCCACTGTCCAAATCCACCCGCGCACGGAGACCCATTTCCCCCCCTTTTTCTCCTGCTTCTAACCTTGCAGGTCCAACAAACCTCCGACGCCACCATCACTCGGTCGAGCTCCGCCGCATTTGCGCCGCCCCTCGCGTCGTGTGTCGGCCGAGGAGCAGCACCATCACCTCCGCCTCCACGCTGAGATGCCTCCCCTGCACGTAAGGCCTCGCCGCCTCACTGCCTCACAGCCAGCTGCGCCGGCCGTCTCCATCGCCTCGCCACCTCGCCTTCGCCGATGCCGGGGTCGCCGCCTCGACCTCCAACGCACAGTTGCCGTTGGATTAGGGCCCAAGCCCTTGATCCAACGGCCTCGGTTCAGCCACGCGTCCCGCCCCCGAACCTCGACGCCCGAACCTCGCTTCGGTCCGAACCACAGGCTCGGGTCGACCGAGCCACATCCTTGACCCCGAGCATGTGCTTCGTCATCCGCGTCGTAGGGTAAGCATCCGAACCACAGGCTCGGCTCCCCGAGCCTCCGGTCCGCCTCCGAGCCTCCTGCGCATGTGTTGCGCACGTGCGCTTGGGGGCAAATTGCATCAAGGACCCCTGTACTTTCTGAAATTGCAAAAATACCCCCGCCAATGGGTAATTTGCACCGGGACCCCTCCGAATTTAAAAAAATTGCAGATAAGTCCTTATAGGGATCATTTTGAAGGAAAAACTTTATTTTAATTACATTTTAGTCCCTGAAACTTCATTTTATCATATCTTTTTCATATGAACTCCGTTTTAAGCATATAATATGTCATTTTGAAGCTATTTTCATGCTCTATAATTTATCATAACTTGTGATCAGATGTGAGTGTGTTTACAAATCAATATCATTTGTGTACCTTTGATGACATATGCAGGCTAATTTTTGACATATTGATGCTTGGGAATTTAGCGATATCTTTTGCAGGAGTTCGGATGGGGATTTTAATCTGATTAAGCCTTAGTTGATTATTCTCATTAGATTAAATTTCTCTGGGGATTAATTTAGATCAACTCCTCTAAGATTATTGTCAACTATTCGAGGACTTGAATCGGAGGCATTTGAAGACCGGATATTTTGGTTCAAATTTTTATGAGCATAAATTTATTACCTTGAAGCATTAAGTCAGTTCCATTTTGATTTGTGATTACTTTCGTGAATCTATTGATCATATTTTTGAAGGAATTAACACGTTTCAATTCACAGATCCTGGGCTTGATAGTCTCTGTTTATTTTCTTTGCATCGTATCTCCATCATTGCATTATATATTTTATCCACACAAAAATTAATCGAGCACTTATTAATTATTTGTGTTAATTTGAAACCGTGCAACTAAAAATTTCTATTCCCTGTGATCGACCTTGGTACACTTGTCAAGTAAAAATACTCCACAACATTCATAGATTGTGATTTTTGATCGACCGAAATTCGCCTCCTATACTACAATTTTCGATTATTAAAGAGGCGAATTTTGTGTTCATCACACAACTCAATGGAATCTACATCTTGAGTTACATGTGCCACATGATAGGAATTTGACGCATTCATTATGTAAAGAATGTTGCTAAACTTCTTCCCATGAGCAACAACCAATGATACTTGGTTAAGATTCCATTGGCCGCTACAAAAGGTATTTTGGTATCATTCATCATCAAGTTTCCCTATAGAAATAAGGTTTAGGTGCATATTCGGTGCATGCCTCACATCTTTGAGCATCGATAATGCTCCATTGGCACCTTGTAGCATAACATTGCCAATGACAAGAACTTGAGACAAAGAACCATTTCCCATCTTCAAATAAGTTAAAATCTCCATATGTATGTGAGGAAAAGAAATCCATGTCTATCAATAAGACAAGAATTATCATCATGGGCGAAGTTCACCATCTCCTCATTACAGACAATGAGGAGCTCATGTTGGGCAGTTGCAACAGCATCTTCATTCCTCTTCTCATTCTTGATGCCTCCATTTCTAGTATCTTTCTTGAGTAAAAAGCGGTACTTCTTTATGTGCCCTTTATTCTTGCAATAGTGGAACTCCATGTTCTTGTACTTGGACCTTTGATTTTCTTCTGCCACTGTCCATGCCCTTGTAATTCTTGAACATGTTCGTCCCCCGATTCTCTATAATGAGAACCTTTGAATGTAAGGAGCTATCTTGGGATTTTCTCGACGTCTCCTTATTGAGAATACCAGAATTAACGATATACCGAGAGAAAATCCCATTTGTTGTTGAATTTATAAGAGAGACTTTAAAAGTCTCTAAGAATCTAGCAAGGTAGCTAGAAACAACAAGCCCAAAACATCATCTTAAAACTTGACAACCATGCTTGTCAAATGATTTGTGATGCCTTGGAAATCATTTAGAAAGTACAACACGCTCCTTGAATCTCAAGTTCATTAACTTCTTGAGAGTGAACAACTTTCTGCTTCCCATCTTGGATGCATATAGACTTTCAATCTTCAACAGTAGGCCTCAATCATGGCTTTCATCTTGAATATGATTATAGACATTTTCATCAACAAATTATTTGATGAAACCACATACTTATTCATGTTCAAAATCTCATTCTCCATCTGCTTCATCTGACACGGTGTCGGGCTTTGAGTGGAGAAAACATGGAGGTGCATGGACTTCGCATATAAAAAACATGTCATATTGTTCTTCCACAAGCTATAGTTAGTCCCTTTCAAACTAATCATGCATCTTAAACAAAAATCCATCTTGTTATCTACCAAAAAAGCTCTGATACCACTCTTATGGGAAAAAAAGATCCTACTATGATGTTGTGGAAGTGCAGAACGAAGACATTCAGGCAAGACAATAAAGATGATCAACCTCCACAAGCAAATGAGCCAGCAAATCAAAGATAACAAAAAACAACCATAATGCACAAAAAGAATTTAACATGGAAATCCCTAAAATGATGAGGGGAAAATTACAAGGCCGACATGACCCAAACCACGCCACTATAATGGTGATATTGTTGTTCTCCACAAAGACTAAAAAAGCCAAGAACTTCTTGTTAGCTTATCAACCAAAATGAACACACCCAACAAGATAAAACGATGGAGATGGAGGGTTTTCATCAAGAAGAACCAAATACATAGATCTTCTCCAAAAGAGATGTTGTTCTTGTACCTTTTACGAGCTGAGAAACTACCGAAGCATGAGGAAAGGGACCTAAGAGCTTCATCATGATCTCACATGGATGTGGGAGTAGAGTATTAGCAAAAGAGATGGAGCCCTATATGATGGGTTCTGCTCTTTGGAGAGCAGTTAAATTATCGTATTCAAATCATATTATGGAGAGGGAGATGCAACTTATTAATACTTATGGTTAACTATTGTCTTCTGATCATAAGATATTAAATTTACATAATATATATTGTGGCGACCGTCCCCTGAGGATCCGAGTACTCGGCAAACTGATTCCACACACATACATTTCCATATTCGAAATACATAACTATACATGTAAGCACGAGAAAATAACATAAAAAGACTGGAATTTAAAATTTCATTTGCATTTCCATTCCTTATAATATCTATCAATACATTTCAGTCCATGTCCACAAAACATCACATGTATGCATCAAAAAAGGGTCCATACATACATGTCACATATCACATCTCTCAAAATGCTACAAGTAAAATAAAGTAGTAAAATTTACAACAAGAGTGACTCTAAATCCTAACTGCTCCTTATTGCGTCTGTTCCTGAGAACATGTGGATCCAATGAAAAGGAACGTTAATATCAAAGTTGCCATTACGGTGCTAAATCTACACAAGTAAGGTTCCAGGAAAGTGTGCAAAAGAAAACAACTGAGTAAACCATTCTCACCAAGAAGACAACACTCTGATCATTATCATTAACATTGAATAACTCAAGCTTCATGGATAGTATGTGGTCTTGGTCCACGTGGGACCACACTTTATGACTATAAGGTATTAAGAAAACCTTAGGGTTGGGGTGCCTACGCAGACACTTTGAATGGGATCAGTAAGAGGGAAGTTCCAAGAAATATGTGTTTATTGAAGTTGGGGTTGAAATACAAGTCTCCAGTATATAAAGAGGATTGGGACAGTCGTGGGGATTTCGACTGTGGTTTGGTTGATCTTAGTGATAGGTGATCTGACTGGTGCCTTATGCTATTGTGGACTCTTACATGTAAGTAGTGAACTTGGGCAGTTTGTAATGACTCTTGAGTTGGAAGTTGATTGAGGAATCGAGGTTATGGTAAATCAAGTAGAACACTTGTGGGTTTAACATGGAGTCATAGTTCGGTAAGTGCAACTAAGTGGAGCTGTTGGGAACTTAGTTAGGATGCATTATACCCCACCATAGTGGAATCAAGTGATCGTCTCCACTACCCTACAATGACGACACCTATAGGCAGTAGGTTCACACCATCCCCTACCTTAGGTCCTTGGCAGGATGCAATTCTATTTCTTCCCAACCCCCTACGTAGGCACAGAGTCGTAGGCATGGGGTCACCAGTTTTACCTATTTGTCTCAGTCAGGCAATTGGGTATGTTATCATTGCAGATAGTCATCCACTTTAAGGCCCAATGGCCATTGTGTGCCAACAGCTCGGGCGCACAACAACAAAGAGTGGAAGACCAGTAGGGTCTTCTACATAGTTTTAGGGCTTGAGATTACAATATGGAGACCGATACTTTCAGTGAGCCCCATAATAAGCATTCAGTGTTGCGGGATCTAGCAGACCACCACATGGGCAACTGAATGTAGTGATGTAGGAGTAGGCTCGTTCTTTTTGATCAGTCATCAGAGGTTTGATTTTAGTTCATGGGATTTCTTTACATGCATTTTCCGATCCAGGGGCTACACATTCCATCCTTGCATACCGTATGATGCCCACATTGGGCAAGTCCAAGATGAGGGTTTCATCCTCGGTTTACACCAAGGGCCTAGGGGGCAAGTTACTTATCATTCCTAAGAAGTTAAGGATGTAGAGGTATAGACAAGCTGGCACAAAATGTCTGCATTTCTTCTGCTGATTCAGTTAGAGGATTTCTACATCATCTTAGGCATGGAGTGGCTAGAGAGGCATCTAGCATGCCCGGAGTGTTAAGTGAAGGTAGCGATCTTCCATTTACCTAGAGTCGCCATTTCAGTTTAGTGAACGTAAATTTGATGGTGGGATGGGGGGAATCTCCTCCTTGAGGTCACTCTAGTTTCTCGGCCAGGGTTCTGTAGGCTACCTTGCCTATGTGGAAGATTCAACTACGCAAGATTAGACGATTAAGGATGCTAGAATCATGCATGAGTTTCCTGATGTGCTTTTAGATGACTTACCTGGTCTACCACCCATGAGAGAGATAGAGTTTGAGATCATGATATTGTCATACACACATCTGATTTCTATCCCTCCATACAGGTCGGCACATTCAAAGCTCAAGGTGAAGTTATATGAGTTGTTGGCTAAGGGATTCATCCACCTCGATACATCACCATGGGGTGCGCTAGTTCTCCTCATGAAGAAGAAGGATGAATCCTTGAGGTTATGCATAGATTACATACAGCTGAACGAGCGAATGGTAAAAAACCGTTATACTCTCCCACAAATTGACGATTGTTCGATCAGTTACATGGATACACCAATTGAGGATTAATGATGAAGACGTGATGAAGTCCTCATTTCGTACAAGTATGGTCATTATGAGTTCGTGATGATGTCTTTCATACTTACAAATGCACCTATCGCATTAATGGGCTTGATGAACTGAGTCTTATATATATAGTTGGACCCATTCATGATCGTGTTCATTAATGATGTTCTAGTCTACTCACATTATGAGCATGAGCATGAATCCCATCTTCACACTAAGTTAGAGACACTCTGAGAGCATCAGTTGTATACCAAATACAACAAGTACAACTTCTGGCTTTCTGAGGTGGCATTTCCAAGCCATGTAACTTCAGGGGCGGGTTGTTAGTTAACCCTACCAAGATAGAGGTAGTTGTGTCTTGGGAGCAACCCAAGATGATTAAAGAGGTCCGTAGTTTCCTTGGCCTCATCGGGTTCTACCGGAGATTTGTCAGAGGCTTCTCTCTGTTGTCCGTACCCCGCACCCGGTTGATGTATAAGGATGCACCATTTGTTTGGAGTGACAAATGTGATTGAGCTTTCGTACGCTTAAGGAGCGGTTGATTTCCACATCCATTATTAACTTACTTTGGGTATTTTAGACTTTACAATTTACATTGATGCTTCCAAGGAAGGGTTGGTCAATGTACCGATGTAGCGAGGACAGGTTATGTCTTATGTGTTATGACAGTTGAAGAGCCATGAGCACAACTACCACACTCATGACTTGGAGTTGGTTATCTTAGTCTTCGTACTAAGGATATGGTGCCACTATTTTACGAGGTAACATTTGAGATCTTTACCGGCCACTAAAGTCTCAGGTATATTTTTTATCAGAGGGAGTTGAACATGAGGAAGATGAGGTAGATGGAGCTGGTGAAAGACTACGACTGAACCAACTTCTGCCATATTAGTAAGGAAAACATAGTGGCAGATGCTTAAGCAGACGGTTAGACGCTAAGGTTTCAGTGGCTTGATTGCAGACTTAGGTGTGCTCACTATACTTCATGAGTGACATCCATTTGATGGAACATCTGATGCAATGATCGTATCGGTGAAGTACAATAGCTTGTGGGACAGGATTGCCCAGGGACAACAGACAGATTAGAGGATACAAGACTTGTACCATAGATGCATGAAGGATGAGTTCGATTGATTTCGAGTCTGTGAATCCATCATATGGAGAGGAGATAAATATTGGATAAGGAGTACACTTCGAGACTTTGTATCTATCCAGGTGGCAATAAGATGTATCGAGACCTCCGTCAAAACTTCTGGTGGGAGGGCATGGAGAGGGACATAGCCGAGCACACATCTGATGTCGTACCTGTCAGATGGTGGAGGCAGAGCACCTGATACCCCCTGGATTAGTACAACCTCTTCCCATCGCTGGGTGGAAGTGGGAGAGCATCTCCATGGATTTTGTCACATCATTATTGCGTACACTCGACAAGCTTGATGCTATATGGGTGATCGTTGATCGGTTGACCAAGTCAGCCCATTTCATTTCAGTCAACATGATTATGTACTCCAGTCGAACTCGCCAGATTATACATCCAAGATGTCATTTGGATACATGGGATATCCAACGAGGAAGTGTTAGGCGGGGATTCACACTTCAATTCATACTACTGGGGAGAACTAACGTGAGCTAAAAGCACAGTTTTTGTGTGCTAAGATGTGACTTATTTTAGTTGTTGTTGTGAACACATACAATTCTCGATATTTTTCAGTTAAATAAACAACGAACAAGTAAAATAACTCCTAATAAGTGAAGTGACATGTTCATACGTCAACACAAGGACATGATGTTTGTAGCAGTATTTTTGATATGAAACAAGATCACAAAATGACAATTATGCAAGACATAATATCTCAATTTTTTATTTTATGAATCTCAGAATGCAATGAAATTGATACAAATATATTGTAAATACTTCTAGGATCATGTAGGGTTTTTCAGTGATTTTTTTGGAGTTTCTAACTTTTTATTAAATTACTAAAGTTGCATGTGCATAAGTGTGATTATCAGGAAAAGTTAAGGGCATGGATGTAAATAAAGACTAATTTTAATGGTTAAATTTTAATTGAATAAATTATTTGGACAGAAGTGAACTTTACTAAATAAAAAATTTCTTAATGGGTAAATTGGTAGGGAACGAAATGAACTTCAAGAAATTGCAGAAAGGTCCTTGAATGATTAAATTTTATTTAATAGAACTTTAATAAAAAATTACAAACGTCATGAAATAAAACATGTGAAATTCGAGAAATTGCAAGGATTAAACAAAAGTTTCACAAAATTAGGTCCATCTTGAATAAAAAATAAAAAATATGAAAGAGTCTCTCGATCACCAATACCAAGGGTTGGGCTGCTCTCGGTCGTGCCTGGCCTTGTATGACAGATCATGGGGTGACGCAACAGAGGAACATAATGTCGATGCCTTGACAAAGAGGAGGGAGAGATGCGGTGGAGAACGAGGCGGCAAGGCCTCAACGTTATCAGTGGTCAAGGCTCATCCTCTCGGTCACCCTCCCTCCTCTATTTATAGCCGGAGTCAAGGGAGGGTAGAGAGGGTTGTTGGGCGTTGTATGGTGAAGAGGAGGCGAAGCGATGTTGGTTAACTATGGGGAAAGAGAGCGGATGGCTGCTGATGAAACCCAATTTCATCATCTTTATTTTCCATAATTAACCCCCTTGCTTAAAGTTTTGTCAATAAACCCCAGATAATGTCCCGTAATTAACAAAGTCTCAGATAAATTAAAAACCACAAAAAAATGGCAAAACTAAAATCCGTGGTATTTTTAGCCTTAAAAATACCCTCAAAAATATTTCGAGCCTTCATTTGATCTCATCTCCAGTTTTTGTCAACATGAAACTTGTAGATCTCATCGAGATCTACAACTTTCATGTTTTGAGTTTTCTCAAATTCGGCCATCTTGACCTTCATATTTCAATTTTACCCTCTGAATAATCTGATTGGGCCACGTGGCCCAATCTGGGTGAGCCACGTGGCCCGCTTCCCTTGCTTCAGCCGCCTGTGCTTTCGGTCGTAGGATCACCTTCTGATCCAACGGTTCTGCCCACTCCACGTGTACTCATTTTTTCTAGCCGTCTGATCCAACCTCGCCTCTCATCGTCACCATCCGTCAGCGCTTGTATCCCCTTTCGCCACATAGCAGCCTTGTGCACCCCACAATCATATCGGGGCTGCTCCATCTGAGCCGCTAGCTCCGCAACCATCACCAGCCCTTCGATCATGCGCTTTCTTCACATCACTACCGTCCGCTAGCATGCAAGACTCACCACGACACGTGGCAGCACCTTAGCCCTCCGATCGTGCCGCTTCCGATCTAATCCTAACCGTTCCTACGCGCCCTCACCAGGACCGTTGGATCTCACGATCCAATGGTCCGGACGTCATCTTCCTCCTCCCGCAAGCTTCGCCCGAGCCCCACGCCTCGCAGACTGCCTCCGCCCTTCTATTTTTAGCCGCTTCACCTTGCCTCTTCTCCTCTCTCTAACCACCCCACGTCCGAGCCCATTCCTCCATGATTCTCGCGCACACCCCACAAACTCCATCCACCTCTCCAGTCGTCCCACATCTCCTTGAAAAACTCGGCCCCCACCACCTGGACCGCCGAACCTCGCCTTTAAATACCTCGCCTCCCCCATCGATCCATGTTGTCCATCAACCAAGGGGCGGTGGCCCAGCCCTCCAGCTCCTCCCTGTGACAGGGGGAGGAGCTCAGATCTTCCCCGATGAGACCCACCGACCTCCAGGCAGCGTTGCGGTGGCCTAGAGCCCCGCCCGAGCTCGCTGGCACGGTCGGCCAGTACGTGCGACGACCCGGGCTTCTTCTCCGACGCCCAACCCAGGCCACGACCTCCATATCCGGCCAGGTAAGCCCTCTAATCTTCTCAGAATTTTCTTCTTATTTTGCATAATTTTCTAAGCCTCTACGAACACTACCTCGCTCCACTGTCCACTCCTTTAGCTTCGCCATCAAACCACCTTCCACGCGCACATCTCCGATCACCCTCCTGCTCACTTACAACCTCCTTCATCCCAGGCATTCTCCTCCGCCGGAGGCGGAGGAGAACACACCAAGGGCTGCACTTCTCCGCCCCCTAGGCTTGTCGCGCACCTCAGCTCGCACGCACACACCGCTAACCCCTTTTTGCAGGTCTACCAACGTCATTGGTCGTACCTCGGGCGGAGCTGAGTTCTAGAGCTCTGCCTCCGGCGACCTAGTGTCGATCGAGCATCCCAGGTGCTCCCGCGTCTTCTCCGACCTCGGACCTTTATCGCCCGACCTTCAGCGATCTTCCACGAGCTTCACCGAGCATGGCGAGGCGCGACGGAGCTCCAGACCTCAAGTCGGATCTCCAATAGTGCCGCCAGCCATCGAGGAGGAAGGAGGAGCAACCACCGTTGGATCTCGCCCCACGGCGGAGATCCAACGGTCCTGGAGCGGCCACGTCGACTATTCCGGAGTGCGGAGGCTCGGTGGAGCCGAACCTCGCCCGAGGCGCCCTCGAGCCACCACGTGGCCCGAGCCACCTGCTACGGCCACCCGAAGCAGCGCCGAACCTCGCCACCACCCGAGCCTGAGCTCACGTGCCTCACACACGTGAGTTATGGGCTTTTTGCATCGGTGCCCTCGCAAGTCCCGCATATTGCATCTAGGTCCTCATACCACGTGGCAGTCCCTGAGACCACGCCGAGCCTCATCGTCACCAGGCCTGGAGGCTCGTATACCCCGAGCCAGCCCGAAGCAGCAACGAGCCTCTGCCGAACCCGAGTTACCCTCCGAGCCTGGATGGCGCGTGCATAGCACGTGCCATCTGAATAATTTACGCAGAAGCCCCGTCGACTTCTCCAAATAGCAAACGGGTCCAGATCACGTGCAGCCCAGGCGCCCAATGGGAATTTTGCACTTTAACCCTCGCGGGTTTTAGTATTTGCAAAAATACCCCTGTGCGTGAGGGTAATTTACAGGGAAGGCACCTCTTCTTCATTTTATTACTTTTTAGTCCCTCCTAGGGACCAGTTTGCAATTTTATTTCATGTTTTCTTTAAGTTTTGCCATTGTCTTCTTTATTGTATATCTTGAGCCTCGTATGTCCGATTGAGGTAAGTTCATATTCATTTTGAAGCTCTTTTCGTCATCTTTATTATGGCATGCTTAGATTTCCACTTTGACACTATGATATGTAATGCTCTATTTGGTTAACTAAGTGTCCTGATTTCCTTGTTTCTCATGAATACTTGCTTTATAAATGAAAATTGCTTCATTAACTGATTCTGTTCAACTCGTGAAAATTATGGCTTAAGTAATGATCATTTAGGGCACATTATTTGCTTTGCATTTCCCTGCATATATCTGCATAGTCCCAAATATAAAAAAATTCATGTTTCATTTTAACGCATTGTTGTGTCTCCTTGTCCTTCAGCATTCATAATTTGACCTATATTGACTTTAACTCCACGCTTAAGTAGATAGATAAAAGTTTGAATAATTTGAGAAAGGCTCGTGTCCCTGAGTTCGACCTTGGTTTCTTGCCAAGTAAAATAAATAAATTACGACCATCTCATTCTTATTTGAAATATATCAATAAGATGGTCTTTTTGATGAACCGAATCGGCCCGACTACGATGATGATTCCAAATGCTAATTTCGCACTCTTAAAGGGCCGATTTTGCGGTTTATCAAATGGCACCGTTGCCGGGGACACGGCTCATTTCTCATATTATTTGGAATTTTGTTTATTTTATTAAGTGTTCATTTTATAGGTCAAAGTGTTCATCTAATTTGCATTATAAAATCTTCTTTTCTTTTTTATTTTGTTCTCTAACCATTGTCTTTGTGGCAGGGGCCCTTGATTGTTCAAGGAGGCGAGGAGCAGGAAGCTTCCCGTTGCGAGGAGCCGCAAAACATACATGGAGCAAATAAGGAAAAAAATGTCTCGCATTTTATTTTTGCATGACTTGTAATAATTCGTCTTTTACAGCGGTCTTCGATTGAAGGCTCGTGGTTGTAATCGAACGATCATGGTTGTGTGGGGATCGTCCCCACTTGAGTGTCGACCTAGGACCAGGCACACGGCTCTTTGAGCGGTTTGTATTTTCCATATTTTTATGTGCTTGATCGTAGGTAGGACACACTAAATTATATACGCACATAAACTCGCATCACTTAGCTAAAATGAATGAAAATCAATCACCGCTAATAGATGCATGATTAGGTGCGGCTTTTTCAACTTGCATACATGTTGAATTTGGTTTTCAAAACGGCCCCAGTTTTTCACGGATTTATCGTCAAATCACTGCATGATTTCTCGCTTAGCCTAGATCGCAGTTTTTATCGAATACATGTTTTTCTCAGCTTTCATTTCCTAGCTTGATCACCTAGGATTAATGGAAAATGGAATGAACGGTAGACGATGATTTCTTGATTTATGTGCTAACCATAATTCAGTGATAACCTAAAATAAAATTGGGACTGTTAATTGCAAGTCAAACATAAAATGGAGTAAAAGTTTGGTTTTGGGAGAGCAAGACCTTCGCTTACACAACGATTTTTACTTCACATTTTTTCTTTGCGTAAAAACCTAATGTTTTATCACCAATAAAACCGACAAGATAATAAACCTGCTTCGGTTGGTTTCATGAGTGAGTTGGTGAAACTAAGGGTTTGCTTGATTGATTGAGCCATGTTTGCTTCGATACACACCCTAAAACCTTAGTCACTCCGTTTCATTTCCGAAGATTCAACCGCTCACTTGTAGATCCATTCCTCTTCTTTATTCACCTTGGGTCCCTCCCAACATCAATTCCCATCTTTATACTTAGGCTAATCTCAGCCTAAGTATAGGGGGGACCCGAGTCCCCATGATTTTCTCTACTCATCTTTTCTTGCCTTTATACTTAGGTTATTTCTAACCTAAGTATAGGGGGAGTCCCTCTTAGCTCCCGTATATTTCGCTATACTTAAATGGACCTATGTACTTGTAACATCTAGTGCTATGAGGACATAGCAATGATTAAGTATAGGGGGTATACCGTATTTACCATATATTTACTTTAGCTATAACCTGAAAAATTTGAAAAATTTAAAACTTTTTGGCTAAGAAAAAACTCTTTGGACTAAGAGAACTCAAATGATTTCACGACTTTTCGATATTATGTTACGCTATTTTTATAAAAATATTTTCGAAAATGATTTTTCCTTGTTTCAAAAAAATCTTTTGAAAATTTTTTGAAAAACTTTTTTGTGTGACATGGTTTTGAAAAAAAAATTCTTGTTTTTGAATGAAGAATTTGGATAAACCCTCAACACTTACACTTCCACCCAGGATCTGAAATGATCAAGGAGATTTAGCTTTTGAGGTCTTTGAGATTTTTAGGTTAACCAGCCTTAGCCATCAGGGTCATAGACTTAATCGTCCACATTCCTCTAGGTTTCTAGATTTGCATGTTATATTCCATGCTTAGTCTCAGACATAAAGAATATGATCAACACATCACATGCACGACTGCAGTTTTTGATGAGATGAGTTGATTTTTCATCTAAGGGATTGGGATGAGGAAGTCGAGTTTGGATTTGATCTAATGATGCTCGAGGATGGGATAAAATCTTTGGAGGCTTCAGGAAACCTGAGTGTCAGCATTATTAGCCAGTATGAGAACTTGGTTCTTATACTAATCTCTTGATATTGACCTAAGTGCCAGGGTGTGAATAAATAAAAAAATTGTTGATCAGTGTGTGCCAACTCTTGGTAAAAGCACTGGAGCTAGCCACAAATGATACAAGTCAATGAAATTTCAAAGAAAATCTCATTCCACAAAGTCAAATATCAAAGAGCTTCCACCAAAGGCGAGCGCTCCCAAACTTTTCAAAGTGTCCACTTGGACCACCGCTATTAGGACCAGGAGTCGGGCTTGCACCAAAAAAGGGTTCTGCATCGTAAATGCTACAAGTCTGGGTGTAGAAGGTACGATAGATACTCAAAAAAGACACACCCCGGTGTACTCCCAGGAAAACAAGTGCAGACGGCTCCAACTTCTCTTGACGGACGCACTGATCAACACCAAAAAAAATGTGTTGCGTAAAAGGCACTAGAGAGAATCCTTGTTCCAATGAGAGGGAGAGAAGATGTGTTCCAGATTATGGATGATATAGGATTGCGTACTTATTCTCTCTTCTTCCCATTGGAATATAGTTCTCTAGTGCCAAAATGCAGTATATTTTGATTTTTTCCAATCAGTGTATCCGTCAAAAGAAGTTGGAGTCATTTGCACTTGTTTTCCTGGGAATACATCGGGGTGTGCCTTTTTTGAGTACATATTATACCTTCTACATCCATACTTGTAGCATTTACGATGCAGAGATCTTTTTTGGTGCAAGCCCATCTCCTAGTCCTAAATTGCTTTGGTCCAAATGGACACTTAGAAATTATTGGGAGCGCTTGCCTTTGGTGATAGCTCTTTGAATTTTGTCTTTGTATATGAAGAGTTTTTTCTTTCATTTTTCTATCTTTTTCTTTGGTTTTGGCTGACTCCAGTGCTTCTACCAAAAGATTGGCACACACTGATCAACTTATTAATTAGTGTCATCACATTCTGGCACTACAGGTTTGATCAAGAGATAACATGAGAACAAGTCCCATACATGCTAAGATGTTGACTCTCAGGTTTCATGAATCCTTCATTAATCATATCCCATCCTCGAGCATCATAGGAATCGAGTCCAAATTTAAACTTCCAATCCCAGTTTCCTTAGTGATACCATGTTTCATCTCAATCACTATTGCAGTCGTGCATGTGAGTGAAAGCCAAATTCTTTTTAAGGGATATTAATCATGGGATATAGCATGCATATTTTCCAACCAGGAGAGTATGAATTTTTAAGTCTAAGACCCTAATGATTAATACAAGATAACTCTAAGTCTAGGGACTCCTTAAACTAAGTGTTTAAGATCATCTCAAGCCTTGTGTGCATAGTAAAAATGTGTCAGGGAAAGACACCAATTAATAAGCTAATCTTTGTGATTTTTTAGAGGATTAAAATCATTTACACCCTTAGCTTTGAAAAAGATTTTTGAAAAAAACTTTTTGCAAACATTGTCACATATGTATAGGATTTTTCCAATATTTTACAAAGATTTTTCAAAATCATATAAAATCCCATTTTTCAACCTTAGTAAAATATTTTTCAAAACAATGTCACATAAATATGTAAATTTTCAAATCATTTTACAAATGATTTCCAAACATGTCAAGCCGTATTTTCGCAAATCATGTAAAACATTTTTGAGAACCATGTCAAATAATATAATTTTCAAAAATCATGTTCAAAATTTTTTTTACACAAATAAATTTCAAAAAATGTAATATGATACCCATAACTCTAATAGTTTTGAAAAAAATTGAAAAATATGAGCTATGGCTAAAGTATATATGCAATATATACAACAAACCCCCCTATACTTAGCTTTTGCTATGTCCTCATTGCACAAAGTGAAATGAAACCATAACTCAACTAAGCATAAAAGAATATATGAGAACTGATGATATACTCACATGTGTAAAAATAAATAAAAATAATTGGTTAGATGAAGACAGAGACTCGGGTCCCCCTATACTTACGATGAGAATATCTTAAGTATAAAGATGTAAATTAAAGCTAGGTGACACGAGGGGAAAAATACGATATGGATCCCCCAATACTTAGGCTGAAAATAAGCCTAAGTATAAAGGAAAAAAACTCAGTGATGAAGGGATAAATGTTACTTGAATCTCAAGATGATGAATCTCAGGAGATGATAATGGAGCCTAGGGTTTTGGGGAGGCTGAAGAATCAAACAAGATCAAAATAAACCTAATTTTCACCAACACACCCAATGAAGATCATAAATATGGTCCAATTATGTTGTCTCTTTTATTGGTGATAATACAATGTTTGCGTTCATTACGAGCATATGAATTAGGGTTTGGGCTCAATCATAGGGATACATCCTCACCTCTTAATGAATGCATACAACTGCAAGTAAAAAGCAGGGGGTTTTCTTCCAAAAACAAGGTGAATTTTAGCTCCATTTTATTTAAATCAACTTGCATTAATAGTCTAATTTTTAGAGATTAGGTTACCACTTGTATTAAATCTTTGAGCACGTAAAACATCATCTACCGTCCAGTCCATTTTCTATATTATCCTAAGAGACCAATCATGAAAGGGGAAAATCATGCAGACAAAAAATCATGATGCCATGCTCAAGAGAAATACTTACAGTGGCTCCATCTCTCTTCATGCATATGCTAGATTGAACATAAAATTTTAACTAAATGCATGCAAGTCGATGAAAATCCGCACCTAATCATACGTCTATTAGTGGGCAGATAATCAATTTTATTTGGCTTGGTTTAACGTAGATTACGTGTGTCTCATGAATCTTAGAGATGAGTGAATCTCATAAGATGAAGTTAGTGTGCCCTATACTACGATTCAAGCACTTCGGAATAAAAAGAGTAAGATTTAAGAGACGCGTGCCTAAATCCTAATATCGATCACTTAAGATGAATCCCACCCATATGAGTGTGAAACAGGTTCATCACACACATAATAAAGTCAAGTTCAAATTTATAAACCAAGAATATCAACACAAATAATCTTTGAAAAACTTGATGGCATCTTCTGTGGTTCTTTCAGTGTGAACTCCTTCTTGAGATCCTACCTCCATTCACCATGAGCATCCTCGATGAATGGGTTTCCCTACCACAGAAGAGAAAATATTACAAGATTCAAAGATTATCAACATATATATATAATAATAATACAGAAAACATCACATACGGGATCGATCTAAATAAGATAAAAGCAGTTAACCAAAATATAAAATTCTAAATAATTATGTTAATAAAGCCGTGTCCCCGGCAACGGCGCCATCTAATAATGCGCTAGATTCTTGTATTAGTTTCGATATGTTGTAGCACAGACACTTAGCATCTCATACAGAACCGAGATAAATTTTAATGATGAGGTTCTCGGCTTAAATTTATAACCTGGGAAGTCCAGGGTCGAACATAAGGATATGAGCCATAATATGATTATTCAGATGTTAAGTATCTAGATTCAGCGATGGATAAATTAATCTAAGTCAAAACAGACTCACAATGCAAGCAAATAATGCAAGCTAGATGCATATCACAAATGCATGCATGAGACAAAGTGGAATATGATAATAAAACAAATAAATGCATGTTAGAAAATAAGGATGATGTTATGAACAAATTATGCAATTACACACATTTTCATGCCCTAAAATTATTTATCAAACTTAAGCACCCAATCAAGGTAAAATCATACAGTTTAATCTAAGCTAGGTTTCCCTTGAAGGAGATCTACTCAACTTAATAATATATAGACAAATGAATAACTCATTATGCGTCAAATCAGATAATAAATTAAGCCATATAAAAGATAAGGAAACAAGGACTAAAATATAACTGAAATCGCTTCATTTGGAGATCATATGCTCAAGATATTTAAGTTTGAATGCAAGGGCATAATTGTGATGAAAACATGCATAAATCATTACATATAGGTCATTGGAGGGATTGAAATGCAATTGTGCAAAACCGACTGAAGATATTATGGAATACCCCCAAGCAGGGGTATATTTGCAATATTGGCAAACTAGAAGGGTGTCATGCAATTTGCCCAAGCCCGCATGCGCGAGGCACGTGCGGTGTTAGGCTCGGTGAGCAGCCCGTGGCTCGAGCCACGTGGCTTCATTCTATGTTTCGGTGAGTGGCTTGGATGGCTCAAGGCTGCAGGCTCAGTCTTATCGATGTGGAGTCCTCTCAGCTGTTAGATCGTGCCCAATTATGCATGATCCAACGACAACTCTGTCGTCTCCTCTTCAGAGCTGCGCCATGAGTGGTGGCTACAAGGTTGGGATCCGACGACCAACTCCTTCCTCTGCCATGCTCCTGAAGCTCTTCTGACGGTTGGTGATCATTCACGAGAAGCTTGCAAAGATGGGATGACATCAATGATGGTATTCGAGCATCCGGAAGTCGATGCTGATGAAGTCCCCATGAAAAAAGAAGCTCCATGTCGAAAGGAGGTCTTGATTTCCTGTCATTGAAGACCTTTGGACCTACAAAGCATAATGATGTGGTTGCGTGCGATTGTGAACGGGAAGGGAGGGCTGCGACTGTTGATGAAGGTGAAGACCTATGGGTTCTTTCGCCATGATAGGAGAAAGATGGACAAGATGGAAGGATGCGATGGAACTAGAGAGACGAAGGTAGAAGTCTTCCACGTGGATCAAGGACCCATGGTGACTATCGCGAACACCTTGGTTCGAAGGATATAAGTATGTACAACTGGGAAGAAATCCATGAAACGAGAAAATAAATCAAAAACCTTGAATCTTGCAGATGAGGTATGAAGGAGCGTGGCTTGGGCTTGAGGTGGTTTTGGCCCCGGGGCTTGAGGTGGTTTTGGCCTCGGGGTTTTGGCTTGAGGTGTTCGAGCTCCAGGCATGGTTGGCATGTTGATGAGCCACCTCAAGCCCAAGCCCAAGCCAAAACTCCGATGCCCTAAACCCTAAACCCTAAACTTTAAACCCCGAGGCCAACCATGCTAGGAGCTCGAACATCAACATGCCAACCATGCCTGGAGCTCGAACATCAACTTCTTGAGCGTTGTAACATGGAATTTTTTTCCATGGATCTCACCTAAGCAGAGGTCGTCATCGCGATGTCAATCTTCCATCTCCCTGTCACGAAAAGGAGGAGAAACACTAGGCTTTGTCCGTGTAATGGTGGACAACCGCCGCTTGAATCGGTGGTGGGCTATTTGAAGAAAGAGGTGAGGCGGAGGTTACGACCCAGGTGGTGGTTTCAACCACCTCCCTTTTCCACAGGGATTAGAGTTGGTTTTAGATGCTAAGTAAGCGTGGATTAGGATCGAATGGACTGGAGGTTGGTGGCAGTTTCAAGGGAAAAGGATGAAGATATCGATTGGAGAAAATTAGGAGAAAAGGGTGAAGCGGAACGATTAGCGGAGGAGGAAGGTTTGTCCGGAGGTTGATGGTGACTTCTGAACCGTTGGATCTTTGATCCAACGGTTAGTCTTTTGCGCGAGAGCACGGATGTGATGGAGTAGAGCAAAGCCAATCGTATGGCTCACAATGAAGTGCGAAGCAACGGCCTAGATTGAAAGAGTCTAAGAAATCTACAGGTCAGAAATGAGGACGGGTTGCAAAACAAGAATGGGACACGTAGCGCGATCTAAAGATGCCTCATGGCCCAATCAGAATTGAAGAAAATAAACAAATCAAAGTTAATTAGGAAAGAATTAATTAGACATCGAATTAGAATAGTGGTAAACATGAAAGTTGTAGATCTCGATGAGATCTACAACTTTCATGTAGAAGTCAAAGAGATTGGAGGTCATTTATATAAAGAAAAAATTAAATACTATTAAACACTATATAAAACAATTTTCTTTAATTTTCTTTTTACTTATTTTTTGGATTTTTATTTTATTTTATGTTATTTTATTTATATACAATTTTATTCTAATTTTTACTTAATTTTTATGGAAAATAAATACATAAAATATTTCACCAAAAATAATATATAGTAATTAGTGTTAATTATATACAACACAAAAATTAGCAATTAGTGTTATTTAGTCAATGAATCATGTTACTTACTTAAGTAAAGGGGATAAATATGATCAATTAAGTTGATAAATCTGGGATTTATCATTGACCCAAAAAGAAATCAATCTAAGAAATGTGTTCAAAATAAATTCCTAATTGCTTGCTAGAAGATCAATTAGGGAACAAATAACCCAGCAAATAATGAGGCAAAAATAATCCTCAAGAAGAGCTGACCTTAAGAGTCCATGTAATTTAATCCTAAAAGAGATGATCTATTATACCAAGGAAATAAATCTATTATTTATCCTAGAATAAGCCATTGAAATAGATCATATTTTCCTTAAATGATACAATAAAAAAACACCAAAAGTTAAGCTTACACATATCAAATTAATTCTCAACTAATAATCAAAATAAATCAAGCTTTGATATGTTCACAATATATGTAAAATGGAATACCATTAAACAAGCTTCAAAACAACTTATTGTGCGTTAGAAAAAGAGTTCAGATGAGGAAGTTATGATAAAATGATGTTTAGGGACTAAAATGCAATAAAAATAAAGCTTTCTTCTCAAAATGGTCCTTGAAGGGACTTATCCGTAAATATGCAAAATCGCCTAAGTTTTTGAGCAATTTGCCTAAATAGATACGTGTGGTGTACATTGTTTCTGGAGGTAGGGGCTCTTTTGTAATTTTCTAGAATGATAGGGGACTCCTTGCAATTTTCCTAATGGTGCACGTGTGTTGCACTTGTGGCTGGAGGTGGGGTGTGGCTGCAACTTCATGGGCTTCGATGAAATTTTCCTTTTGCACGTACACCTCATGTGGCTTCTAGAGGGTCGGATGGAGCCTCAGGCCTGCGATTGAGGTGCGGGCACCTGAGGCGTCACGTGGCATCGATCGGGAGCTTCGGTCGGCCTGAAACTTTGGCCTGGGTGGTGGCTACAACCAGTTCCTCCAAAGCTGAGGCTCCCCCCCTCCGAGCCTACACGTGGCACACAGAGGAGCGCTTGCCTTGCCCGAGCCCCAGGCATGGAGGGCGTGAAGGTTGAGGTGGCCATCACAGTCGATGATGAAGGTGTAGCTGGAGGGTTTGAGGGCAGTTAAGCACAATCGAATGTTGTCGATAGCGGCAAGCAGGGTACCGACAAGGTGGAGCTCAGACGATGTTGTGGTGAGGCGAAGTTGAGAAGAGCATGAATGGGGAGGTGGTGGTCATCAGTGTGGGGTTGAAGACGGAGGTGCGAGGGCGATCGGGGCTGGAGATGGTGCAAAGGCTCCGCAACGACAATGATATGTGGTGGAGGTCAAAGCGATGTCATGGGCTCCGTTGGTGGAGCTATGTCCGTGCAGCGAAAGAATGGTGGGAAGAGGACGGTGAATGACGAGAGAAGGATGAGGAGGTGCGCTATGTGGGGAAAGTGATGGTCGCGGGCAGAGATCAATGGTGTAAGACGAAGTTTATCAGGGAGATTATGGTTGTAGAGGAAGAAAAGAAGTAGAGGAAAATAAATAAAAAGAGAGAAGAAAATGAATAAGAAGAAGATAATAGAGGAGAGGAGAATAAGCTTTACCTGGAAGGGGGTCGCCGTTGGGAGGAGTTACGGAGCTCAACTCTGGTCATGGCCTCAAAGAGCCGTAGAGAGGTGGCTCTGAAGCTCAGCAAGTTCAGGGGGAACTTGCAATGTTCCCACTGGATCACGCCTTAGGAAAGGATGGCTGGTCATTGCTCAGTCGAGCACCTTCATACTATCACCAGGAAGGAGCCGAGGACTGCAGCTTCCTCTCTCGTCAGTGGTGGATGTAATCAAAGGCTGGCGGAGGTGAGATTTATATGAGGAGGGGGATGAGGATATCGACCGGGAGGTAAAGGTGCAACGATTGGGAGCGGAGGTGGCAAAACAACTAGTTGGAGGAAGAGAATGGCAGAGGCAGAGGAGTAATGATGGGAGGCCGAAGGGATGGGAAAGGGGTGGCATGTGCACAATACGTGCGAGAAGAGGAAGGAGGCAACACATGTTGTGCACATGCTTGGGAGAGAGAAGAGAGAGAGAGAGAGAGAGAGAGAGAAATTGGTGGCCACGTGGCGCGTTGGAGAGCGACCACTGGGCAGCTAAAAATAAATAAATAAATAATGAATAAAAGAGGGTGACACATGGCGGCTTCATGAGCTACCACGTGTCACTCTCAGAAAATCAGAAAATAAAATTTAAAGAAAATTTGATAAAAAAATAATGAATTATGACAAATCAAAAAGTGGTCTACATGAATGTTGTTTGTCTCGATGAAGTCTACAACTTTCATGAATTACCCAGAATAAAAAAATCATATGTACAAAATGTATTTCGGTTGTACTATGTAGATAATAAAATAACACATTTTTTTGTATTTTCGTGATTTTTTTGTTTTTTAATTTTATTTTAATTAATGAATTGATTGATATATAATATATACATAATTAATCTAGTTTTTATGGATTTTTATAGGCTAGAAAATTATAAAATAAAATCAAGAAAGATAAAATATGTACAAAATATACAATGTGATATTTTTGTGTTTTCTTCTGATTGTATGATTTATATGTGTTTTGATTCTTTATTTTAAGTTAGTTAATGAATTAAAGAATATAATAGAGAAAGAATTAGGTCAAAATAAATTACTTTTTTTGTAAATAAAATAATAGGTCCAACCAAGGCAAAATACAAATTATTTAATTACAGATTTTATCCCTATTTTTAACACAGATAGTGAATATCAATTAACACAATTTGATGTGTTTTTTTAATGAAATATTAAGGGAATTTTGCTAATATTTCCACGTAAAGTAGATGAAACACGGATTCTTCACACCCCCATACTTATATCTTTGCTTGTCCCCAAGCATTTTTTAGTGAGCTAAAAGGTTGAATACCTGACCGTGCATGTGCAAATACAAGACTTGTCTTATTAAGAATCCTAGGTTTCAGTTATCCTAAAATCCTAAGCTGAACCAAGCTCTAGTCAAAAGAAATCAAACTTCTCTTATTATCAGACTCTCTATTTATACGTATAGCATAGAGATATAAAAGTTAGTGTGTAATGTAATCATGAGAGTCAAGTTGAAATGTCACCCCAAAGTCCTGATCCTAGAGAGTCTCCTCAAGAACCAATTCTCAGCATTAGAGAAAAAGATTAGTTGTTGCACTCAATCCACTGTCTCAGTAATTTGTCATACTTGAAAGTTATCATGAATGGCCATCTAATGGAGGGCATGGGTTTGTGTAATTACTTTTCTCCCTCATATTGGAACAAGGATCAAGTACCTTATTACTCAACACACATATTTTTGGTGCTAATCAGTGTGTCCGTCAAGAGTTGTTGAGTTGCATGTACTTGTGTGCTGGGAGTACATCAAGTGTGTCTTCTTTAAGTATCTAATTTACCCAGACTTGTATTACTTACGATGAAGAGCCCTTTTTGAGGTACTAGCCCGACTTATTTGGCCTAATTCGCTTTGGCCCAAGTGGATACTTTGAAATGGTTGGGAGCGCTTACCTTTGATGTAAGCTCTTGGTATTTTACTTCATATTGCGAGAGATTTTTTTCGTTTAATATTTCTTTTTATTTTAGCTAGGTCCACTACTTTTACTAGGTGCACACTGATCAACAATTTATTAAGCTTCATCGCACCATGGCACATAGGTCAATATCAAAAGATGTCATAAGAACTTATTCTCATACTGGCTAGGTTTTGTTGACACTCACGTTTCGTGAACCTTTCATCACTTTATCCCATCCTTGAGTATCATAAAATCATGTCTAGGCTCAAATATCAAGTCCCTATCCCTAAAGTGAAACCTCAACTCATCTCATTATTCATGATGTTGTGTATGTGATGTGATGATCATATTATTTAAGGGAGAGATTAAGCGTGCAATGTAGCACCCATATCTTTCAAACTTAGGGAAGTGTGGATTATTAAGTCTTAAACCTTAATGACTACGGCCAGTTAACTATGAATTAAAGGACCTTAAAAACCAGAGTTTCTTTTATTCATTCAGTATTGAGTGATGGAGAAAGTGTTAGGGATAGACCTTAAGTTAGTTTTTTTTTCCTTTTTTAGAGTGACATAATGACTGGTTCTGATTCATGTGGCTAGTTGCATCTACTTTCAACTAGTATGGTTGTAAGTACAAATTTTAGAATGACTACATGTATTACTTCAGGACGGTACCTTACATGATGTCCTTTAACCATCCAATTTGCGAAGGGAGGCCATATTCCCTTACTGAAAAGTAGCCATTCATTTTTAATTCTGCAATCAGAGTTATCACTATAAGTTTTTTTGATTTGTTATACCCCTTATTTTTACAAATTTTTTTGAAAACATGCATTATGCCTACAAAAGAAAGTTTGTATAATATACGTAACTTATAACCATACCCAATTTTTGATGTAAAAATAATTAAAGTACGAGCTATTGATAAAGTATATAGAATATATACACCCTCCTATACTTAGTTTGTGCTATGTCCTAGTAGCACAAAGTGAATTGAAGACATAGCTCGTACTAAGCATAATTGAGTTACAAGAATATGAAGTCAAGTTGCCCCCATGTACTTAGGTTTTGAGGGCCTATGCATAGCAGAAAAGCGAGAAATGAGGTGGTCGAGGGTGAGAAGAAAGAATAGAAGTGATGTATACAAATGATGCCGGTCCCCCTATGCTTAGGCTCTAGTTAGTCTAAGTACAATTGAGTAATTACAAGTAGGGGATCGAGTAGACCTAAGATGGATGTACAAGTGATCGATTGAATCTTCTAGATGCACCAAAGAGGATGTCTTCTTATATTAAGGTTTCACGCTGGTCGATGGAGTCTTTCATTTCAATTTATGCTCTACGAGAATAATATCTGCTCAACCTGGATCAACTGCTCATATAATTCAATGAAGAGTTTAAGCACCTGTCCATTGACTAGGGAAGTATTTGTACTATCTACTGTCTCAAAAATTGTAACACTGTCATTATTGTGTACTTCCTTGATGATGAATAGTCCCATCCATTTTGACTTTAACTTCCTTTGAAAGATCTTCAACCTTGCATTAAACAATCACACCTATTGACCCGAGGCAAAGTTCTTGGTTCTGATGTGTTTATCATGTCATTTCTTCACTGTCTTTGTAGATCGTGTTGTTTTCATATGCATGGTTTCTGATCTCTACGAGCTTATTCAGATCCATATCTCTGTTCTTCTTTCCTTGATGAAAATTCTAGTTGATCTTTCGGATTGCCCATTCTGATTTGTGCAGTAATTCTGCGAGCAAATGACATGGCTTGCCAAGGATCATTCTTTCGATCGACCCAAAGCTTCAGCTTGAGCGCTGTCTACGGTTAGGGACTCTTAGCTGAGGCTCCCCCACGAGCCTACAAATGGATCATGAAGGATGGCTTGGCTTGCTCGATCCCCAAGCATGGAGGGTGCGGAGGTCAAAGAGGTCACCGCTGTCGACAGTGAAGGTGGAGCTGGAGGGTTCGAGCGTGATTGGTTATTGTCGATGAGCGCGAGCAGGGTAATGATGAGCTAGAGCTCGGATGGTGTTGTGGTGAGGTGAAGGCAAGCGAAGCACGACTGAGGCAGTGGTGGTCATCTGTGCAGGGCCGAAGGCAGAGGTGTGATGGTGGTCGGGGCTCGAGATGGTGCAGAGGCTCGACAACGGATGTGATAGGTGGTGGAGTTCGAAGCAATGTTGAGGGATTCGTTGGGGGAGTTGTGTCCGTACAATGAAGGAATTGGGGGAAGTATACAATGAACGACAAGGGAAGGATGAGTTGGTGCAGCACGGGGGAAGGTGATGGTCGTGGGTGGAGATCGACGATATAAGAAGAAGTTGGAGGGAAGATTATGGTTGTAAAGAAAGAAAAGAAGTAGAGGAAAAGAAAGAAAAGGAAGGAAAAAGAGGAATAAAGGGAAGAGAGAAGAGAAGATGGGAAGAGAGAAGAGAAGAGTGAAGAAACTTTATATGGAAGGGGGTCACTGGTGGGAGGAGTCACAGAGCTCAACTCCAATCGTGGCCTCAACGAGCCAAGCGAGTGGCTCTGAAGCTCAACAAGCTCTCAGGGAACTTACAATAACGGGTATTGTTCCTGCTAGATCACGTCTTAGGAAAGGATGACTGGTTGTCGCTCAATCGAAGTACCTTTGTGATGCCACCAAGAAGGAGTCGAAGTCTATAGCTTCCTCTCTCATCAATGGTAGATGCGATCAAAGGCCAGTGGAGGTGAGATTTGTAGGAGGAGGAGGATGGGGATAACGATTGGGAGGCGATGGTGCAACAATTGGTTGGAGGAAGAGGATTAATGTTGAGCGAAGGCAGAGGAGTAACGACGGGAGTTCAATGGGAGGGGAAAGGGATGGTGCATGCGCAACACATGTGAGAAGACGAAGGAGGTGACATGTTTTGTGCACGTGCTTGGGAGAGAGAGTGATGGAAAGGGGAATCCACGTGGCATGCCAAGGAGCGGCCGCATGGTGGATAAAAATGAAAATAAAAATAAATAAATAATAAGGAATAAAAGAGGGGTGACATGTGGCGGTTCCAAGAGTTGTCGTGTGTCATTTCCAGAAAATTCAAAAATATAGTTCAAAGAAAATTCAATAAATAATAAATTATGTAAAATCAAAAATCAGTCTGCATAACGATATCTACAACTTTTGTGAAGGGCCTGGAACAAAAAATCATATGCACAAAACATATTTTTGGTGGTACTCTATAGATAATAAAATACCACATTTTTTATTTTATGATTTTTTTCGTATTTTAATTTGATTTTAATTAGTGAATTAACTATATATAATCTATACATAATTAGTCTATTTTTTTGGATTTTTATTGGTTAGAAAATTGTAAAATAAAATTAATAAAGGTAAGATATGTACAAATATACAATGTTAGATTTTTGTATTTTCTTCTGATTTTTTTATTTTTATATGTTTTGATACTTTATGATAAGTTAGTAATGAATTAAGGAATATAATATAAAAAGAATTAGGTCAAAATAATTTATTTTGTCTATAAAAAATAGGTTCAATCAAGTCAAAAATACATGTTATTTAATTATAGTCTTTATCCCTAATTTTAGCATAGTTAGTGAATGTTAATTTACACGATTTGAGGGATTTATTTAGTGAATTGTTATGGAGATTTTGCTAAAATCTCCATATAAAGAGATGAATAAGGGATTCATCACTTCTCATTTTTCATTCTTCATAATTGTGAGTCCTGCTCTCTTTGGGACTACTTGCAGAGGGCTCACCCATTTACTATCATATATGGGGTATATAATCTCAGCACTAGACCATTTGTAAATCTCTTTCTTAACCACGTTTTGCATATTAGGGTTTAGTATTTGTTGCATTTCTCGAGTTGGTTTAAAGTCATCTTCCATATATATGTAATGTGTGCAGTATGTAGGATTAATGCCTTTCAAATCAGTGATTGTCCAACCAATAACTCCTAAATTTCTCCTTAGCACTTCCATTAATTGGTCTTCTTGTGTTTGCGTCAAGTTAGCATTGATGATGACGAGGAGGGTTTGTTCATCATTTAGGAAGACATACTTCAAATCATGTGGAAGGGGTTTAACCGACTTGCACATTGGTTGGTGTTTCGATTTTAGATGTTTCAGACACATCTAGAGACGATATTAGGGTGGGTGGGGAATGTAATTGGGGTTAAGACATATAATGTCCCTCAGATGGACATATTGTCTGAAAGGGTGGTTCAAGCATGGGCATTATTAGAGATGAGGCCAAATATAGTTTTCAATCTAATGTACCACATGCCTCATCTAACTCCATAAGATCTTCCTAGAAATTAGGAACCATGGTTCCTTGAGAGCAGAATCCCAAAAACATGTGTTGTTATGGTGCTTTAGATTCATGAGAGATGTGTCAGAGGTAATCAGACTAACCTCCAGTGGGTCTTTTATCAATAGGGAGCAGGTGATATCTTCTTTTATTTTTAAAACTTTGCAATCCTCAATATACTCACAATCTTCTGACTCAGAGTCAACATACTTGGGGATGACGACGTCAACAGGAATGATTTTCCATTAACCTTAAACTTCACCTTCCCATCCTCGTAATCAAATATCTCTTTGGTTGTAGCCAAGAACGATCAACCTAAAATTATTGGTGTTTAGGTCAGGGTCTTAGCCGAATCCATTTCCATTACCACGAAGTCAACGTGGAATTTATGTCCTCTATTACCCCTCTCGGTCGCTTCACAAAGAGATCAACCATTTGAAGTATCATTGAGACATGTTTGAGTTTTCCAAGATCATATTGTTTGAGAATAGAAGTAGGGAGGAGATTTATCAAGGCACCATTATCTAGTAAAGTGTGTTCAAAGTTTACTCATCAATTATGAATCGTACTAGTGGTTCCCCTGCATCTTTTTTCGAGAAACATGTGGGAAATAACATTTGAAGTTGTCCAAGGTAGAATGTGTTTCTAATGTTCGATCTCATTGTGATCTCCTTTTGATTTTCCCTTATATTTTTTTGTGGTACATTTGTCCTTCAAGAAACAAGAATACACATGTATATGTTCAATGGCGTGCATGAGTCGTATTTGAATCACATCATTGAAGAAAAGTTTCTCCAAGTCAGTGTCAGATGTGGATGGTTTGTTCTCTTTCCTTCATAGTGCCTCGGGAAAGGGGACAAATGTGTGAATAGAAGAAAAAGAGAAAATGTGTGGATCAATCTCAATCTCATATTCATAGTCACTTTCAATTTGCACTTCAACATTCTTTGAAGTGTGTGGCCTGTGATCAGTTGTAGATTTCCCATTGTGAAGGATGATAATATTTGCAGACTGATTGGTATTGCTAGGACATGTTTTATGGGCGTGTTTGTTTTTGGAAGGCATAATTGTTTCCTCCAAATCCTGGTGGAGGTCGATTTGCATGAGATGCTATGTTTGGGTTACGCAATGGTTGTGGAGAGAGAGCTAAAATGTAGGATCTGATCTCAATGAACTGCTTGGCGGTTTGCACTTCAATGCGTGCAAAATTTTCATTCATAGTTCTTAATAGGATCCTTATGTCAGTTTGTAAATTATTTTGAGGGGCATGTTGTCGCACTTGTGGTGGTGGTTGATAGTGAGGTTTACTCTAGTCCAACCAGAGTTGGATGAATTCAATTGATTTTTTTGAAGTCAGAAAACATCTTCAAGTGTCTGAACTTGTAATGTGATTTCCTGAGGCTCAGGAGTAGTTGTGAGCGCACTGATATTGCTTTTCGTTTTCTCTGAAATTGTGTTAGCATTTTTCTCGCTCATTGAATTCATCCTCTTTTCTATCGCTTCGACCTTATCTAATTTTTGAGCTATGATTTGGAGGTCTTGTGAAGGAAAAAATACTATTAATGTGTGTGTACTCAACATCTTTGACACGCTTCTTGTGATGAGTGTACTGATCAATAGGGAAGTTATTCGATGAATTTTTAGCCATATCCACAAATAATGTACGAACATAATTGTCATCCTTATTGATATAATTCCCTCCACATGAACCATCAACAAACCGCTTAAATTGTTCATTCAGTCCCTCGTCAAAAATTTAGACAAGCTTCCATTTGTCAATTCTATGGTGAGGGCAATTCCGTTATAGATCTTTAAATTTCTCTCAAGCATTATGTATTGATTCATTGTTCTTTTGTGAGAAGTAGGAGATTTGATGCCTCAAAGAATTCATTCGAACTATCAGGAAGTATTTTTTAAAATGCTTCTTTGAGGTCATTTCATTTAGTGATGGGTGTTTCATAATTTGGAGCCATTGGCTTGATTTTATCCTTAAGCGAAAAGGGGAATGGCTTCATATATATATGCATTATTGTTCTATCCCCTCAATGCTAACAATGTCACACACAACAAGGAAATTTTGCACGTGTTATAATGGGTCCTCGACATATGATCCATGAAAATTTGACAGTAGATAGATGGTGCCATGTTTGATTTGGAAATTTCCAACATCAATGGTATTTGAATCAGTGGAAGATGATTTCATGTTACATGGTTGTAACGGTCACGGATTGAGATGACAGTAGGATTCATCTTTTGGAAAAAGCTTCAAATAGGTCTAGAGTTTCACCCATTGCACGATATTTCTCAACCATGTTAGGATTGTCGTCCATGATTTGTGGTTTGGTTTCAGTCTTGATTTCGATTTTGATTTTACGAAAAGATGATCGGGGTTGGGAACCTTGAGGATGATAGAAGGGATCATACTCAAGTGTATTTTGAATTGGTTTCCTTAATGATCTTTTACCAAACATGCACAATCAAAACTCAAGACAATTTTTCACCAATGCACACATGATCGTTGCAGCAATTATCTTTTCAAAAATTAGGTTGTTGATTACAAAAATAAAGCACACAAAAAGATTGACTTTAAATCTATTTGTAGGTTTAAGGACTGTCATGAATTTGTATGTTTAGATGCATCCGCTTTCAATCGATATGGGTGCAAGTGGACTATAGAACAACTATCCATATTCCTTGAGAATGATTCCAAATGCAGTCTTATTAATCACCCACTATGCTAAGGTTTCCATTACCGAGAAGTGACTAAACATTTTTAAATTCAGTAGTCAAGAAATCTATGCAGGATTTTTGGCTCTAACCTAGATTTGATTGTTTGCATATGTGAAATTGTGCAAAAAATGCAGCACTTCAATCATTTCAGACCGCTTAGTATCCAAACCACGCGGCGACTTTTTGGAAGCTTAATGTTTATGTGATTAATCAGGATTGGTGGTCTTTAATTTTCTTGTTATTAGAGGGAGAAGAACGACATAGATGGATGCGGCCATAGAAGTGTATTTTAAAGGGTATGGGGAATCCTCAAGCGCATCACGGAAGCGTGGTGATCGCATCTTATGCGATCGGAGCGGCTAGTCGCACTAGTCACTAGGTGCAGCGGAATTTAAAATTTTTTAAATCATGAGATGAAATCACATGATCACAAGAACATTCCTTGGATCGTTTCATCAAACCACAAAGTACAAGAAATACCTCTTGAAGCGTGGTTGCGATCACTGGATCTCTAAAGCAAGAGATCCTCCTGACTCAAGTCCGATCTACAAAGATGGCACTTGCGGGCGCGATGATGAGACGCATGCTTCCCGCAATCCTCGATGAAGATCCAAGCCTTGAATCTCCTGATTTCGTCCAACGAAATCCGATGTCTCCTTATAGAGTAAGAAACCCCAAAGAAGATGGAGATCCACGAGCAATCGAAGCGACAACATGATGACGTAGAAGCGATTGCTATTCCCTCAAAATCACTAGGTGGACGGCCAACTTTAGAGAGAGAGAGATGGCAATAATGAGAGATGAGAGAGAGAGAGATAGAGAGTAGACGTGCACAAATGTTGTCTCTTTCAAAGGGATAGGGTTGCCCTCTTTTTATACTAGTTCGGGAGTTCATGGATCACAATCCATGGCATATACAAAATCAATGGTTAGATTGATATGTGTATTTAATCAATGGCCATGATCATTGTTGTTCAAAAATCAATAATTTATTAATTTATATTAAATTAAATATATGTTGTATTATCATCAACATAATTTAATTCAATAAAAATCAATTATCACAAGATAACGAGATAATAATCAAAAGGATAATTAATCCATCCCAAAAATGTGGGGCGTCACCCATGACCAAGTCATGGGTGACGCCACCTCATATTTTGGTGGATTATCTCCTCCTTTTATTTTATATCATTATCTCTTAATTATTTGCAATAATATTTATTGCAAAATTATCCACTAAATTAATTCCAAATTAATTAGTGAATATTTCAATCATGCCATTGAAAATATGTGAATCGTATTCACAACCCAAACTAAATTGTAAATTACATTTCCAATTGATTGCTTAATGTGAATTCAATTCACATTAACAATTAACAAATACTATTTACAAAGGTGCTCTCTCTCTAATATATTATAAATCATATTTATAATATATACACAGATATTATGGATAACGTGGATAGCACTATCCATAATCTGCATTTCCTTGATAATTAAATCTCATTTAATTATCTTGGATAATCATTCTCACAATATGAATCTCATTCATATTATTCTTAATAATTAAATCTCATTTAATTATCAACATCTTGTTGTTTGGATACATAATTCATCAAAGAAATTATTCTTGAACTCCTTCAAGAATAATATGCTTTCTTCGCAGATACTTGGAGATAAGGATAGGGCGATGATATTGTTCTACGTATAGTGACTTGGATGTTGAGATCTCATCTCAAATCTAGATCTCACGGACCTCCCACATATGCTTGATTAAATTAAGATCGCAAATCTAATCTTCTCATTGCATCTGAATCTTATTCAGACAAATGTCCAACACTTAAACCAAGATCAGATTGCTTCTCTACTGAGAGGAGCCACTAAAATCCAAACCTGTTTCATCACTCCCTCGGAATGGAAGTGCCATGGTTATACAATCGTTTATGATCACATCACCCTCATGTATTTCCAATACATGTACATCCTGCATACTGGAAGACCTATGATCAACCTGAAGATGTAGATCAGTTTTACACTGTCTTCTTCAGGGTTTGATCACAAAGTTTCTCCATCTTGGTCATTGGGAATCGGTATCGATCATATGCTTTCCCAAAGCATATATCATACCTTCAAATTCTTGTCATGCTTCCAAAGCATGACGATCGTGCATGGAATTTGATCGGTCTCAATACTTCATGAGTGAGCTCATGTCTTCCGGTTCATAAGTGAACCTGTATGATCCCTTTGAGAGATCATATTACTCATATGCCCTTATATGCATACCAGCGCACCGGTGTATAGACCTTGGTTAGGTCATCAACCTATTGGTCTGCCAAATGTACACACTCAGACACATAGTAACACATCGGTCTCTGGTCAGAGGATGTGTGCCTATGCTGTGACAGTATTCAACATAGGACTTAGGTTATCTCGATCTCGTTAAGTCAACCCTTTGACCTAACTAATCTGACACCTCCGAATCACTATTCCCATGCAGAGGACCTGCATCAAGAGGTCAGTCAGATATCAACCTTTGTGAGAAAGGATTGCCATCTCCTACTCAGACAGGAGATCATCTCTTAATAATCATTTGACGGTGCTTGACGAGTCCTCTATCTAACTCCTTAGATAGTCATCCAACACACCAGCCTCTATGATTCATTTAATGAATCAACATCTACATGATCATCAAGATGGCCATGGTACATAACCCTAATTGTACAGAGGGACCTTATAGTGCATTCATTCATTTAATTTCAGAAAGGGAATGAAACTATCAATAATTTTTATTGATAAAACATATATATTACAATAACATTTATTGTAAGAATGGTTCAACCAGGGCTCACATGTCCAACATATTTAACCAATTTCAGAAATTTTTTCCATAGTAAACGGAATGAAAGCAACCTATTTACCTAAGATTTGAACGGACTCACAGTAATGAGAATAGATGGATCCAGAAAAATCTTGGTATGCTCATTTGTGCATGAATCGGAATTCGAAGAGAGAAAGAGAGACATGAGATGATTTTTTTCTGAAATTTTGAGTGTACCTGAAAATGAAAGAGAGAACAATTATAAATGAAAAATTAAACTAAAGAAAAGTTGTGTGATGTTGCTTGTCCCCGACAACAATGCCAAAACGAAAGTGCGAAATTCAGTGTGTTGAAAATGAACTTTAGTTATCATTGTGAACACACACGATTCTCAATATTTTTTAGTTGAATAAACAATGAACAAGTAAAAATAATATCTAAGAAAAATAGCGACAAGTTCATAGGTTGAACACAAGGACATGATGTTTGTAGTACAAATTTCGAGATGAAACAAGATCCAAGTTGACAATTATGCTACATAATAACTCAAAATTTCTTTGATTTTGTGAATTTGAGAATGCAATGAAATTCACACCAATATATTGTATTTTCTTCCAGGATCGTGTGATTTTGTGATGATTTTTTGGAGTTTCTACTTATTTTTTAAGAGTTACCAACGTTATAGGGGTATAAGTGTGATTTTTTGGAAAAGCTAAGGGCATGGATGTAAATTAAAACTAAATTTAATGGATGAGTTACGATTAAAAAGATTATTTGGATATAAGTGAAATTTTCTAGATAAAAAATTGCTTAATGGGTAAACTACTAGGGAAAGAAATGAACTTCAATAAATTACAGAAAGACCCCGAAGGACTAAATTGTAGATAATAGAAATTTTAAAAAAAAATACAAATGTCACGGAATAAAATTTGCAAAATCGAAGAAATTATAAGTATTAAATATAAGTTTCACAAAAATTCATTGAATAAGAAATAAAGAAAAATAAAACTACAAAGAGGTCCTTAGTCTCCAAGACAAGGGCTGGGCTGCTCTCGGTCATGCCCGACCTTATACGACGGAGCATGGGGTGACGGGTCACAAGGAGACATGGTGGAGAAACAATGACGAGGACAATGGCTATGTGTTGGCAGAGGGAGGGGAGGGGGTAGCAGTTGGTCGTTGTGCATGGAAGAGGAGGCGAAGCAACGTCGGTCGACGGGGAAGGAGATGGGATGGCATCGCCAGCGTGTGGGAGGAAGATGTGGTGCTGACGCTAGCATGATATCGATGTATCCTTTTTTTTAATTTTTTTGAGATATTGATGCCATCTATTTGTCGCGTAGTATTTTTTTGCAAATGGAGAGGGAGGGGATTGGAGAGCCTTCTTGGGCCTCTTCTAGAGTGGTCATGAAAAAAATAAAAAGAAATATTGTCAGAACTTTAATATGGGATTGGAGCTCATTTTTTATTGAAAAATTAATTAATTATTATTTTTATTCTATTTTGCAAAGAAAATGTTATGCAATTTTTAGATGATTTTGAATGAAATGAGCACGAAAATTATGGAATAAAAATTATGCATTAAATCAAGAAAAATACAATGGATTACATATGATTTTTGCTTAAAAAAGGTATAAAAATGACAAATCATATATTCATCACGAGCCTTGAGGAATGAGCTACATCTTTGTTCATCTAACCATCCACAAACATAAGAGTAGTCCGAGAGGACCATTCTGACTTTGTAGGAATTGCTACAGGCTTGGATGGTTCAGTTCTTTTGTTGTAGGTTACTGTTAATTTTGGGTATGTACATTTTTTTTGTTTCTTCTATCTTTACTTATACCTTTTGGGAGATGTGTATTGTATATTTATGGACATTTCAGTAGCATATATACGAAGGATAAAAGGAGCCTACCTCGGCGGGTGCAGGTAACTACCTACGCCTGACCTATTTTTTCATTATTTTTTGATTTTTTTGAAATGAAACTTTGAAAAAATTAGATCACTATATATCACCATGGTGTCATTCAAAATTCAACTTAATTTGAGACTCCTATCATCTCCATCAAGACTACCAAATTCTAAAGGTCTCATATTTGCTGAAAATGACCTCTTCTAGATGAGCATGTTAGGAATGCTTGTTTTGCATGAAACTTGAAACACGTATTCTACTCAACATAAAAGTAAAAAAATAATGGAAATAGGCCGGGTGCAAGGAGTTACCTACACCTCAGGGTGCAGGCTCCCTGTCCCCATATATGAATACATTTTGTGAACATGATCATTTGTGAATGAATTTTGTAAATGAAAAAGTTTACTGCATTTTATAATGTTCTTTTATGCTATGCTTCTATGTTGCTTTTTTGCATTGAATGCGAGATTGTATCACGTGGATTGGAATGTTGAGTATCCATGTCCCGAGGGTGTCATTATATTAAGCATTTTTGGGAGACATGGGTGGCAAGCTCCCTCCCCCAACCCCTCCTCTCTCTGTCACTTACTCCAATTTGTTGACCTATACATGCCACTATGAAGAAGGGGGGTCGGGGCGCACACTCAACGGATGGGGTGACTGGGGACGGGGCTAGGCGAAGATGGCTGTCGAGCGGCGACGGTGATGGTTGCTATAGTGGTTCTTGAGGTTGAAGGTGAGGGTAGAAAGGAAGAAGAATAAAGAAGATAAGGAGGATGTCGAACAAGAAAATACATTTTGTATCCTAGGCTTTCTTTTTGGTGACCATTTGTAACATTCATTTGGGGATGGCACCTAACTTAAGGGACACAAGTGATAATGATGTAAGAAGGAAGATGCAGAATTGATATTGCAAAAAGGATGGATTATAACCGATATTACATGATCTAACATGACATAAATATAAAAAAACCTGTAAAATTCGTTCAATTTTATTAGGGATGTGAATCACGCCATTACTCTAATAATTCACCAATTCCCTATCTAATGAGTGTCTTAATGTAGTAATCTATGGAGAACGTTTATCACACGAAAAATATCACATCATATTATTTTAATCTTAGTGAACTGACAACTACACGACTCCATTAATTCCTTTATAGACTATTAACGTTTTTTATACCATTGTTGTATTTTTAGGCTAATTTGTTATTGGATAATCGAGATTATTGCCCTGTTCCTTAGAAACACCTAGCCTTTTCTACTCTATATACAAGGAACAACTAGTTTAAACAACTTCTTGATACATTATCAAACAATTTAATTTGGAAATAAATCACTTGAAACCTTAATTTCGAGATATTTTTTTACTTAAAAAAATCAAAACAACAAGGAAGCTTTTTTATACTAGATGACCTTTTTCTCCACTAACCTTTTTTTAAAATTTTTTAACACTTTTTTTTCACTACTAGGATTCGAACCATGGTCCTTTAAAGTGGGAGCCACTGCTTCTACCACCAGACCATTAGAGGGGTTCTTTTTCTCCACTAACCTTGCCCATGCTTTTTAATGGACCACATAATACGCCTATTTTTTGTTTTGTATGTAGAGAAAAAATGGAAAATGCATCCCATCGATCTCGACTAACAACCTTCTGCCAACTAATTAAGTTAAAAAGAGGCTTCCAGTTTCCCAATGGACAAATCTTTTGTGATGTAGATGAGAAAAATATTTATCACCTAGCTCCCCACTCCATCGGATATTTTGGACTTATTTACTTTCTATTTTTTCACTTCTCTATGATAGTTCTATTTGGAAAGATTGATTTTAAGTTGCCTTTCTTGTACGTGTTTTCTTTATAGAGTAAATTACAAAAAAGAAATTCAGTTACACACCAATTTTCAATTAAAAGCTTCATTTTTCAAATGTAATAAAGAGATATATGATCTTATTTGTTCCTCAAATACATGACCCTTTAAACGTCCGCAACCCTTATATGTCGACATTCTCAAGTTGAAAGTTTAGTTTCCTCTTTGTTACGTTTTAAAAATGGGATCCCTCATTGGGAATTAACGTATAATTGATGCTCTTTTTTTTTTATAATTTACCCTTCTTTGTATGGTCAATAGACCTAAGACTGTCGCAACTCATCCAATACTTCAAATTGATGAGCACGAAGGAATGAAGACCGGCTGTTTGTTATTTGTTTCCATTTTCTCCGAATCATGCTATTTTATATTTTGGGTCAAACATAGATTTTTTTAAGATTTGAATGGAATGTACACCACTAGTCATTGACCATTTTGTCCTCAAACCAACCGATCCATCGAACGAGATCATAATTTTCGAAACGTTGGCCCCACACGCTCTCACCCTCCCAGAATCCCTGACGGACCGCCGAACTCGTACCCTGCACCGTTCCCCGACTATATAAACCCCTGGGCGCAATTACAGCTATCGAAGCTCGCTTTCTGATGGCATCGTGGGAGGATGCCTCTGCAGAGTACTCCATCGCCCTTGAGTACGACGGGCCTCCGGTCTCCGACCACATCCCCACCGTCATGCCTATCGCCATCTCGCCGAAGAAGATCATTCGCTGGAGCTCGAAGATCGTCTTCGATCAACGTGAGGAGATAGTTGAAGTCGGCATCTCGCCGGAAGCATCGCCGTTAGGTCAACGCTCGAGCTCCTCCTCCTCCTCGCCGTCGGGCGGCGCGTCGGCGGCTGTGGGGAGTCGGAGGAGCCGTGGGCCGGGATCGTGCTCCGTGTGCGGGAAAGGGAACCGATTCACGGGAAAGGAGGCGTGCATGGTCTGCGGGGCGACGTATTGTGCGCGGTGCGTTCTGAAGGCGATGGGGTCGATGCCGGAGGGCAGGAAGTGCCTGACGTGCGTGGGTAGGCCGATCGACGAGTCGAGGAGGAGAATGCTCGGGAGAAGCCCGAAGGTGCTCCAGAGGGTGCTGTCATCGGTGGAGGTGGAGCAGATCATGAGGACGGAGAGGAACAGCGAGGCGAATCGGGTGAGGCCCGAGGTGGTGATCGTGAACGGGGAGCCGCTGAGCGAGAAGGAGATGGCTCTGTTGGAGGGCTGCGGGAATCCTCCGGGGAAGCTGAGGCCTGGGAGGTACTGGTACGACAGGGCCTCGGGGCTCTGGGGACTGGTGAGAATTTTTCTCTTTATTTACCAGCGTTTTCCATTTTTTCTCCATTACGAAGGTGATGTTATTAAGACCTGATCCCGCCTCTCCCTCGCACATTCTCGCTTATCAGACCTCTTTGTCCCCCCTTTTGTAAGGGGATTATCAGCGGGCGTTGGAAACTCCCCAAGCCAAGGGGCATCTGTCTGACTGTTAATTTTGGGAAGGAGGGAAGGGCACGGGCTGCCTACCAAATGCCGGTTGGTTTCAAAGCACGGGAGCTGTTGTAGTTAGGCAGGGTTGCTAATCGAATTGAATCATTCGAATTCTACTAGGAATCATTCGAAAATAATTCGAAAATAGTTTGATCCGAAGTCAAATGAATCGAATATGAATTTCATTTGTGGATTGTATTTTCGAACGAATTGAATATGAAATTCTGAATTGACTTGGATTTTAGCAGTTTGTTTCGATTCGACATATACATACATATATATGATGTAGTTTATAGATCTATTATATACACGTAAATATAAGTAAGGTAAATTTTGCAATACCTACAAACTATCCACAATAAAGGACATATATATAATCTTTAATATTTTAATTGTCTAATTCCAAACTTCTCCCTATCACCCCACCATTTTTCCTTCTAATTCTCTCTATCCCCTCATGAGAACCCTAATACCCCGTTTTCCTCCTCCTCTCCCTTCTACCAACCGCTGCCAACCCCATCGACCACCACTAGCTCCCTAGCTCGCCACCGCTAAAACCACCATCTCCCCCACCTCGTCGCCACCACGCCACCTCTCCTTCACCTCACAGCTCCACACATGCATAATCACCCTCCCATCTCCCAACTCATCGTCGACAACACCACCACCATCTCCAGTACTCAACACCTCAACCATCTATCCCTCACCCTGTAGACCGACTCCAATGTTGCTCGTCACCTCCACCATGCTCGATCAGGGTCCCAGTCACCGATGCCGCCTCTCTGCTCCTATTGCTATGTACTTATGTATGTGGATTTATCTCTAGATGCTTCTTCGAGCATCATTTTGCAGCCTTTAAGTATACAACTTCTCTCTTTTAAGGCACATCTGAGTCTCCACAGCTTTCTTGCCTAAGGAACATCTTGCAACCTTTTTATTGAGATGTTCTAATGTGCATCTAGGTGTAATGCCTATTCTCTTGTAGAATGCATCTTTCCAGATTGGACCTGGTCATGACTCCTTGTCATCAACCTTTTTCCTTACAACAATAGAGGATGAATGGTTGATTGGGCTTCTGATGACTTTTTTTCAAGTAATTGTTTCAGGTTCTTTATTATTTGATTTTGTTATTCTTCTGTTTTCCCTCTCTTCTTATTTTCCCCCTCGATCTGATTTTAGTTTAGCATAAAAGGCGCACAACCAAATACTCCGACACTCGCCCTCAAGCTGGAGCATGCAACGCTCAGCTTGGACAAACAGAAAGAAATTCAACTCACAATACAAGACACTACAAACAATATCAACTCAACGCACACAACTGTCGACTGCTGTCGAAGACGTTGCTTCTCATGTCGTGCAGATGAGAGGACGAACGGGCTGGAGTTTGAGTCAACTGAATCTCCGCGTCGGAGAGCATGTGCTTTGTACTGCGTCTGTCAGAGTCACTGCCAAGGAAGGAAATATCGATATCGATATCGTTTCGATACAATGTCGATACCGATATATCGCCAATATATCGGCGATATATCGACGCATATCGCCGAAACCCGGTATCCATTAGGCATTTTCTCCTGTCGATACCCGATATCGTCCATATCGGCGATATATCGGTGACCTGTCGATACCGATATATTGCCGATATATCGACGATATATCGCGATATGGCGATCCCTGGTCACTGCAACTTAAGAATGAGTCTCCACCTGGAGGCTGGAGAACTCTGGCCCGCCACAACAATGTGGGCAGTTGCTCCATCTCTGAAAGGAGCCGAACTGAAAAGCCGTGGAAAAATAAGTGAGCTGCCGACAAAAATAGCAAAGCCAAAGTAGACTTTCCGTCTCTGAGACAACCTGCATAATCTGTATCTGCACACGTTGTCACCTCAAGAGATGTATCCCTACTGAATATAAGACCTGAACTAGGTGAGGTCTTCAAATATCTCAAGATCATATGGACAATATCCATATGCACCTTCCTGGGTTGCTCCATGAACTGACTAACACTGCTCACTGCGAAAGCTATATCCGGCCTGGTGATGGTGGCGTATAAGAGCTTCCTAACAAGTTCTCTATATCTCCTCCTGTCTACCTCCTTAGTGTCATCATCATATAATCTCATGCTTGGATCCATAAGGGTAATAGCATGTTTGCACCCTGTCATACCTGTCTCAGAAAGAAGATCCATCACAAACTTTCTCTAAGTCATCACAAGACCATACTGGTTCCTGACGAACTCTAATCCAAGGAAGTATCGAAGATTGCCAAGGTCCTTAGTTATAAACTGTTGACCTAGGAACTCCTTGGCAGCCTGAATACCCTACTCATCATCCCCTGTAACAACTATATCATCCACATAAATAAGAATAACAACAGTACCTCTCTGTGTCCTCTGAACAAAAAGTGAGTAATCCTCAATAGACCGCACAAACCCCTGTTGCTCTATTAACTCCGATAGCTTTTGGTACCAAGCTCTCGGACTCTGCTTCAGGCCATAAATCTCCTTATGAAGCATGCACACCTTCTGAGACTCCCTCTCAGTAGCAAATCCTGGTGACTGCTGCATATATACTTCCTCCTGCAGGTCCCCATATAGAAATGCATTCTTTACATCAAGCTGGTAAAAAGACCAGTTCCGTGAAACAACAACGGATAGACGAATGCGTAGTGTCGAGTGTCTGGCCACTAGAGAGAAGGTATCCTGATAGTCCACCCTGTAGGTTTGGGTGAACCCACGGGCCACAAGTCTGGCCTTGTAGCGGTCCACACTGCCATCTGCTCTCTGTTTTACCATAAATATCCATTTGCAGTTCTGATATGTATATGGGATAGTAACAACAAAGAGTCCCACCACAAACTTTTTTGTATTCCTCTGAAAGATGATCCAAGGAAACATGCGCAGCAAGAGGATACATGACACATTGTCGACGAGGCTTCCTTAGGGAAATAGGTATCTCTAAGTCATCAGCCTTGCTGTCTTCTGGAATCAATTCTTCATGTGTATCATTCAAAGCTCCAGTGCCATCAATAGAAATAATGTGTTCTTGACATACTTGAGGAGACGTGTTGGATGATGTGGACGGTGCATGAGCAGAGGGGCGAGTAGAAGACCCGCGAGTGTAAACATTGGATAAAAACTTGGACTGGGTATACGGTGATGGAGGTGGTGGAGACGGAGGTGCTACTTGGGGGGCATATGAAGGAGAAGACAGAGGTGAAGGAACCACAACATCCTCTCCAAAACTAGAATTAGACAACCTGTCACCTGTAGGAGAAAAGTACATAATACAACAACAACAAAGCCTTTTCTCACAATTAAGTAGGGTCGGCTACATAGATTCTTCGCCTCCATTCAGATCTATCTTGGGCCAATCCCGGACTTATATCCACAAAACTAAGATCCCTTCGTATTGTCTCTTTCCAACACTTCTTGGGCCGTCCTCGCCCTCTCTTAGCCGGCTCAACATCCCAACACTCGCATCTCCTAACTGGTGCGTCGGCTGATCTTCTTTGCAAATGTCCAAACCATCTTAAACGATTTTCTCGCATCTTATCCTCGATCGGAGCTACACCAACTTTCTTTCTGATTGCATCATTCCGAATCCGATCTTTACATGTGTGTCCACACATCCACCTTAGCATTTTCATTTCTGCTACATTCATTCTCTGCACATGTCTATGGTTCACAGGCCAGCATTCAGATCCATAAAGCATAGCAGGTCTCATGGCTGCTTTGTAAAACTTTCCTTTAATCTTTAAAGGAATTTTCTTATCACAGAGAACAACAGAGGCTCCTCTCCACTTTAGCCAGCCTGCATTTATTCTATTAGTAACATCTCCATCAATTTCCCCATCATGTTGCAGAATAGATCCCAGATATCTAAAGGAATCTCTCTTCTGAATGTTATCGTCACCAATCTTCACCTCGATTCCTTCACCATTGCTTCCATCAAAAGTGCACTCCTTATATTCCGTCTTAGCCCTACTTATACGAAATCCTTTACTCTCCAACTCATATCTCCAGACCTCAAGCTTCTCATTTACTCCATCTCTAGTCTCGTCAATTAACACAACATCATCAGCAAATAACATACACCAAGGTAACTCATCCTGAATGTGACTGGTCAACTCGTCCATAATCAAAGTAAAAAGAAATGGACTCAAAGCAGAACCTTGATGTAAACCAAAGTTGATGTCAAAATATCCAGTCTTCAGGGGACAAAGATTTTACAAGGAGAATATTCTGGCGCACGCTGCATTGCTCTCGGGCGATTGGTCTTCTTTGTAGTGCCTCTTCCTACCTCCTTGTTAGGCTGGATCCTCTCGATCCTTTACTTTTGTAGTTGTTCCATTATCGGGCATCTTCGCCTCTAATAAATTTTTGGGGCGAGCACCGCGTCGTGCCTCCCCCGAAGAGTTGATTTCAAAAAAAAAAATCCAGTCTTCTCAGACGGAGTCCTTACACAAGATAAAGCCCTATCATACATGTCCTTTATGATGTTAATGTATAGGACATGTATTTGTCTCTTCTCCAACACTCTCCATAATATCTCTTGTGGGACAGAATCATAAGCCTTCTCCAAATCAATAAAGATTAGGTGGAGGTTCTTCCTTTAGCTCTATAAATCTCCATTGTTATCCTAAGCAAATGGATGGCTTCAGTCGTTGAGCGACCTGGCATGAATCCGAATTGATTTTCTTTTACATTGGAAATTTTCCTCAACCTTCTTTCGATCACACATTCCCAAATTTTCATAGTGTGACACATCCGCTTGATACCTCTATAATTTGAACAATTTTGAATGTCTCCTTATTCTTATAAAGAAGCACCACGATACTCCTCCTCCAATCTTCAGGCATTTTCTTGCTTCGCCAAATAATATTGAATAGATTAGTAAGCCAAGTGAAACCACGCTCACCTAAAACTCTTCATACTTATACATGGATGTCATCCGGTCCTACACCTTTTCCAGGTCTCATAACCTTCAAAGCCTCATCTTCTTCCTTTCTTTGTATCCGTCTATAGCATGCACGATTCAAGTAACTTTCACAACAAGCTAGATCACCCAAAGTGATATCTCTATTTCCTTCCCCAATGAAAAGTTTATGGAAGTACTGCTCCCATCTAGTCTTTATATCCTTCTGAGTAACAAGCACATGACCTTCCTCGTCCTTAATGCATCTCACTTGAGAAAGGTCTTTGGTTTTTCTTTCTCTTGCTCTGGACAACCTGAATATATCCTTCTGTCCCTCTTTAGAGTCGAGATTTTTATACAAAACTTCATAGGATTTTGACTTAGCTTCGCTTACGGCCTTCTTTGCTTCCTTCTTCGCTATTTTGTAGTTTGTGACAGTTTCCTCTGTTCTATCCTTAGACATAGCTTTGAAGCAAGCTCTTTTTATTTTTAGCTTCTCTTGCACCCCTTCACTCCACCACCAAGCCTCCTTTTGACATGGAGTTCCTCCCTTTGACTCGCCTAGCATTTCTTTGGTTACCTTTCGATACAAGATGCTACCGCCTCCCACATCTCGTTTGCACTACCGCTACAATCCCAAGATAAGTCTTCTAAAACCTTCTCCCTGAAGCTCGCTTGCTTCAGTGGAAGATTCCACCATCTAGTTCTAGTTATCTTAGGAACCCTCCGTTTCTTTACCAACCCTTTCATTTGTACATCAAGACTAACAAACGATGTTGGATTGTCAAACTCTCTCCTGGGATTACTTTGCAGTCTTTACAATACAGCGTATCTCTTCTCCTCAACGCAAAGTAATCTATCTGTGTTCTACTTGGCCCACTCTTATAAGTGATTAAATGTTCCTCCCTCTTCTTGAAGAGAGTGTTTGCTATGAAAAGATCATATGCCGTTGCAAAATCCATGATGGCTTTTCCCTCTTCATTTTTATCCCCAAAACCATGTCCTCCATTAACACTAGCATACCCTGAAGCATCTTTTCCCACATGTCCATTAAGATCTCCACCGATGCAAATCATCTCTCTTTGTGGGATTGCTTGTAGACTCTTATCCAAATCCTCCCAAAAAGTTTGTTTAGTCCTTTCATCTAAACCAATTTGCGATGCATAAACTGAGATGATATTCAGAATTTCTTCTTCAAGTACCAATTTTAGCAAAATAATTCGATCTCCGAATCTTTTCACCTCAACCACATAATCCTTCAAATTCTTATGAACAACCACTCCAACACCGTTTATACCCTTATCTTTACCTGAATACCAAAGTTTAAAGCCTGTCTTCTCAACCTCCCTTGCTTTCTCTCGAACCCATTAGTCTCTTGAAGACATAGTATATGAATCTTCCTTCTTTCAATCGTATCCACTATCTCCATCAACTTTCCAGTTAAAGTGCCAATATTCCAACTACCAATCCGCAACTTCCGTTGCAATCTCTTTTGGAATAACTTCTTTACTCGCATGCGTCCATTATGCAAGAACCCTTGTAAATTTTGGACTGCATCCGGGCGGTGGTGCATCGGAACTAGCTTAATTACCCGCATGCATTCCTCATGCGAGAACCCTTGCAAATTTTGAACTACATCCAGACTGCGATGTAGCGGCCCTTGCCAATTTTTCATTGCATTCGGGCGATGCAACGCGTCGCAAGTAGGGAACGCCCTAACGAAATCTGTATGTTTGCTTAAATCCATGTTGAAAAGATCCGACTGTCATGAGGCAACTTCTTAAATAGTATTTTTTTTAAGAAAAAAGTACTATTTAGGAAGTTGTCTATGATTGTTTTACGCTGGCTGTCGACTACCTAACGCAACCCTCCTCATTTATCCGGGCCTGGGACCGGCCATGGCCGAGTTAGAAAAGTACATAATAGATTCAAAAAATGTGACGTCTGCTCTCACATAATATTTTCGTCCTACAAGATCGAAACATCTATACCCTTTTTGAGTACGAGAATAATCGACAAACATACATTTGACAGCTCTAGGTGAGAGCTTGTCACGGCCAAGAGTGAAGTTGTGGATAAAGGCCACATATCTAAAGACTATGGGAGTGAGAATAGTTCATTCTTGGGAAACACAATCAAGAAGGGAACTTTCTCCTCAAGAATAGTGGATGGCATGCGGTTCACCAAGTAGTAGGCGGTGAGAACCGCATCCCCCCTGAAAGAATGAGGGGTAGGACTCTGAATCAACAAGGTCCTCGTGACATCAAGAAGGTGATGTTGTTTACGTTCTGCCACAACATTTTACTATGAAGTATAATTGCAAGAAGTTTGATGAACTATACCAAAAGACCTGAGAAATTCTGATAAATGTAATGTGGAAAATTCCAAAGCATTATCCGTACGAATGAATTCCACATTAACAGAGAAGATGTTGTTGGCTTCAATAGGAAAAGATTTAATGATAGCGCATGCTTCAGACTTATGTTTTAACAAGAATACCTAAGATAGTCTAGAATAATCATCCATAATAACCATATAAAAGTGATGCCCATAATGATCAGGAACAGGACTAGGACCCAAAATGTCAAAATGAAACAACTCAAAAGACCGACTACTGTTACGACTCGAACGATTCAGAAACGAGGAGCGATGATGCTTCCCAAGCTGATAAGCTTCACAGTCCAATGTAGTACGAGTAGACATCCGCGGGAGCATATGAATCATCTTTTGCAGAGGAAGGTGGTCAAAGCAAAGATGCCACATGAAATGGGAAATAGATCCCGAAGGAATAGAAGCAACCCAACACATAGAGGTATGGAAAGGGATCAAAGATGGCACGACAATATAAATCTTTTGTAATTTGACTAACAGACAAGAGATTCATATGAAAATCGAGAGCATATAAGACGTTCTAAAGATGCATAAACAGGGCTAGAACAATCTCCCCCTGACCAATAATGGGTAGTCGAACCCATTAGCAATGACCACGGATCTCCCAGGTGGGATAGACCTGTAAGAGTTAAACTGCGTCCGATCTCCACACATATGATGTGACACTCCAGAATCCATAATCCAGTCCGTCACATCGGAACTGCTACAACTGATAAACGCATAAGGAATACCTGATGAACTGGATGACGCTATGGCAGTAGTGTTGTATCTGAGGGACCTGCACTCGGAGTCGTAGGGGTGCTCATCATCTCTCGAAGTCTCGACACAATATTGTTAAAACATTTATAAATAATGTTAAAACAAAATACAATATTAATCTATATTTCATGGGATTTTTAATATTAAGAAAACACAGATTATAATGACACATTAATAAGTTTATTTATATACAATAAGTACGGTTAATTTTATGCTAGGGTTAGTTGACAATGTTAGTTAGTTAATACTGAATCTTATTGAATTGTTTAATTTAGATGGATAATAAGTATGACTAACATCCCAAAAAAGAAAGGGGTATAACTGATATTGCAGAAGTTAAGAAGGTACAAGTGATAAACCCAATAGGAGTGAGGATCGTGATTATGTTTGAGAAGAGTCATGTTAACATTTAAGCAATAATTGTGATGGGGAGTTATAATGTGGTCGTGAAAATTAGGAGAAGAATGGTGGTTGTCGAAGGTCATTGCTCACAGGAGCGGTTGGGAGGTGGGAGGCGATGCCTCGATCATTGGATGAGGTGTATCTAAGGGTTGACAAAGAGGCGTGGATGGAGGGTTTTGATGAGATCAGATGGCTGGAAGGCTGAACGAGAATGAAAGATCCAATGGTGGAGGAAGGATGCAGGTTGTAAAGAATGGCTGGGCCACGTAGGTAGATGTGGTGGCCCTACGTGGCCCAATAGAAAATTTGAAAATGAAGAAAATAAAGAAAATCAAAATAAAATAAGTATATGCGCCAAATCAAAAAGTGTTCAACATGAATTTTGTAGATCTTTCAAGATCTACAAATTCAAGTGGAACGAATACATCATTCGCACATAGATATATTTTTGTAAGTATTTTTTAAGTAGTTTAAAAAATACTTATTTAATTTCTTTTGTGATTTTTTGTTTTTGATTTATAAATAATGTTAAAAACAAATATATATAATATTAATCTATATTTCATGGGGTTTTTAATATTAAGAAAACACAGGAAATAATGACACATTAATAAGTTTATTTATGCACAATAATTATGGTTAATTTTATGCAGGGGTTAATTGACAATGTTAGTTAATTAATACTAAATCTTATTGAATTGTTTAAGTTAGGTGGATAATAAGTAATAAATATGCTGATAAATCATGGATTTCTCAGGGGTATGACTAATATTCAAAAAAACAAAGGGGCATAATTGATATTGCAGAAGTTAAGTAGGTATAAGCAATAAACCATATTATTTAATTATTTAAACCCTTATTATCAAAATTTACCAATCCATCAAAACTGGGTTAATCTGGATCAACCTGATCCATGGTTGGACCAAATTTTTTTATTTTTATATTTTAAAAGTAATTACATGAGACCAACCAAACTAACTAGGTCAAGGTTGGTTCCCAGTCCACTCGATCTGACTAACCGATCCAATCCAGTGTTTTAAACCCGGCTTCTAACATGGAAGACATTAAGTCGCTGATGAGATAACGAGCAACGACAACATCCTCTCCCCAATAGGAGTGATGATCACGATTATGTATGAGAAGAGTCATGTTAACATTTAAGCTGCTCCGCCCCTTCACGTGCATTTGGGCGCTGTGGCTTGCTAGGAACGCGAAGATTTTCGGGGGTCAAAGGTTTTACAAGGAGAATATTATAGCACACGTCTCCTTGCTTGTGAATGACTGGCTGCTCCTGTAATGCGTTTGGTGTGTGTTTTCTATTTTGGGCCCTCAGGCGGGATCCACTCGATCCTTAGTGTTTGTTAAACTTTTCTTCCTCCTTTTCTTCTTCGTCGTTTTTAAATAATATTTGGGGCGAACACCATGGCGTGTATCCCCAAAAGTGCTTTGGTTTCAAAAAAAACATTTAAGCAATAATTGTGAGGGGAGTTATAATGCAGTCGTGAAAACTAGGAGAAAATGGCAGTTGTCGAATATCATCATTGCTCACAGGAGCGGTTGGAAGGTGGGAGGCAATGCCTCAGCCATTGAATGAGGTGCATCTAAGGGCTGAGAAAGAGGCGTGGATGGAGGGTTCTGATGAGATCAGATGGCTGAAAGGCTGAATGAGAATGAACGGCTCTGATCAACTGATCAGAGAAGATCCAACGGTGGAGGAAGGATGCAGGTTGTAAAGAATGACCGGGCCCCACATGTGTATGTGGTGGCACTACATGGCCCAATAGGAAAAATAGAAAATGAAGAAAATAAAGAAAAATCAAAATAAAATAAGTACACACGCTAAATCAAAAAGTGTTCAACATGAAAATTGTAGATCTTTCAAGATCCACGAGTTTCATGTGGAACACAAAGTCAGAATACAACATTTGTAAATAGATATATTTTTGTAAGTATTTTTAAGTAGTTTAAAAATACTTATTTTAATTTCTTTTGAGATTTTTTGTTTTTGATTTATATATAATGTTAAAACAAATATATACAATAATAATCTAATTTTCATGAGATTTTTAATATTAAGAAAACACAGAAAATAAAGGCACAATAATAAGTTTATTTATGTACAATAATTATGGTTAATTTATACAGGGGTTAATTGACAATGTTTGTTAATTAATACTGAATCTTATTGAATTGTATAAATTAGATGGATAATAAGTAATAAATATGCTGATAAATCATGGGTTTATCAGGGATGCAACTAACCAAAAAAGAAAGGGGTATAATTGATATTACAGAAGTTAAGAGGTACAAGTGATAAAAACCCTATTATTTAATTATTTAAACCCTTATTTTCTTAACTTACCAAACCATCAAAACCGAGTCAATTTGTGTCAACCCGGTCCGATCATCAATTCATCCAATTTTTTTTCTTTTTTTTAAATTAATTACATGAAACCAACCTTACCAACTAGGTCGAGGCTAGTTCCCAGTCCACCCGGTATGACTAACCGATTCAGTCCAGTGTTTTTAACCCGGCTTCTAACAAGGATGACATTAAGCAGTTGATGAGATAACAAGTAGTGACAGTATCCTCTCCCCAATAGGAGTGAGGAGCATGATTGTGTATGAGAAGAGTCATGTTAACATTTAAGCAATAATTGTGATTACTATGAGCAATATCGTTTTGCTAGGATGTAGGCGCATGATGTCTAATGGAGTATCCCATGAGACTTGAAAGACTTAGATAACGGACCTGTTCCGGAGAATTATTGTAACAAACATATTTGACGTTAACAGAAAAAGATTCTTTATTTCAATTATAAATATTCATAATAGACCCAACCTCAGACTTATTTTTCATCAGAATGACCCAAGAAGTCTGATAAATCATCAACAACAACAACTAAATAAAACATGTGCCTCCAGTGATCAGGGACATGACTTGGACCCTAAATATCAAAATTCAACAACTCTAATAAATAAGTACTGTTATGATTCGAATGTTTAGGAAAAATGATAGGATGATGCTCCCCAACCTGGCAAGTCTCGCATTGAAAACTGAACAGAGAATATTTAAGGGAGGACTTTACACATCTTATGTCGAGGAACATGACCGAACTGAAGATGCTACATATATGAGAAGATTAGTCCAGTGGAGGTGGAAAATCTGCCTGCATATGGAGACTAGACTAATTTGTAGAGACCCTCTTGCTCACGACTACATCCGATCACCATGCCTATATGTATATTATGATGGTTAAAACACAAGAGAAGAAGTGTAAAAAATAGCACGATAGTTCATGTCCTTTGTAATATGACTGATAGGGCATCAATTGAACTTGTCCCTTTCATGTAATAAGAGAATATCTCTAATGGACAAATGACTATATATCAACCTGGAGGAATGGTGCTATAGGATGTGAATTGTTCTCTATCACCTCAAAGATGATGAGATGCACCAGAGTCACTAATCTATTCTGAGTTATCATCACTGTGGCATGCAGTAAGAGCATAATCAACATCTGAGGTACTCACAGATGCTGCAACATCAGACGAGGCTAGAGAAGCACTACATCTGAAGAATAAGTGATTCGCATGTGTATCACTACATTTGAAAAATAAGTGCAATATGATGATCATCTCGACGAAGGCCCATAATCTCCCTTAGACGAGAGACCAGATCACCATATTTCTGATATGCAGATGTAGCGACGTGCTTAAATTTCTCAGCAACACGAACATATGCAGATGACCATTCATCCTTAGAGTGCCCTATATGGTTGCAGTATGTGCACTGAGGGTGAGGACGGCCACTTCCTCTACTGCGATCACCACATCCTTTAACTGAACCGAACATCCTCTATCGTGAGATGCTACCATAGCAGAGGATGTCTGAGTAGTAGAGGCATAAGGATTTGTAATTCTACTGAGACGATTGTAAGCCTCCTCCTTGGGAGGGATAAAGACACTGATAAGAAGCTTATTATTGTTGGCATCATATTGGGGATGAATAACCGTAAAAAAACACCAACTATTGTGTTGTTCCTCTAGACCATCAACTATTCAGGACTAGCACTAAGGGGCATGTAGCTATGAAGCTTTTGTAATTTGCCTCTCGGCCATAAGTAGAATGCATAGGGAGTATGACCACCCTATTTTGTAGTGAAGATGACATAATGGAGTTGGAGAATCTTTATCTCATTCTTTATCTGGAAGTACATGGTGGCAAGAATGTCCCGTACCGTGTTTGCAGTGGGCTGATGTAGAATATTGTTGGCCATCTCTATTATAAGAGAGACAAACACGTACTCGTGCATTATCCCGCTTCCATGAAACATTTGCTCCAGTCTTGCCTGTTGGCTCGAGTTGCGTCATGATGTACTCTTTATTGTTACTCAATTATGCTCATGAGCTGCATTGCTAATAGTTCGCAGTTGGTCCATCCATCTTAACGATGGGAGCGGGGCCTTTGAATGCCCTAAAAGCTGGAGATGAATGCATATCAATTTATCTTTTGCCATGACGAATGAAGGAGACCAGGAAGGAGACGATTGGATGGTAGAACAATTTGATTTTAGTCTATATGATCATGTAGCGAACAAGCCATATGTACAGACCTAGAGTACAACCTTTCCCATCACCTTTGTCAACACTTTAGGACATTAATTGGATTTAGAGCGTCAACTCTCAGCTCGACGTGCAGGGCATGTAGGGCCAAGCCAGATGCCTTAAGAGACTATGTAGACCACTACCTACTGTATGCCTGGATCTGAGGCGACATGTACCACCTAGGGTTCCGTGTTGGGCCACAGACAAGGCTCGAGACTGTGCGCGGGGATGACGTGAGGGGGAGGGTCCACCTACGAGGTTCTTATGGCATCGATGATAGTGCCATGCATGCTCTAGGGAAAGGAGAATGGTCCGATGGGTAGGTTTTGGTATCAAGAGGTTACCGGAGCTCCGGTCCAAGACAATCGCTTTGATACCACGCAGAATGAAATGAATAACTTGTTTATTCAAAGGCCATATATGGCTCCTTTGCGGAAAGAAATAGATAACTTGTTTATTCTGTGCAAATAACTATTGGAGAAATTACATAAAAGCAAAACAAAGAATACATAAATACTACTTCCTATAACATCCTTTATATAAAGGAGAAACCCTAGAGGGAAAAAATGGAAGGGAAAATTATATAAGGACATAACATATGACATAATCGTTGTTTCCTATAAGAACGTTGGATTGTCTGACAATTGGTTCTCAAAGAGGCGGCGGTGTATATTGGATTGCAACAAAGGTAGAGTAACAACTTGATCCTGATTGAAACAATGATGATTTTGGATGCTAGAGATGATGGTGCTGGGTGATAGGGTTGGAAGTCATGAATGATCTATGTAGAGATATTTCTATGTTCTCTGTGCACCTCTTTTTATTTTATTTCTTTATATCGATTTTATGTAATTTACCCATAGGTCTCTCCTCTATATAAAAGAGCTTAGGGTTCCCAAGAATATATAGCTTTTCTATTTTTCCCAACATGGTATCAGAGCAACAATCCTAGATCGGAGCTTCGTATCCTAACCCTAAACCTAACCCACACCCCTTTCTCCCTCCAAGGCCGCCAGCGTCGTCGTCGCCTCGTCACTCATCAAGCTGCCACCGCTGCCTCTCTGCTAAACCGCCACTGGGTTGGCTTCCTCTTTCCACCTTCGAGCCGCATTGCCGCCACTACTGGCCTACTGTGAACCCCCGAGGATCCGGGTACCCGTTTACGCTACTTTCGTGGCATTTTATTCACAAAAATCGCACAAATTACAGAAAAATTGGGAAATTTTTCACGCTGAAAACGACATTCACAACCACATTCATAACCACAAGCTAATAGAAACAAATGTCACAAAAATTTTATTTCATTAACTTTCATTTATATATAACATGTACAGTGACTAGCAGTACATACAATATTCCCAAAAATCTGACTGAAGAGAAAAGAAGTATTTTACATTATCAACCGATCAAAAACTGAGACAAAAGAAACCATACCGTCTAGTATATACCCTGTCTCCTGAAGTCATTAACCCGCTACTGCGCTAAAGGCTCCTTGCCTGCCATGCATGCAAGGAAGAAAAGGCGTCAGCGGGCGCTGGTACTTCCCATAAGCTTACATATAAAAAAAAATCAACTGGCATTTAAAATGTTCAAAAGTAAACAAGTAGAAAGGTGAAACATGTACAATTTACATCTACTTGTTCAGGTAAAAAGAGTTTTCAAGTTGTGTGCAAGCATCTCTAATTATTTCCCTTTAATCCAACACTTCCCATATATGACATAATTATATTATATATGAATATTCATATATATATGAGTGTAAGTATTATATCATCATTTTTTTCAGAGATCATATTTGTGAGTGATGATGGAAAAGTTTGAGATTTGAAATGGTTTCTTGATATATATATATGTGTGTGTGTATTTAGATTAAGTCTAGCGGATAGTCTGTGGTCTTGGTTAATGTGTAACCTCACACTATGACTCTAAGACTTGAGAATGTTTTAGGGTTGGGGTGCCTCCGTAGGCATGCGATGTTGTATAATGCATCCTAACTAAGTTCCCAACACGTCCACTAGCTTAATGAATTTTCGAATCAGATTATAGTTACTTCCATTTACTCAACTTTGATTGTAATCCCTTCAAACCTCAAGTGCAACTGTCTCAGATGTAACCCTAGATGATGTAGATATAGATATGGATGATCTGGATGTAGAATCGCCAAGTCTGTTGGCGAAAGTAAACTCAAGCGGTGAAGAAGCCAACAAAAGGGCTCTTCCGTCTTGCCCTCTAATTGGAAGTGCGGTCTAATAGAGGGATATGTCTACTCCCAAACTACGTCACTGAGACGGGTGAGAGACTCTCCGGAAAAGTCACTCCAGAAAAACGACCCGATTAGTACGGGCGACCGAGCTCGTACGTAAAACTGAAAACCAAGGATCCCCCGCCTGGGTATCCTAAACAGAGGGTCAGCGGAACCGGTCTAAATTCGGGATCCCAACGAGGCGTAAAAACACTGCGAGCTCGCGTAAAAATCGAAAAGGGACTGGGATCCTAGACCCGCGCACTTGGCGGCCGCTGCCCAAACTGAGCTTCCTATCTTCCGCCCAGTTGAGGGTCACCGCTAGGGTTGAGCATGGGCCGGGTTGGGGTCGGGTTTGCCTTGGCCCGGCCCAAACCCATTTTAGTATATGGGCTAACGGGTCGGGACTAGGCCCGTTTTATTTTTTAAAATCTAGGCCCAAGCCCAAGCCCGGCCCAAACATTATGGGCCGGGCCGACCCATTTTAGCAGAATCGGCGTATACAAATATATAAGGATTTTACTGAAAGCGGGGGCAGAAGATACACCTTCAGACAGTGATGGGGATACGAACAGGATAATGATATTGTAGCTTAAAACGAAACATGAAAAAAAAATAGTGATTGGAATACTATAGTTGTTTCGAAAAATTGAGAGGATATCTAATTCTCATAAAGCTAGAATAACTTGATGATGTCGATGAGGAGGCTGATAACTACATCAAGAGAATGCGAAGCATCGTACTTGTATACATATTCTCCCAATATATTGGGCAGTTTCATGCTATGGAAGCAAGTAAACGAATAGATTGTCATACCGTATCGGTGTCCACTAGTCTAGATGGTAACCGAAACACAATTAGCATTGATCTAACTTCATATCAATAACAAGATAGAACTGGTGTCAAAGCATAATGAAATTTGTTTCGAGTCGTGTATTCTACTTCTTTCGTATGAAGTACTTGTGCAGAAAAGTACTTTTCAGTCCAATTTCATGTCTAGGACAGACTCGATTTTCTAACAAAAACTCAATCAGTGTACAAACAGAGCGCTTATCAATCAGTAAAGTTAAGAACGGTCAAATATCGAACTCCATGATTCGCAAACTCTACAGATTTTCGAAACATCAGCAAATCACGTAGTAAAGAACACTTACTTTCAACCACCAAACCATAATAAACCATGAAGAACATGTTGTTCCATGGAGATGAAGTCAGCTGCTCCAACACGACCTGCACGGTAGACGCACACGATTATCTATCCATGACATTAAAACCAGTCAAAATCCTTTCAATTTCAGAAAGCACTCACCTTTTTAGCTACAACTTTGTTCCCCTTCTGCCCTTTGAAGATGATCTCCATTAACTTGTGTAGAAAGTGCCCAAACGGCCCTCCATATGCAAATCCATAGAGCTGCACACAAGTAGGGTTTCCACTTCATCAAATCGAAAACCTACATCACGAAACCCTAAAAAAATCACGTACACACCATGATCAGAAGCAACCTCCTGGTCTGAAGCTTCTTGATACCAGAGATCTTCTGAGTAATGGCCTGAAGTGATAGCCAAATAATAAGAAAACCCACAAAGCCAAACATCGAGATTTGGATAAAAAACAGGGAAAGAGTGCCAGCACCACCTCGACAAAAAACCCTTGCCCGGTTACCTGGAGGCTGCAGTCGATGACGATCAATGAGAGGCTCCCACTGCCAACAATGTAGGCCGTAAGCGGCTTATCCCCAGTCCTCAGGACTCCTCGTGCGAGAAATAAATTTGGGGGTCCGATGGGGTAACGTCATGACGGGGGAAGGGAAGGGCCGAAGAGGAGGCGAAAGATGTTCCTGGTCGTGGACTCCTGGGAAATGGAGTTTAGATTTTAGTGGAAGCCGAACAGTCGAAAACCTCTATTGGCTATTGTTGCCCACATCACTCAAAGTCTCAAACCAAATCCGTGCACACTCCAGCTGGGCCCCATCCCACCACCTGGAAATCTCGACAAAGCAAAGCAACCCCATTTCAAATATAGCTGAACCTGTATGGGCCATATCTCCAAGACTCCAACCCAAACTAGAACTGATCGGGTCAGGTTCGGGCCTTAAATCGGGCTGTTGTAATGGGCCGGGCTATCGGGCTCTTGGGTTTGGGCCTTATCAGACCCGAACCCGGCCCGAAAAGCAGTTTGGGCTTGATTTAAGGCCCAAATCCCGGCCCAATAGATAATTGGTTCGGGTTCGGGTCGGGTTACACGGGTCGGGTTTCGGGTCGGGTCGGGCCGACTATAAAAACCTCAAAGGGAGTCTCGTCCTCGAGACTCGAGTTAAGGCTTATTAGGTGTCTGGTTGGAATTTCATGTCCATAAAAACCTCAAAGGGTTTTGAACCCATAAAACCTCAAAGAGAAAACAAGCCATATATTTATAATGTATCTAATTACAAAAGCTTGTTTTGCTGACTACATCAGAATAGCTGCGGGTATCGTGCCCGCATGTCGGCTTCAGTCTCCCATGTCGCTTCCTTGACGCCGTGTCGGTGCCACAAAACCTTGACCAATGAAATCTCTTTGCTGCGAAGCTTCTTCACGGCATGGTCAAGTATCTGGACAGGCTTCTCCTCATAGGTCAGATCCGGCTCTACATCGAGATTCTCGTAAGTGATGATATGGCGAGGGTCATGGACATACTTCCTCAGATTGGATATGTGGAAAACATCATGAATAGCTGAAAGATGTGGAGGAAGGGCTACTCGGTATGCCACTTTCCCCACTCTAGCTAGAATCTCAAAAGGTCCAACATATCGCGGCGCCAACTTGCCACGAACACCGAATCTTTGCACTCCCTTCATGGGAGATACTCGCAAAAATACCAAATCTCCAACCTATAATCGATAGGAGTGTCATTAATATGAGAGTAATTTGGACATATATATATGTCATAGATGAAGAAGAAATAATTAGATTACCTGGAACTCTAATTCTCTCCTCCGACGATCCGCATAGCTCTTTTGGTGGCTCTGTGCCGTCAGAAGCCTCCGCCTCACAAGATCAACAGCTCTCGCAGTCTCCTCCAAGAGATCCACGGAATATAAAGCATGATCACCTACCTCACGCCAACTGAGAGGTGTGAGGCATCTCCGCCCGTATAGGGCCTCGAATGGTGCCATGCCAATACTGGAGTGATAGCTGTTGTTGTACGTGAATTCCACCAAAGGCAAATGGTCCTTCCAGGACCCTTTTCACTCCAAAGTGCATGCGCGAAGTAGATCCTCAAGTGTCTGAATGGTGCGCTCACTCTGCCCGTCTGTCTGCGGATGATAAGCAGAACTCATCTTCAGCTCTGTCTGTAGTGCTGACATGAACTGCTGCCAATAGTGAGATGTAAATCTCGAATCCCTGTCACACACCACCTCTCGTGGTATACCATGTAGCCTGATAATGTTCTGCACATAGAGCTTAGCCAACCTAGATGGAGTATAAGTCGTGTTGACAGGTATGAAATGGGCTGACTTGGTCAACCTATCAACGACGACCCATATGGAATCATGGCCACCTGGTGTCTTCGGTAATCCCGTGACAAAATCCATAGAAATGCTCTCCCACTTCCACTCGGGAATGGGGAGAGACTGCAGTAATCCTGGTAGTCTCCTGTGCTCAGCCTTGACCATCTGACAGGTCATGCATCTGCTAACATGTAGCGCCACATCGCGCTTCATCCCATCCCACCAGAAATGGCGACGCAGATCACGGTACATCTTCGTACTGCCTGGATGGATAGATAACCGTGAACTGTGTGCCTCATCAAGTATGTCTCTGCGGAGCTGCTCGTCATTGGGTACAACAACCCGTCCTGCCTTCCATAAAATAGACTCCATCACAACAAAGTCGTCAAATTCGTCCTTGACGGCGCGCATGTATCTATCTCAGATCCAAGGATCGGTCTTCTGGCCTTCTACAATACGATCCCAAAGGCTGCTGTATCGTGGAGGCACGGCGGTAGAAATGGATGCGCTCTCCTGAGGATGCCAATCACTCAAAGCTGCAAGTGTATCCCACGTGTATAGCCAGTTCGCCGTACCCTCTGCATGTGCTCTCCTGCTAAGTGCATCAGCCACCACGTTTCCCTTACCGGGATGGTAAGAGATCGTGCAATCATAATCCTTCAGCAGCTCGAGCCATCTACGCTGCCTCATGTTCAGCTCCTTTTGATCAAAGATGTACTTCAGACTCTTGTGGTCTGTGAAAATCTCGAAGTTCACCCCATATAGATAGTGGCGCCAGATCTTCAAGGCGAAGACAACTGCCGCCAACTCCAAGTCATGTGTGGGGTAGTTCCGCTCGTGCGGTCTCAACTGTCGTGATGCGTAAGCAATCACCTGTCCTCTCTGCATCAACACTGCTCCGAGACCTTCTCCAGATGCATCCGTGTAGACTGCATAGTCCTGAGTGCCTGAAGGAAGAGCAAGAATAGGCGCTGTGGTCAACCTCTCCTTCAGTGTCTGGAAGGCCTGCTCACATGAATCGTCCCAAATGAATGGAACTCCCTTCTGCGTCAAACGTGTCAATGGACGGACGATGCGTGAAAATCCGCTGACAAAGTGTCTGTAATAGCCCGCTAATCCGAGGAAGCTCCGAATCTGAGTGACTGTCTTGGGCTGCTCCCAAGACATAACTGCATCTATCTTCGCAGGATCAACCGCGATACCTGCCCCAGAAATGATATGCCCGAGAAACGAGACCTGGGATAACCAGAACTCACACTTGCTCAACTTGGCATATAGCTTGTGCTTTCGTAATGTATCTAAGACGATCCGCAGATTATTAGCATGATCCCCTTCATTCCGTGAATAGATGAGCACATCATCGATGAACACCACTACAAACTTGTCCAAGTATGGACGGAAGATACGGTTCATCATATCCATGAAAGCCGCAGGTGCATTGGTGAGCCCAAACGGCATCACCACAAACTCGTAGTGTCCATAGCGAGTCCTGAAGGCTGTCTTCGGAATGTCCGACTCGCGAATCCTCAGCTGATGGTAACCTGAGCGAAGATCGATCTTCGAGAAAACCGAAGATCCCTGGAGCTGGTCAAACAAATCATCGATACGTGGCAAGGGATAACGGTTCTTCACCGTTCTCTTGTTCAGCTGCCTGTAATCGATGCATAGTCTCATGGATCCATCCTTCTTCTTGACAAATAGAACCGGAGCACCCCAAGGTGAAGTGCTCGGCCTCACGAATCCCAAGTCAAGCAACTCCTGCAACTGCACCTTCAGCTCCCTCAACTCGGCTGGTGCCATGCGATATGGTGCCATAGAGATCGGCTGCGTATCTGGCAACAATGTGATCTCGAACTCAATCTCCCTCTCAGGAGGTAGTCCTGGTAGCTCATCAGGAAATACGTCAGGGTATTCTGAGACTACTCGGATGTCCTGTATCATCGACTCCTGATCAGACACCTCCCGAACAAAAGCAAGATATGAATCGCAACCCTGATCAACAAGTCGTTGGGCTCGCAATACTGAAATGTACTCCATAGTGGAGTCATGTGTAGTACCCTCAAAAGTGAACTCGGGTAGATCTGGAATCCTGAAGACAACCGTCTTCCTAAAGCAATCAACAAGTGCATGATGAGTGGATAGCCAATCCATGCCTAAAATCAAATCGAACTCATCAAGCTGTAGGAGTAGACAGTCTGCGATCATCTCGTAACCGCCAATCAGTACGGGCAAGTGCCTGACTATCAGAGATATGACAAATAACTGGCCACCTGGCCCTCGGATGTGATATGGAGACGATAGCGTCTCTGCAACTCTATCTAAAGAAACAAGCAACCTCGAAGCAAGGAAAGAGTGTGTCGCACCGGAATCAAATAAAACATGGAAAGGTCGGCCCAAGACTGAGACCATACCTTTCACTACAGTAGCGGCTGAACGTGCCTGCTCCTCAGTAACGGCATGTAACTGCCCCTGCCTGGCTGATGCAGCACTAGATCCCGCCACACTCTGCATCTGTCTCGGCTGCTGTCGCCTAAAGTTGGAGTTCCTGCCACGGAAACTCCCTGAACGCTGTGTCTGAGGCTGTGGCTGCGAAGGCTGTGGCTGAGGCTCGCTAGAAGCCTGTGGGCACTGTGCTCGGTAATGTCCCCACTCGTGACATCGGTAACACCGGACTGGTCGAGTAGAGGGAGTAGCTGTGTCCGTGCTCCGAGCTGGTCCTGCAGGTGGTCTATCTGCTCGCTGCGACCCAGATGGTCGAGTGGACTCTGTACCTCGTCCGGCAAGTGCTCCTCCTAGAGTAGTCGATGGAGAAGAGCGAGCACTGCCAGAGAATGTCGAACCTGTAGGTCGGAACCGTCTGGCTGACCTCTGCTGCTGAAATGGTCGACGTATCGGCCCAAAATATCGCCGCGGTCTAGGCGGTGCTCCAGACGAGCTCCCGTAACGTCTCCCTCTAATGTCCTCGAACTTCTCCGCAGCATCGGTAGCCTCGGAGATAGAAGTGATGTGTAGTCCAGCCAGCTTCTCCTGTACTTCCTCTCGCATGCCACCAATGAACTTTTCCAGATTCTCTTCTGGAAATGCGCCAGCTGCTCGTGTGTGTCGTGACAACTCTGTATATCTGATAAAGTAATCCCTGGCTGTCATCTGTCCCTGACGAAGCTCTGCAAACAGTCAGCGCTGGGACTCCTTCCACTTCGCAGAAAAGAAGTGGGCTCTGAACCTCGTCGCAAAATCGTTCCAAGTAGGCTCTCGGCCTAACTTGGACACTACGGCCTCCCACCATCGCTCGGCGAAGTCTATCAGTGAATACTCTATGAAAGATAGCCACGTGTTTCGTGGCGCATGGATTGCCCTGAGCACCTTCATTACTCTCTTCAGCCACTGCTCAGCGTCATCTGGTGGACCTGTGCCCTCGAACAAGGGTATGTTGGCCCGCTGATAAGAAGTGAAGACTGACTGGTGCCTGTGAATGGCTGCATACTCGTGTGCATCCTCGTCAGCAAAGTCAACAGGGTCCTGCTCCCTGTCTAAGTCTGCATCCTCCTCAGCTCCATGCTCTGGAATGTCCTCTAGTGGATCATCAGGATGAGGCTGCTCCACCTCAACGGACTGGTGCTGGTCCTGTCGTATCCCATCCTGGGATGGATAGTACGTGAAATCTGACAGGTCCTCAAACCTCATCTCCATGTCCGTCTGCCTATCGGCAATCTCAGTCTGCTGGGCCAATATCTGCTCCTGCTGGCCTCTCATAGCAGCCTGCTGCTGCTGAAGATCGGTAAGTGCGCTCAGTATGCGTGCCAGCTGATCAGAAGTGTCCTGACCTGGTCGAGATGCCACGGCTCTGCATGAGAACCATAATTAGTCATAAGGATGCCCTAGACAGATATTTATCATAAATGCTTTTCTCTTCTTGGGATATAAGATGAAAATTAATGAAATTGGTGACATCTGTGGTTATTGAATATGAATGTCATATTTCCCTTTCCGAACTTACGACTAGTCGGTAGACTGTCGCTATTCGAGAACTTAATGCGATCGGAATTGTAATATCGTGAATGTGCGTATCGGGGTACCACTGCTCTGATACCAAATGTTGAACCCCTCAGGATCCGGGTACCCGTTTACGCGCAATTCGCAAGATATCATTCATGTTTAATCGCACAAGTCGCAAGAATACAGGGAAAATTTTTTTTCGCAACTATGACATTCATTCTCAATACATGACCACAAGTAAAAGAGACAATATGGCACCAAAATTCTTTTCATTAATATTTATATCCATTTACAACATGTACAAGCATATTCCATGTTACAACATATATCCCAAAATGTGATACAAAAGAGATAACATTTACATCATTATCTGGACAAAAACTGAGACAAAGTAATTCATACCGTCGGGTATAAACTCTGTCTCCAGGAAGCATGTATAGCTACTGAGCTGCAGGCTGTTTGCTGCCAAACATGTTAGGAAAGAAAAGGCGTCAGCGGTTGCTGGTACCTCCCAAAAACTTATATAAAATAACAGGCATTTATTATTTACAAAAGAAAGCAAGTAGAGAGGCAAGAACAACTCAATTTAAACTTTATTTCTACTTTGCAATGAAAAAGGTTTTTCAGGCTACTTGTAAGCATCTCAAATGTTTGTCCCATACCCCAGCATTTCCCACATGTGACATATTTTATAGTACTTGAGTATTCATGAGTATCTGAGTGTAAGCACATATCTATTCAGAGATCATGTTGTTGAGTGATAATGGAAAAGTTATGATTGGAAAGATCTATTAATTTATTCAAATCATTGGGTAGAGAGAATGGTCATTTCCTACTAACCCTAACTGTTGATCGTGACTTTTCAACTCTTAATTCCAATGTTTCAGATACAACTCCAGATGGTGTAGATGCAGATATGGATGATCTAGATGTAGAATCGCCCTGTCTGTTGGCGAAGTAACTCAAGCGGTGAAGAAGCCTACAAATGGCTCTTCCGTCTCGCCCTCTAATTGGAAGCGCGGTCCAATAGAGGGATAGGTCTACTTCCCAACTACGCCACTGAGACGGGTGAGAGTGACTCCCTAGAAAAGTCGCTCTAGAAAAACAGCCCGACTAGTACGGGCAACCGAGCTCGTACGTAAAGCTGAACAAACCAGGATCCCCCGCCTGGGCATCCTAAAACAGGGTCAGCGGAACTGGTCTAAAGTCTGGATCCCAACGAGGCGTAAAAACACTGCGAGCTCGCGTAAAAACCGAAAGAAGGACTGGGATCCTAGACCCGCGCATTAAGCGGCCGCTGCCCTATCTGGGCTTCCTTTCCTCCGTCCAGTTGAGGGTCACCGCGCCCTCGCACGGTCAGGTGTAAAGATCACATGACCGGCACAATAATTATTAGTCATCATTGATTCACCACACCCAAGTATCTCATAGATTTCACCAAAAATGCACTATTACCTATGTTCCTTGATCTTGATAATACTCCAAAAGTCTCGGTTCCTAGTGATTTAGTCTATTTATTGATTTGACCTTTGGTTTCTTGTGAACATTGCCTCTCTGAAATGTATCTAGCTCTGAAACTTGGCTAATATTGTTCCCTTGTAGATGGGAAAGATGAATAATATGAGTTCATATCACCAACTCCTTTCACATGGTTCCTGGATTACTATTGTTGGCTTTATTACTTAATAGCCAGGAAAGGTTGCATATTTATATCACCAATTCCCTTCACATTGATCATGGATTTTACTGTCTACTTTACTGCATAATAGTAGCATTATACTAGAAAGACCCATTTTCATTTACCACCCGAGATACATGTGGTTCCTTTCCCCTCCCCTTTTTTTTAAAAAAAATTATTAAGGCAATCCTCTCTTGACATTTGCATCAAACAGTTGAGTTAATTACACTTACTAGTAACTACGGTTGATATTTAGGATGTTCTGTTAATTTAAGCAGTCCAATTCATTTGGATTTGTCAGTGTACTTGCCTAATACACCATCATTTATGTCTTATGGATATAGAATTTACACACATATTTTTGTCTGATGCAATTAGAACATAATCAGTAACTAAAAATTTTGGCAAGATTAACTTCAAAAGCAGAGTATCAACCAGCCCAAATTACCATTTTAATTATGTACATGTTTCTGGAATAATTTTGTATGTATATGTATATACTAATTGAAATCTATAAAGGATAACGATAATTAAGAAGAACAATACATTCTTTGGCAACAGTTAAATAAGATAACAGTTTCTACCCATGATTTCAAATGTAAATTAACTTACTGATGAAATCTGTAATTAAAATATGATGAAATTTCCACTGATGTTTTACCCAATTACTAAGAAATATAACACATTACTGATCAAACTCAATATATCAAAAATTGGGGATTCGGTTTCAATAGAACAATTACAATGTTATTACTATAAATAACAGTTTATTAGATTGCTGCATACCCGACAATACCGACAGTTTTTCCAGTATTAACACAATTTAAGTGAAGGAATAAAAGAACCCTAATCGAATTAAGCTGAAAATTCATTATTGTGAGCACAGTGAATCCAATTATGATAGAGATTTGAGATCAAAAGATGCATAACTACACGCATGACAGCAAGAGATAGGTGGGAATGTACATATGATATAAACGGTAGTCATGAAACTAAGCATTTCAACTTACAAGGCAATAATTACTTGATTACATTCTGGAACAGGTCATCTTTGAGAAAACTCAGATTTAAAATAGGAGATTTAGGAATTTAGATCAAGATAACAACATTTCTCAGAGAAAGTATTAATAGTGAAGAAGATTATACTTTTGGATCTTAGATTACATGATGGTAGGAAGAGGAGAATATTTGTACATGCATGGCAGCAAGGATGGGGAAGGATTGTACATATAATCCAATGAAATGAGCATGCATGGCAGCAAGGAGGAGGGCTGAGGAATGTATCTATTGATAAAAAAAATGGTAGAATCAGATCTTGATGTTGCATGCAAAGCAGGAAATTTGAAGTAGCAACTCCATTGAAGTGGTTGAAAGCGAGTGGAGATTGGGCAACAATTGATCTAATTTGCAACAACAGCTATCTTTCATGAAGCAGCAGCCATCGGGCTTGAGGGAGGTGGGGAGCAGCTTCAATCGGCTGCAGCATGCAGCAGCAGGAGCATCAAATCTGGTTGCAGTTCCAAGAGAAAAAAAAACAGAACGGTGGGTTTTGTTTTCCTCTTGATGGAGAAAAGGTCTATGTTGGAAATGGGAATTACGAAGAAGAGGAGTGGCTTCGTCGGGGATAAGGAGATGGGGGAAGAGAGGGATCTGCCGGCTGAAAGTAGAGAAAGAATTAAGGGCTTTTGGTTGATATTTATATGGGAGAGTGGGCTTCAAATGGGTGACAAGTGTATGAGAAAAGAGCCAAGTGGACAGCCGGGAAAAGAAAACCCAACGGCTGGACTTGTGCACAGTGACAGTGCACAGTCTGAGAAAAACAATTTTTTTTAATTTATTTTTATCTTTGTTTTTATTTTAGGATGTTAAAATTGTCCGTATACGCACCTCGAGTTTTTGATTTCAACGTGCAATATCTCGTTGTGATCGTCTCTGAACGACGGTCAATATGAGTATAATATTGATATACTTTCGGTCGAGTTTTGACTACCCGAAATTTTCGGATACAGTTTTTGTTTAAGATTAAATTTTACGATTTAAAAATATCAAACGACCCCCGATTGACGAACGGTTGATTCCGTTGGTCTTGTTTCGTCGAATCGGATCTAATGATGGTCTCGGTTTATTCCGCGGCTTCCGAATTTGCGTCGCGGCTTTTCACGGCGCGCTCTACGATGCGACCGTTTTTCGGTCGATTTCGCCCGAACGACTTTTGATTCATAATAAATTGACCGTTTTAGGTTGTTTGGCATTGACCAACAACGTTTTTAGGTTCATTAGACCCAAAATCGGACGAGTTCGGGTTTGTTTGAATATGGATGTTACACCGACCCGGCCCAATGCTCAACCCTAGTCACCGCACCCTCGCACTGTCAGGTGTAAGGTCACCGTGACCGGCAATATTTAAGAATTTTTATTAATCATAACTGATTCCTAATCATCTCCACTTGATTGTTTACTCATTTCTTACTGAACTCTTCATGTGGTTAGTAGAATAGAACTAAGTCTTTTGGTTAACAATCTTATTGATACCCCTAACATTCATCAATTATATGGATATCCTTGCTTATAGGTCCATCTTATTTTAATAATTGATGATTAGCTTTTTAGCCCTAAAGTCATCTTACATTGTTCAAATTTTGTACTGGGTCACAATGCAAAGGTTGATAGTAAAAAAAATGTAGGTTTATGATTTACCGTGATATTTCTAACAAGAGCTCAATTGGTAACAAGTAGGGTATGTATGTTGGTATATGGAATATGATTTGTATAGACCTAATACAATAGAATTCAAATCGAATAAACCTGGATCTTTCTATCCATGAAACAATAGAGAATGTGTTTGATAGATAGCTTTCATGCTATGTTGTTATTTAATACAGTTCTTTTTTTTAAAAGAAAATATAAGGATAGCACTGCCTGCTATTCTATGTCTTTGAGGAGAATTTGTGTGATGAACAGAATAAAAATATAACAATTGGCATAACAGAATAATTGGGATTGAGAAGATAATGGGAATGAGTACAATCATTACTTCATTTTTTCTACTCTGAATATTGCATAGATTTCAGTAGAAATAGATTTGCTAAACATGTAGGATCGAGGCTTGTTTCATGCATTATTTGTTATATTCTCATGTACCCATATGATCCAGGTACATAATTAATTATCAGCCCATAACATCAGCAAGAGTCTATTGCCATGAGTTTTTTTTCCTATGTGAATTGTTCAGACTCATTCATTGTCTTACTTCTGCAAGAAAATTTCAATTACTAGACATCTCTTGATAAGAACCCACTTAATGGTCTAGTGGTAGTACAGTGTGTCTACCACACAAAAGACCAGGGTTCAAATCCCACTCTTGTAGTGGTTGCGTTAGGTAGTCGATGGTCATCGTAAAAAATAGTCGAGTCTTTCAACATGGATTTGAGCAAGAATCCATGTAGCCGACCCTACTTGTAGTGGGAGAAGGCTTAGTACATTTTTTTAGACATCTCTTGATAGATGACTTGAATGGTATCTAGTAGTTTAGAATAAGGAAATACATAGACTAATCCTGGAGATTGATTTCTCATATTTTTCTTTATATATATTTACTGTCTCCCATTAATTGCATCATATTTCCTGCCAACAGTAATACTAAACTGTAATCAAGGGTATAAAACATGTATGAGAAAAAATAGGTTGGTATACTTATAATAACAGAATATGAAAATTTTCGGCAGAAGAAACATGAGCAGATTCCAATTTTTTTATTTAAACATGAGAAACCCATAAGATTTCTGGGAACATGTGACAAGATCCATGAGGGATAACAAGAGAAGAAATGATTGTGCATAAATGGTAGCAAGAGATGTGTGAAATTGTGCATGCATGGCAGCAAAAGAGGGGTGGGGACTGTACCAAAGTCTTTCTACTGGCCTATGCTATCGTTGTTGCTCTCTCTTGGCCGCCAACCCTTGTAGCTGCCGGTTGCCCTCTCTCGCTCCGTCGTCGGTCTTTAGCCGTGCTAATGGATTTGAGTGCATAAGTCTACACATGCATTCAAATCCATGCATGTCTATGTAGACATTCATTTGTTTGTCTACAAAAACCTAGTAATCCTCATCCAGCAATATGTCAGAGAACAAAATCGACGTACCCTCCACATGTGCTTTCAGAGGTCCAACGCTTATTGTCAAGATGGACGGGACAAACTATGAGCTCTGGGCTATGTAGTTCATGAGCCTTATGAAGTCTAATAGCAAGAAACATATTCTTATCGAGGAGGAGCCGGTGGGGAAAATTGGGGTTAACACCTCATGGGAGGAGGATGATGCATACACCAAAGTTTAGCTTTCAGTTACATTGACGATAGAGATCTCCAATGATATGTTACATCAGCCCACTGCTAAAGTGATGCGGGACATCCTTGCAACAACTTATTATCAGGCGAGGAACGAGACCAAGTTCCTCCAAGTCTAGCATGATATATTTACTATCAAGCAGAACATATGGCCTCTTCATTTGTTATATACATCATTGCGTGGCATGTTCGAGAAGCTCCACAGTTTCATGCCTCTCACAACTACCCTAGAGCAGAAGACATATAAATGCTACCATGGTTGGTGTATTCCTAGCAGCCCTCGATTTTGAATATGATGTTGCTCGCTCCGAAATTCTAGCGGATGCTACTATTCCTCCCATGGAGGAAGCTTTCTGTAGGCTTAATAAGATTACTATTTCGTCCACTGCTACTAGCCAGACTTCTTCGACAATGGCAGTTTCTTGAGGCAGAAGAGGCTCTTTTTCTTTTCGTGGACACAAACCTCGTAGTAAAGGAGGTTGTATTCGTCAACCCTGTACTTACTGTCATCATCCAGGTCATGCAGAGGATACATGCTACTACTCTAAGCATGATTTTTTGGCATTATCCTACATAGCGGAGCATGTTGAGTCTCCGGCTGCTCCTACTTCAGATTAAAGGTTTGATGACCTCGTAGCCAGACTGCGGGATATCGTGCCCCCTGCTTCTTCACCATCTCCAGGAGGCCACTCCGATGTAGCAGCTTCCGCCTTTGCTAGTATTTCTGCTACGGCTAGTACCTCAGTTAATACTTATGCTTTTACATCTTGTCAGGGATCTGAGATTACTGAGTGGATTATGGGCTCCTACGAGGCCATCATCTCCTCTACCTATGCTTGTTGTTCCACCACCACCATCACCTCCTTCTACACAGTTGCATGTGCCCGTTGTTCGACCGTTACCAAAATTCTATACCCGTTGGCCTGCATCTGCTCATGGCCACCGTCCGTCATCCTTCACGTCTCAGGTTTATTCTGATAAGTGATAACAATGTTTCTAACGTTGGGTCTGGAGATGTATCTACGCAGGGATCATTGAAGGAGACTAGCCCATAGATGAAGGAGGTTCTCGATAATCTGGATATATCCATTGCAATTCAAAAGAGAAAGCGTACATGTGCTTCATATCTACTTGCTTCCCAGGTCTCCTTTCATCGTCTGACATGAGAATTCTAGAGATTTGCAATTACTCTATTTGTCGTGGACATTCCACGGAATTATCAGGAGGCCTTAAAGGATTGATGCAGCATGATACCAACTTTTGGAGCATTTGTTTTTGTTTTTTTATATAGCATTTGTAACAACTCCGCCCCGATATACTTCAGAATTTCCACGATGCCATCTCGACAGAGCGAGATTCTTTTCAGCAGGGGGGAGTTGATGCAGCATGATACCAACTTTTGGAGCATTTGTTTTTGTTATTTTATTTAGCATTTGTTATTTATTTACTTTCAATGTAAAAAGGCTCATTATAAAAGGCCTTTATCCTTTCTTTTTTTGTTATTTTCTTCTTCCCTAATTTTAGGGAGTTGTTGCTTATTTTGAGGGGGAATAGCCTCTATAAAAGGCCCCCTTTTGTATTAGGGTAATTAAGTTGATTTGAGTAAAATTTTTCCAACCTAATTCTCTCTCTCTCTCTCTCCTCCCGGGCGCCCCCCTCTTCCCCTTTCTTCCTCTCGTTCCCCGAACCCTACCTCTCACCCCCGCGCCCTTCTTTCCCAAGCCCCAGCGCCTCTCTTCCCCGCTTACGCCACCCTCCTTCTCCTTTACCGATTGCGCGCGGCCCCGACCTCCTACCCCAGCGCCGCCAGCCACCTTCCCTTCATCCCGCGCGCTGCCCTCGCCTGCAATCCCCTTTGTGCGCCTCCCATCGCCACGCCTCACCCTCTCCTCTCCTCCACGCCGCCGCTCTCCCACTTCCCGTGACCCATTCCCTCCGCCCAACCAGAGCCCCTGGCCGCCACCTCCATAGCCTGCTCCTCCGCACCACTCTCTCCCCCTCTAATCACGCCCCTCTTCTTCCTCGCTGCGCCTCCTTGCCGCACCGCAACCCCCTCCCTTCATCCTACTGCCGCCACACGCCCTTCCCGCGCGCCCCTACCGTCCAGGAGCCCCATCCCGAGCCGCCGCCGCCCCCCACTTCCAAACTCCCACCGCCCCCTGCATACAACGCCGCCCACCCCTCTCCTGTGATCATTTTGCCTCCCCGTGAAGGCCCATACGGCTGCCTGGCCCTGGCCGACCCGAGCACTCTACAGCGGAACTCTCCCAGGCCACCGCTAGCAATCCAAGCTTCAAAAACCCTGCCGACCAGATCTGAAGCGTGCAAGTTCTCCCGCACCGGTTGTGGTATGAGTGTTTTTCCACCATTTATTCTACCAAATATTGTTAGTTTGTGGATTGTTGTATCGTTAATTTGGTTTGGTGATCTATTGAGATTCCGTGCCGCAAATATCGCTATTTGTTTCCCTTAATCATTAACTAGTTAAGTTGCCCTAAGATTGTGGAGAAATCGGTGCTACAACTCGAGTATCTTATCGTTTAGTATTGCTGATTTTTGCGTGTCGCCATCATTTTGTGCACTTTCGGCATTTAACCCCTTGGTTCAATTGTTAGGAACACCACTTAGTCCATTGTTCTTTTAGGTTGCATCAAGGATAGTCGCTGGTATTTAGCTATGGAGGAAAAGATGGCTGCTCTACAATCACGTTGTACCTGGAGCTTGGTATTTGCTCCTCCTGGAGCATCTTGTTGTCAGTTGCAAATGGATGCTTACTGTTAAACAACATACAGATGGGAGCCTTGATCGATATAAGGCAAGATTGGTGGCACAAGGATTTACTTAGAAGTTAGACCTGTGATATGGATTATAGACACGTTCTCTCTAGTTGCTCGTCACTCATGTCTACATGTCCTTTCTGTTGTAGTGATACATGATTGGCCTTTGTTTCAGCCAGGCATTAAGAATGCGATTTTGTATGGAGATCTACAGGAGGAAGTCTACATGCAATAGCCTTCGGGGTTTATTACTGAGGGGGAGTGTCAGCAGGTTTGTAGACTCCATAAAGCAATATATGGCCTTAACCAAAGTCCAAGTGCATGGTTTCAAAAGCTCTCTGATCTGGTTGAAAGGCAGGGGTTGAAGAGTTCAAACGCATACCATTCACTGTTTGTGTATAGAACACCCAGAGGTATTGTTGCTATCATAGTTTATGTTGATGATATACTTGTTACATGAGATGATGTGCAAGAGATAAAGATGGAAAAAGAATTTGTGGTTCGTTAGTTTGTTACTAAGGATCTTGGCACCCTAAGGTATTTCTTAGGGTTAGAGTTTGTTAGGAATGCGCAGGGTCTTGTGATGACCCAAAGGAAGTATGTTACATACATGCTTGTTGAAACGTGCATGATTGGGTGTCAACACTCTACTACTTCTATGGATCTTAGCATGAAGTTATATAATGATGATACAAATGAGGTTGACAGGAGGAGATATAGAGAGATGGTGGGAAAGCTCCTCTATGTTACTATTACTAGACCTGATTTCTCTTTTGCAGTGAGTCGGGTGAGTCAGTTCATGAAGCAGACATGTACATATGGATGCTATATACATGATATTGAGATATCTAAAATCTTCTCCAGATGCAGGGTTACTGTTCAGGAGAGGAGCAACTCTTTCTGTTTCTGCATATGCTGATGTAGACTATACAGGGTGTCCTAAGGACATGAAGTCTACTTCGAGCTTCGCATTGTTCGTTGGCAGTTCTCTTATTTCTTGGAAAAGCAAGAAACAACCGGTTGTGGTTAGATCAAGTACCAAATCTGAGTATAGGGTTATGACCCAAGCAAGTATATAAATGATGTGGGTTTGAGCAATGCTAGCAAATTTGCATATAAATGCATGCAGTTACAATGTGATAATCAAGCTGCCTTATTCATTGCAAACAATCCTGCATTCCATGAAAGAACGAAGTATATTGATGTAGACTGTCATTATACTAGAGATATGACTCAAAAGGGCTTGATTTCTACTTCCCATGTCAGTTCAGGGTAGTAAACGACATATATCTTTACCAAGGCATTGCTCAGAGGACCATTTCAGAAGTATTCTTTCAAGATGAGCATGATTGACATCTATGCTCCATCTTAACGGGGAGTGTAGCGATATTTCTATATTCTCTGTGTACCTCTTCTTTATTTTATTTCTATATATCCATCTTATGTAATTTACCCATAGATCTCTCATCTATGTAAAAGAGCCTAGGATTCCCGGGAGTAAATAGCTTTTCTATTTTTCCCAACAATCTAGATGTTGGCGTTTGGAGGTGATGAAGATCCACATGGGATGGTCATGGTGATGATACTAGAGTGGATCAAGCACTGAAGATCTGGAGTTAGGAAATGATGGAGCTGGTAACACAACACTTGAAGGAGATCTGGCTTGAACATCGGCTGCAAGAGAACCCACACTAAAAAGAGTGCTAGGGGGACAACCACATGAGTGATAAATGGTACTGGAAGATCTGTGCATAGGGAAGAATGTGACTGGAAATATTATTTGTGGGTATTTAGTGTGATATTAGAACGTAGGATCACTGTTCTAATACCATATTAGTGAAAAACTCAATTAATAGATTGTATAGAACCTAGGAGTCCCTTTTATAGAGGGGGGACCACTAAGAAAAATGAAGAATTACATAGTACAAAGAAAATGTTGAATACCTAAAAAATAGAGTATTTTTAACAGTGAAGAAAATGCCATCTGTGTATATCAACCTTGAGAATTGTTCTATTAACAGCCAAACATAAACTGCATGAAATTGATTGAAAACATTGCTAGTTACAACATTTGTGTTAGTGCACCCCCTCACAAAATTATCTTGAAAGAAAATAAAATAAAATGTAAAATCATAAAAATGAAAAGTATCGATTTTTCCATTCTGCTTTCCGTCGATCTTGCGATCTTGATTTGCCTTTTGAGATCCTTATGACTTTATTCTGCCAATAGGCACTGCAATTACCATACCTCTTTTGGTGATGTCTCCTAGAAACATCTAACAGGAAGGTCACAAACCTTACAAGATTGTTGCTCCGGATTTGGATATTGGAGGTTGCTTGCAGGAGATGGCCAGTAATGGCGATACTGAAGTTTTAATAAATGGCCGCAGGATTACGAAATCTGAAAGAGTTCTGCTTAAGGTTGTATGGCAGGAAATCATTAAATTTGATGTGTGATTTTGAAATTAAAAGGCAAGACACCAAGTTCTCTGTCTGCTTTGTAGTTTGCTGGAGTTCAATATGCAGGAAATCAACTTTGGCTGCATGCTGATGGGTCTTACCAGGAGGAGGGACAGGTGAATACACGAGGGAATTTGTGGAGCAAGGTCAATACATTGCGTCTCCTTCTATTTTCTTTGTTCTTTCCAGTAATAGTTGAATCTCTGTGCTAAAATCCTCTCTTCACAGCCTGGAACAAGAATGGCTTGCTTTTGTACTGTCATTGCCATTTCCTTGCGAGGGTATGACAGCATTGAGTGAAGCCAACAACTCAGTATATAATACCCTTTCCAACCCTGTGGAGAAAAAGAATGTCCAGGAGCTTCTTTTGATAGGATTTTATGGATCTGGGGCTCATATATTATTTAATCAGGTTTGTATTTTTTCCCCTTTTATGCAAATGAAAAGAAACATGAAACCTTGCTGCAGAGGGAAGTTATCTTGTGATGTGAAAGTATGGTGCCGTGTTGTGTAAACAGCCTCTTGTAAAAAATGCAGGTTGTTATTGATTGTAGGGGTTTTTACCCCACGAACCCTAGAAACTTGTTAAATTACATTTACGACTTTTTGCACAACGTAATTCTCACATCGATCCCATAAATTACCCAAAGAACCCCCACAAGTTTCAAATAGATTAACCGCATGGTTCAATGGGTAAGAATTAGCAAGTTTACGGGTTGAGGGGGGAACTACGTTGTTCAAAGGTTGAGAAGGTAATTTAGAAAGTTTACAGGGTTCGTGGGGTAAAATTCCCTTGATTGTAATAGGCTAAAAGTTGTCAAACTTTTTCCAAGACCCTGCACAGAGCAGCATCTTCATTTTTATTCTGGGGTAAAGCCTAATCTAAAGCTCGACCATAGGAGAGAACTCAGAAAGCTAGTCAGCTTAAGTTCCTTGAAATGAGTTTGGAATTCACAGAACTCTGTGGATGATTAAAATCCTAGAACGGGCATTACTTTAGGCCCTCTTCAGTCCCTTGCCCATAGTTCTCGTCCTCTGGGGAAATCCTTAGTCTGCTGCTCCTATGGCTGACAATCCAAGTCAATTTGAATATTTAGATCTCACCCCTTTAAATTGAATGATGTCAAAAACCTAATTCTGTCATGGCTGCAACTGCAACAACTCCAGTTTCTACATAGGCCTCTTTCTTTGATATGCTTCATTTACTGCTTCTCCATTTATATTTCATTACATGAGGTCTAGTCCTAATTTCTTTGCGAGAGAGAAAAAAGTGGACTTTGTTCTCCATTAGAAGCAGTTCCATTTATGCTCCTAGGATGGCTTCTAGCATGACTACTTTCTTCTTTGATGTCTTTGTCTTTTCTTCCTTTTCTTGGTCAGTAAAAGTTCTCCTAGTTTAGTGGCATGCCCGGTTTCAAAGCAAAGTGTTGGAAGAACATGGGGCTGGCCTGGCACCTTTGCTGACCACCTATCATTATTTATGTAAAATGAAACTATTTAATTGTTGCTGCTAATTGTTTAGAGATTCAGTTTCAATAGTATTTACAATATACATGTTTCCCTTTGCCAGGCAAAGCTGTTGTACAAACATGTTCCTTTTACAGAGGAAGAGTGTGAAAATTTCAAGGTTATAATCCAATTAAATACATATAGGTATTTGGGTGCATTACTTGAAGGCCGTGAACAATTTGAGGAGGAGTATTTGGCAGGTAAACTGATGATTGCATTGCAGTGCCTGCCCATGGGTATGATCCTTTTGTATGCCAATTCTGGATATGGTAGAAGGTTTTCCTTACTCAAATAAAATGCCAAATGTTTCCTCTTTTTGTCAGGATTATTTTTATGTTCATTTTTAATTTAAAATGGAGCAGAATGACAATAAAAGTATCGTTTTTTTACCGGAGTAGCAACAATAGAAGATAAAATCATGGAAGCTCCATGAAAAGTAGAAGAACCTTGTCAAAAGGGGCATAAAAGTGTAAATAAATGTTGGAAGGATCCTTAAAAAAATGTTGGGAAGAAAATATGATGAGCGATATTGCATCTAGATCTAAGCTTGGCTATGGATCCGATATTTCTATTTGGAGGCAATATGTCCATGTGCTGACATGCTTAAACTGGGAAAGGCTTGGTTGTTGCTGATGAATTTTTTCCACATCCATTTTCTACACACGTGATTGATGCATTAGTTAGCTCTATATGCAGCTATGGTATATAGTCCATTGCGAGACTAACTGTTGAGATGCCTTTAATCCCACCAATTGTTCAACCTGATGCATTACAAAGTCCGGTTTCTTACCCCCTTTGAATTGTTGCTGGACAAAGCCCATTGATGTCTTCAGCTTTTGGGATTTTTCTTTATTCAGGTTTATGGATCCACCCGTTTATGGGGATACATCCATAAAGGGGGGTGTTACATAAACCCATAGTGTTAGACCTTTCCTTTATCCTGTATACCACCGTTTCACCACCAGAGAGGAGACATCTGCTGCCGCCATTGATGCATAGCCTAGTTAAGGGTTATCCTCATGTTATCCGTGTCTTGTTATTTGTCTTGCTTGCTCGATTGACTTGCGTTCTATTTCCACTATGCGCATCATTAACACTGGCTTCTTTGTGCATGACAACTAACCATCCTCTAATTTGATGTATGACGGCATAATTTGTTTTCTTGTTCCTAAATTATTTTAATTATATGTCCTGGTTCACACATGCTTATTTTTATATGATAAGATAAAAATGTGTTTTCTGCTGTTCTGGCCAAGAACTCAAGAATTGAATATTTCTTCTTCATCTCAGGGAATGAGTCACACAATCAAAGCCGGCAGACCATCTACTCCATTTCTCCAAGGTTGAAAGAATTCTCAGATTGGCTTCTCGGTATCATTTATTCTGGAACTCTCGATATTATTTTCCCTGCTTCTACTCGTGAATATGCTCCTCTAGTTACAAATCTGTGGAAAACCAGTGCTATTCAAGCTACGTATAACCGAAGAAGTGAATTAACGAACCTTCCCATTGCTGCGAGTTATTTCCTTGAGAAGGTAAGGCACAGTTGTTTATCTTGTATTCCTCTAATTCTCATTATATAGTCCTTTAAATCATGATATTGGAACGCATATTTTTGAACAATTCTAATTATAAAATGAACTTAACCACACCTTTATGTTCAGGGGTAGGTTATGGATTTATTTTTCGTACAAAAATGGAGATATTTATATGTCATGATCTTTATCGTGTAGTTTCTTATTTCTTTTATCTTTTTTATGTAATTTTCCTTAAGGTGTCGTTCGGGTAGGGGGGTAAACCCCCTTAGCCCATTCTTTCTCTTTCCAAGTGGGTCCCACATTTTCCCTTTTTTAATATATTAAATAAATTAATTTTATTCCATCTATTCCAATAAAAATAATATATTATACCATCATATCATCTAAAAAATATAAACTACTCCACTTCTGCTCACTTTTTCAAACTCCAATACAATCACATCACAATAGCTGTGGTCCAATACAATCCTGCTGAGCCTACGGAAAGCTTCCTCCATTGGAGGAATAGTGGCATCCACTAGAGTCTGGAAGCGAGCAACATCATATTCAGGGTCAAGGGCTGCTAGGAATACACAAACCATGATTGCATTCCTATGTCTTCTGCTGCTATAGAGTCGCCATGAGAGACATGAAGTTTTGGAGCTTCTCAAACATCCCATGCTAAGGATGTATACAGTGAGTAAGGAGGCTGTTCGTTCTGTTTGATAGTAAATATATCATGCTAGAGTTGGAGGATCTTGGTCTTGTTCCTTGTTTGATAATAGGTTGCTGCGAGGATGTCCCACATCACCTTAGTAGTAGGCTGATGTAATGCATCATTGGCGTTCTCTATCGTCAATGTACCAGAGAACCAAACTATGGCATATGCATCATCTACCTCCCACGAGGTGTTAACCCCAGTTTTCTCCACCGGCTCCTCGGTAAGAATGTGTTTCTTACCATTAGACTTCATAAGGCTCATGAACTGCGTAGCCCAGAGGACATAGTTTGTCCCATCTATTTTGATAATAGGCATTGGACCTCTGATAGCACTTTTGGCGGGTACATCGACTTTGTTTTCAGACATTGCTGGATCCGGATAACTGGACTTTTGTAGACCAATGAATGAATGTCTACACAGACATACTTGGATTTAAATGCATATGTAGACTTCTGCACATACGTCCATCAACCCCAAAAAAGGAGCTCGATACAAGCAAAGAAGGTCGAAGACAGAAGAGGGCAACATCGGTGGAGACCGTACTGCTCGACGGTGGCGCAGCAAGTAGGCGACGACTGGAGAGGCGATCGCGACGGTAGGCGGTGGCTGGAGAGGCAGCTGCGGCTGTGTCCTGGAGCCGGGGCAGCTAACTGTGGTGGCAGCGACGGAGAGAGGAGGGGAGGGCCGATGACGTCACGTGGGGGTTTGGGGTTAGGGTTAGGGTGCGAAGCTTTGGTCCAAGATCGCTGCTCTGATACCATGTTGGGAAAATCAAAGACTTGTTTATTCTTGGGAAACCTAGGCTCTCTTATATAGAGGAGAGACCTATGTGTAAATTACATAAGATGAACATAAAGAAATAAAATAACAGAAAGGTACATATGAACATAGAAATATCTCGATGTTGTAGTATTCGTTGTATGCGTTGTATGTTGAGGAGATGGGTAAATGGATCCCTCCATGATCCATTTACCTCGTCCATTCCTTTAGTCCCACATCTACCAGTTTGGAGATGTGGAGACTCGGTGGGTGCTATATAAGGAGCCCCACACCCATGTATTCAGATGAGAAAGTGCAACGAACACATACGCCCACTGCGACATTTTCCCGTGGTTTCATCCCGCTCCATAGGGAGTAGGATTCCACGTAAAAAGTTTTTTTGTGTTCTTCATGTTTTATCATTCTAGATTATGCGCTGTTTATCATTTAGCTTATGCATTCTCTATTTTTCTAACATGCTATCAGAGCGGGTTCGATTCTCGAGGGATCATGTTATATTTTTTTATCGAGTTTCGATTACTGTTCTTGGAAATTGTTCGTGAAAAATATTATTCTGAATTTTTGTTCGTGATCGATACAAGTTAAGAAGGTCAATACAAGCAAAGAAAGTCGAAGACAGAAGAGGGCTGCATCAGTGGAGACCGTATCACTCGACGGTGGCGCAACGAGTAGGCGATGGCTGAAGAGGCGACCGTGACGGTAGGCGATGGCTGGAGAGGCAGCCGCGGCTACGGCCTGGATCCAGGGCTGCTAATTGTGGTGGCAGCGGCGGAGAGAGGAGGGGAGGGCCGGTGATGACGGGTGGGGGTTCAGGGTACGAAGCTTCGGTCCAGGACCGCTGCTCTGATACCATGTTGGGAAAAATCAAAGAGTTGTTTATTCCTGGGAAACCTAGGCTCTCTTATATAAAGGAGAAACCTATGGGTAAATTACATAAGATGAACATAAAGAAATAAAATAACAAAAAGGTACATATGAACATAGAAATATCTTGTTGTTGGAGTATTTGTTATATGCGCCATATGTTGAGGAGATGGGTAAATGGATCCCTCCATGATCCATTTACCCCATACAGTCCTTTAGTCCCACATCTACCAGTTTAGAGATGTGGAGACTCAATAGGTGCTATATAAGGAGCACATACACCCTCTAAGGCATTCTCCCGTGGTCATCCTGCTCCTTAGGGAGTAGGGTTCCACGTAAAAATTCTTTGTGTTCTTTATGTTTTATCATTCTAGATTATGCTCTGTTTATTATTTAGCTTCCACATTCTCTATTTTCTAACATGGTATCAGAGCAGGTTCTATTCTCGAGGAATCATGCTATGTTTTTTTATCGAGTTTCGATTACTTGGAAATTGTTCGTGAAAAATATTATTCTGAATTTTTGTTCGTGATTGAGTTGAAGATTATGTTCTAGGGTTTTGATTTGAAACCCTAATTCTTGTAGATCGTCTCAAGCAAATCCCAAACGGTGCTCGATCTGCACCTCTGCTGCATCATCATCTCCATGCAACATCTTCAAGCCGCATATCGGGCAAGGTGGCATGCCAATCTTCCTCAGTGGTGGCATAATCAGATGTAGTGAAAAAAAGGGGTGCTGTTGAAACTTCTCTAGGCACCTAGGTGGCGCTACCTCTGAGCCCCCGCATCTCATCTACTCAGTGGCGACTCCAGGCCACTATCTCCAGCCATTGTGACATTGTTCCAGCCATTGCGACACCGCACCTCTCCTACAACACTCCAGGTGTAGACGGCTCTCGTTCTTCCGGCATCAGGTTCCAACTGGGAACCTGATAAGGCCTAAGACTACCCTTGTTAATTCAATCGAATTAACAATCGAATTAAGTTTTGTCATTCGTTGCAGTCAGGTAATCGAGAACTTGTCAAAAACCACTCAGATCAATGTTCAGTTAGTTTTAAGTGGCAAATTTATTTTACTTGGGAAAGCCCAAGGTCGAACTCATGGAGGCAGCTGTCTCCTTAGGTAAATTTTCAGTTAATTTTGATTTCAGATTTTCAGGATAATATTTTTGGTCTTTTTTATGCAATTAAGGAAATTACAATGCAATTTCAAGACAAATTTTACGTTAAATCAAGAATGTTAATCAAATGAAGTCCAAAATTAATGAAACTTGGCCAGAAGATGATATGCGATGAGACTAAGCTACTGCAAAATTTTTGGAATTTTTAGACTCTAATTGAATTAATTTTGAATTAAAGATGGATGCAGGGTAGTTTTTGCAAAAATATTTTTAATAAATACCAACGAACATTATTTTCAGGTATAAAAATTATCCTAGATAGGTCTAAGTAAGAGGAATCCTGGAAAATTAATAAACCTAAAAAATGATGCAAATTGGACCTACTGAAAATTAATTAGGCAAAACACTATTTGATTTATTCAGGCCTCGTGGTGTGTGCAAATGCTATGATTTTTGGGCATAGTGTAAAACAACGTAAACTAAGTCTAATGTGATTTTATGGTGATTTTTGGAACAACAAATAATTTAATATTTAATATAAAGCACAGAATAGGTAAAATATGTCGAATTCCACAAAAATAATAATATTAAATTTTATGCAGCTCACAAAAATATGACACGTGTCACAACAGATAAAGCTCAAGTTAAACTACAACATGTAATTTTTGAAATTTAAAAATAATGATAAATGGACACCTAAATATGCATGTAAACACAAGGACCAAAATGCAAAACAGGACATGAAAATTGCTTAAAAGAAAACGTGCATACAGGGACTAAGGTGCAAATACCTATAATAATGAGGGCGTAGATGCAATTTTTTCCACCGGAACACGTGCTCCTCAAGTGACGTGCCTGGAGGGGCTGATTTGCAATTTCTGAAAGTTGCAAGGGCCTCGGTGAAATTTACCCAGCCCTCACGTACTGGACACGTGATGAGCTAGGCTCGAAAGGCGTAGGAGGCTCGGGAGATCCGGAGGTTCGGGCATGCTTCGGGTCTTGCTTTGGGTGCTCCGAGCCTAAGATTCGGGGAAGAGGCTCGGAGGGGGCTACGTGGCGGCATATGGGCCGTTCGATCGATGAGGAACAAATGGCTACTGGAGCTGGCTATGTGGCGTGCCTTGGACCGTTGGATCAAGATGGATCCAATGGTATCTGTAGCTTCTGGCAAGGGCGACGTGGACGAATGAGGACCGTCCGATCAAGAAGATCATACGGTAGCTGGGCGTCTTGTTCCTCCGGGCCGCCGCCTCCTGCGGCGGACGTGACTGGGCTCCTAGCTCCGCCGCCTTCCCCCGTGGTTGGTGAAGGATGCTGGATGCTCCTGGATAGCTAGGAATGGTCGTAGATGCGTCGGCGAGCTACCGGAGCGTCTGGAAGCAGATGGGGTCGTCTATAGGACGGGGACGATGAAGCTCCAAGCAGCTCCGGTGAGACGTCTGACCAGTGAAGAAAACTTCCCCTGCAGTGTTAGTAAAAGCCAAGAAGGTGCGCTCGTGTTCGTGGGAGTGCAAGGGGTGACTTGAGGCCTGTGTCGTGAAGTGGAGCTCGGGCCATCGAGCTTCTCTGCCAGGAGGAGCGGAGCTGTGGTCGGAGTGGAACGGTGTGTCATGAGGGTGAACGGAAGGTGCCGTGAAGATGAGAGCTTCAAGGCGAAGCTCGATAGATGGTCAATGAGATGTGTTGTCGATTGGAGAAGGCGGGAAAAAGGCGAGAAAATCGAAGGGGGACGAAGATCGGAGAAGGAATGGAGGAAGCTACCTGGAATCTAAGGCTTGCGGTGGGGACTCTGGTCGTCGCTCGAGGGCCGATAGCATCTCGAGCTCGAGCAGCTCATCGGAAGAGCTGCTACACGACGAAGTTACGCCACGGATCTTGCCGGAGATGGACCACCATCGCCAATCGCTCTAGTTCAAATCTCTGTCACAGATAGGTTTAAGAGAGCTCTAGGGAACCTCATGCTAGGGCGAATGGGGTGGAAGGTGGTCGGAGGCTAGGTACTTATAGGAAGGAGATGAGTGTTGCATGTGATGAAGAGGGTGGTTGGCGTGGAGTTTGTGAGCGAAGGAGAGGGCGTTATGGGAATCATGGATGTAGGCTAGGAAGGTGGAGGTCAGGGTTACATCGTGGAGGTATCGATGGGCGGAGAAGGTGGCTGTAGTGGTGCTAAAAATAGGAAGGGGGCACAGGCGTCGCGAGGTGGGCGATGTGCGCGAGGGAGACGGTTGGAGGAAGACGATGACCCTCGACCGTTGGATCTAGCGATCCAACGACTCTGAGCGAGGCGCCAGGGAAGGGTTCGGATCAACTCCAAGTGATGCAATCGAAGAGCGGCAGGCGAGCCACGTGGCGGAATGAGGACACAACGCTGAAGGACACTGGGGATTGAATCTGAAGCAGGGATCGAACGGTTGGAATCGCAGTGGAGATGAATGGTTGAGATGGGGGCGTCTTGGGAACGATCCAACAGTGGAGATGTGGCCACGTGGAGTGCAGAGAATGAGGCGGATACCAACGGTGTGGATGAGATCTAGAATGAAGATCCAAGGGTCAAAGTTGAGGCGGGGAGAGCGGCTTGGATTTGAAGTGCGTGGAGGTGATCGGATGGTTGTGGAGTGTCCTACGTGGCACAATGAGATGACGACGCTGGTGAGTGGCCCAGATGAGATCTTGGCCCAGATCAGACGACTGAAATGAGATGCGACGTAAACGACTGAGATATGGAGAGAAGAGGCACCATTGGACGGTGGAGGAAGAGGGATGCGTGGCGTGCGATGGATAGGGCCGCGTGGCACAATCAGGGGGCGCCACGTGGCCCAATCAGAGTGGCTGAGAAAGAATATGAAATAAGAGGGAGAAAATGGTCGAATTTGGAAAAACTCAAAATATGAAAGTTGTAGATCTCGATGAGATCTACAAGTTTCATATTGACTAAAAATGGAATCGAGGTCGAATAAAGTAATAAAATACAAAGATACAATATACATACATATAGTATACAATGGGGGCCCAAAACCCAAGTTTTGCACACGAGCTCTGATTTGAATGAAATGGGTCTTATTTTGAAGGTCTCTGAGAGTATATTAATTTAAAAGTTAGTAGACTTAGATAGGAGGTTGTATGAGAGAGATATGTGCATTCTAAGGTCCATGGTCTCCAACTTGGTTTGAGGTTTTATTTGTCAATTTTACAAGTTAGCATATTTTTGGTATTTCTCTTGTATTATCGTTAGTAATATATATAATATAGAGTGAAATTATGGGTTGTAGGGTTATTGTAAAATATATACAAATAGATGATCTCGATGAGTTCTACAAGTTTCATGTTGACCAAAAATGGAAATGAGGCCGAATAAAGTAAAAAAATACAAGGATCCAAATATACATACATATAGTATACAATGGGGGCCTAAAACTCAAGTTTTGCATAGGAGCTTCGATTTGAATGAAATGGATCTTATTTTGAAGGTCTCTGAGAGTATATTAATTTAAAAGTGAGTAGACCTAGATAGGAGGTTGTATGAGAGAGATATGTGCATTCTAAGGTCCATGGTCTCCAACTTGGTTTGTGGTTTTATTTGTCAATTTTACAAGTTAGCATTTTTTTTAGTATTTCTCTTGTATTATCGTTAATAATATATACAATATAGAGTAAAATTATGGTTTGTAGGGTGATTGTAAAATATATACAGATAGGTGATTTGTGCAGATGAATTTGGCCTCTTATTTCATGTAGATGTAAATGATAAAATGCAAATGTTATCAATGCATGCATGAATGCTAATTATGTAATATTGGCGGAAATATGCTGCTAATTACTCGGGAATAAGGCTCTATTTCAACTTTAAGAGTGATGAATCATAGATTCATCAACCCCCTATACTTAAACCTTGCTCGTCCCCGAGCAACTAAAATGAAATGCATGGGTGAAATGATTTTGGATTTCATACCAAGTTCTTGAACAAAAGTTGAAAATGGAGCTTGACTCAAGCTTTGGATTAATTGTGTAGCGAAACCTTATTGGGATATGAATTTAAGACCAAACAACCTTTAAGTTCCACAAGTCTTCTATTCAAGACTCCTTAATAGTCAGGTCAGAACAAATCCTCATACGCAAATTTCTGATGACTCTAATTCTCTCTTGTACTGTGTAAGTGTAAAATAGCTCTCCACGTCAGAAATGGCTAAGAACCAGCCTCCTCTAACAAGGTAACTCTAATTCCTCGGTCCAGTAATTCTTTCCTCGAGGAGCGGGGTATTCCCTTCTAAGTTCAAGTGCGACCAGCTCAAGAGGAGGGGACGAAAAGAATGGACGGTAGCCAGTGTAGCTACCTATCCCAGGATGCCTGACCAGTGTAGCCAAGTCATCCAGCTGCAGATTTCTTGCTAATATACATACTCCGACAGGTATTTTATTTTTACTCATGCCTGTCTTATTTTTTTGGAGTTTCTTGCATTTTTTGTCACATATACAAGGTGCAGCATTTACATCAGGATTTTTTTCCTCTTGAGCCAGTTGATTATCCCTCTTTTGAAGCATTATTGCAATCCACAGCATCCCGTCCTTAGATGTCAATACCACCAGACTAGGTTGAGATGCACTACCCTCCCTAGAGGAGAACGGATGTTTCCACCCGTGTGCTACTCCAAGCCAAAGTATTCTACATCCTTACCACCTCATTAATGAAGAGCTACGTGCATAGTGCTTGTCCAAGTTAGGTCACTGTCTATAAGAATCATGCGTGTGCACGAGATATTCTATTTAGACTTGAACATAGACTTGCAGACTCAAAGAATTAAGTCGCTTGACCTGAAAAAATCTTAACTCCAGTACCTATAAGGTTCCTCTGAAATTAGGTAGATTAAGGTCAAATCAAATCCATCTTCAACATCTATTCATAACTTGGTTCAGAACCCACTAGCTTTCCACTTTGCATATACATGATATGCAGATGAGATGTAGATGACATGCTGCAAAGGTGAATGAAATGCATGACTTTTTTTATACAAGTATTATACGTATTATACAAGTATACATGTATTTTATTTTATTTTTTCAATTTTTACCCACCCCGTAATTATTGCATAATATATACAAAAATATGCGAAAATACGCGAAAGTACGAGCTATGGGTAAAGTATATATTACATATATACACACCCCCTATACTTAGCGTGTGCTATGTCCTCAGAGCACGAAAAGCGAGGAAGAAAACATAACTCGTGCTAAGCGTAGGAGAACAAAAAGCATATAGAAGTCGTCCCGCCCCCCTATACTTAGGCTTTTGCAGCCTAAGTGTAGAAGAAAACTAAAAATTGGGGCGGACGAGGTCAAGAGGGGAAATGGATAAGAGCATATACATGACGGGCATCGGTCCCCCCTGTACTTAGGCTCTGGTCAGACTAAGTATAGGACAGTAGTATGAAGACCGATGAGATCTGAAGGATGTACAGTGAAATGGACTCAGGTGACGGAAAGAATATACAGTAATGGTTAGTATATACAAGGATCGCGATCTGAATCTTCTCGATGCTGCTGATGGCAAGAGCTCACTGCTGCAAGGTCTCATACGCGGCTTTATGTGTATCAACTGAGCCTGCCTTGCGCTTGAATACAATCTCTTTGACATGGACTGACTGTTCATTGTGTTCGACGAAGTGTTTCAGTAGTTGTCCATTAACTAGGAATGTCTGTGCTCCATCTGTGAGATATGATATCTCTACGCATCCACTATCATGCACAACACAAACTATGAATAGACCTGTCCACTTGGATTTTAGCTTGCCTTGGAAAACTTTCAGCCTCGCATTGAACAACCATACCTTCTATCCAGGAACAAAGGTCTTTCGTATAGTATATCTATCATGCCAACGTTTCACTTTGTCCTTGTACATCAAATTGTTGTCGTATGCTCGGTTTCTGACTTCAACAAGCTCATTTAGATCCATCTCTCTCTGCTTCTGCCCTAGGTGTGTGTTTTAGTTGACCTTTTTGATTGCCCATTCAGATTTGTGCACTAATTCAACGGGCAAATGGCATGGCTTCCCAAATGCCATCCTGAATGGGGAGGTTCCTAATGGTGTCTTGTAAGCTATTCTATAAGACCATAGGACCTGATCCAAGATCTTAGACCAGTCCTTCCTATCTGGGCGGATAAGCTTTTGCAATATGGTTTTCACCTCCCTATTCGACACCTCAGCCATTCCATTGATTTGTGGGTGGTAAGGACTAGCAACACGGTGTTCGATGCCGTAATCCTTCAAGAGTTTCTTTAAATATCTGTTTACGAAGTGATTACCCCCATCAGATATCAATACTTTGGGGATCCCGAACCTAGAAATGATATGATCTCTAATGAATTTACAGGCAATCCTGCTGTCTGTGGCCCGGGTTGGGATAGCCTCCACCCACCTTGACAGATAATCTACCGCAAGAAGGATGTATTCAAATGCGTGGTTGACCGGGAATGTGCCCATGAAGTCGATGCCCCAGGCGTCAAAGACATCACAAATGATGACAGGCTGCATCGGCATCTCATCCTTGGAACCAACGGTTCCTCCCATTCGCTGGCATACTGGGCACGACTTCACAAAGGTGAGTGCATCGCGAGACAGAGTCGGCCAGTATAAGCCACACTGAAGTACCTTGCATGCGGTCCGGGTTGGTGTCCTCTTCCCGGAGTGGTGTCCTCCTGCCTCCAGACTGTGGCATAAAGTAAGGACACTCTGATATTCCTCTTGAGGAATACATCGTCTCCAGACACAATCCGATCCTTCAAAGAAAAGGATCGGATCCTCCCAATGGTAATGTCTTGAATCTGACTTAAGTCGGTCTATGTGGCTCTTGGGCCAATCTTCGGAAACTTTCTTAGAGATAAGATAATTCACGATATTGACGTACCGTGGGAGTGAGTTGACTACAAAAATCGACTTGTCAGGGAAGGAGTCTCGAATCGGCGTATCATCAGAAGCATCAAGATCCTCGATAGGCTACTATTCTTCTTTTCAGGTTTATCTCTAATGTCCAAATCAAATTTCTGGATAAGTAAAATCCACATAAGAAGACACGCCTTAGCGTCCTTTTCCAGTTAAATACCGTAGTGCTGCATGGTCTGTGAACACAATCACCTTCGATCCAATTAAATGAGATCTGAACTTATCCAAGGCGAACACTACCGCAAGCATCTTCTTTTCCGTAACTGTATAGTTACGCTGAGCGGCATCAAGTACTTTGCTTGCGTAGTGTATGGCAAACGGGACGTCATCCCTCCTCTGTCCTAACACAACCTCCACGGCAAAATCTGAGGCATCCGTCATGATCTCAAAAGGAAGAGACCAATCTGGGGCTTGCAGGATCGGGACGTCCATGATCATCCTTTGTATTTGCTTAAAGGTCTCAAGACATTTATGATCGATAATGAATTCCATGTCTTTGCCCAAAAGCTCAGTTAGCGGTCGGGCAATCTTCAAAAAATACTTGATAAATCTCCGATAAAATCCAACATGCCCAAGGAATGACCACAACTATTTTACATTGGTTGGTGGCTGGAGTCGTCTGATCACATCCACCTTGACAGAGTCAACCTCTATTCCTCTCTTGGAGATGACGTGCCCCAACACACTGCCCTTTGTCACCATGAAATGACTTTTCTCCCAGGAGGGCACCGGATTAACCTCGCAACACCGCTTGAGGATTCGGTCCAGATTACTAAGACAGGAATCGAAGGAATCGTCGTGGACCGAGAAGTCATCCATGAAGACTTCCAGAAATTCACCCATTTCAATGAATACATCAATCATGCACCTTTGAAATGTATCGGGAGCATTGTATAACTCAAAGGGCATGCGCCTGAAAACATAGGTACCAAAGGAGCATGTGAACATGATTTTCTCATGGTTCTCAGGAGCAATGGCTACTTGATTGTAGCTCGAGAACCCATCTAAAAAACATAAGAATTCTTTCCCCGCCAATCTCTCTAAGAGCTGGTCAATGAATGGGAGGAGAAAATGATCTTTCTTCGTTGCGGCATTCAGGCATCTGTAATCTACACAGACATGTCACGACGCGGTTACTCGTGTCACGATCTCCTCTCTGTCCTCATTGGTGGTCGTCTGAATTCTCGACTTTTTCGGGACAACATGGATTGGTGCCAACCATTTGGAATCGGAGAAGGGATGAATAAAACGCGCGTCACACCATTTCTCTATCTCCTTCTTCACTACCTCTCGTAAATTTGGATTCAATCGACGTCGGAATTCACGAGAGGGTTTAGCCTCATTTTCTAAGTAGATATGGTGTGAACAAAGAACGAGATTTATCCCGTGGAGATCGGAGATGCTCTAACCTATCGTCTTGTGGTTTTTCTCCAAGATCTATAGCAAGCAAGATTCCTGCTCCTCGGTCAATCGTGAACTATTGATGACCGGATACTTTTTCTCTTGTCCCGTAAAGAAGGCGTACTTAAGTGTTGTGGATAAAGGTTTGAGCTCAGGTAAGGTGTGATCATCAAGAAAGTCTGGCTCAATCGAATCTGGCTCCGTGCTGGTAGTGGCTGGATCTACCTGTGAAGTTACTACCACCAACTCTCAACTCTAGAGTCGGATCGTCAAAAGTCTCCAAGCAATCGGCAAAAGCCACGTCCGACTCGTCATCCTCATCTTCTGATTGTCCTAAATAGGGAATGACTAACAGGCCCAGCTGGGCCTCTATGTCATCGAAGATGTAGGGGAATGCACTTTCTGCGCCGTACTCGTTCCTAAGGATCTCGTAAACTGACTCATGCACAATATCTTCTCCGGAGAAAAGGGACTCATCGGTGCTGGCTGGGCTCTGTCGTCATGGCCCAACGATATCTACATGAATACAATCTCCTTCGGACGAAGAGTACTTGGTGCTGGATTCTGAATCTGGCCTCTACCACTTGGTCTGCTTTATCTCAAGTTCCTCATTTCCGCGTGGAGTTTGGAACTGGATCTTCCCGATCTTGTAATCAAATAAGGCCCTTGCTGAAGGGTCTTCCTAATATGATATGGGAATCTCTTCAATTTCGAGGGGTCTCCATATCAAGGACTGTAAAGTCCACCATGTACTCCTGATCCTCGACTTTGATGATAACGTTCCTCAATTCTCCATAGGATCTCTTGGTTGATTTATCTGCAAACTGGAGTAGTGCTCTGGATTTCCTAAGAGGTCCGAGATTAAGTCGCTCATAGAGGACTGTAGGCATCAAATTGATTGAGGATCCGCTGTCAAGGAGAGTGCATGCAAACACAGTGTCATCGACATGACTGTAAAGCCTTAAACTTGGCATATCTCGGATCCTATATAATAAGATCCGACTCGTCAAGAGAAAACCAACGAAATTTGTTTCGTCTGAATCAGACTTCGTTTCGAATTGTTATGATTTTTCGAAGAAAGAGAAGTAAGGAAGGCTAAGATGTCATTAACACATAATGAATGCCATTAAGACTAATTAAACATGATTTAAAAAACTAATGACGGATTGAAAACTGCTAATGATCATTAGCAAACACGAATCAATAGTTAGCAAAAGATAAATGTAAACCGCGAATGTTATTCGCGATTAGTGAAAGTTAATCACGATTAGTGTTAATTAAGCGTCATTAAACGAATCTAGAATCCTCTAGAATGTTCTAACTTAAGCCCCAAGTTTGGGATAAGTTTTGGTTAAAACCATTGGGTCAAAACCATGGGCCGCTAAACCATGGTTATGGTCTAAACCATGTTTTTCTAACCATGGTTAGTGGTTTTCGAGAGCCTATAAATAGACCCCCCTACCTATTCATTCTCTACGATTTCCACTACCACCACCACCCCAAGGGCTAGGGTCGAGAGGTCAGGAGGAGGAGTGGGAGGCGGGGAAGGAGCGCTAGCGAAGCGTTGCCAGGAGAACGAGGAGGAGAAAGGTATGATCCTTTATTAGTTTGCTTCGTAAGCTAGGCTTTCAATTCATCCTCTTGTTCTTCCAAGTTTTGTTCTTGATTCATCTTTCTTTCCGATTCGTTTTCCTGTTGTGGTTCAAGGAGAAATCTGTGTAACACCCTACTTAGGTGCGGGCGGCTATGCACGTCAGTGACCCTGTGATTCGTTACACGTTCACTTATCGAAGACGCGTGGTGTCTACCGATTCTTCATCGTTTATGTTTCTATTCTTTCTATTATGCTTTTATAGTTATTTTGATGAAGAAATCTGTGTAATACCCTACTTAAGTGCGGGCGGCTATGCACGTCAGTGACCCTGTGATTCGTTACACGTTCACTCATCTAAGACGCGTGGTGTCTACCGATTTTCCATCGTTTATGTTTCTATTCTTTCTATTATGCTTTTATAGTTATTTTGATGGAGAAATCTGTATAATACCATACTTAGGTGCGTGCGGCTATGCACGTCAGTGACCCTGTGATTCGTCACACGTTCACTCACCTAAGATACGTGGTGTCTACCGATTCTTCATCTCTTGTTGTTTGAAGTATATTATTTCAATTTCGTTGTTATTTTCCTCTCGATTGATTTTATAGAGGAAACTCTTTTTGTTTTTATTTTGAAATATGTCCCGATATATGGGGAAATTCTACCGATTTTTTTCGAGAAATATGTCCCGATATAAGGGGAAACTCTGCTGAATCTTTCCGAGAAATATGTCTCGATATAAGGGGAATCTCTGCCGAAATTTTAAGAGAAAATATGTTCTTGGCGTTCTTCGTGGTCTTCGTGTTCTTCGTTCGTTCTTCGCGTTCTTGACACGTGCTTAGCGTTTTTGATACAAAAATGAATATCGATCTTTTCAGGAGCCTTAAAATAGCCTTTCTAAAAACGAAACACGATAAAGCCTTGCATACACGAGAGAGAGCTCGATTAGGTAACGAAATCCTTCCTTTTGCTGTTGGATTTTCATACGAGATTATTGAAATTCTTGATTTTATTTTCATTGCTACGAAGAACCCTAATTTTGGCTATTTTTGAAAAAGGTCTGAAAAGTTGCTTTGTGATTCCTACTAAAATAGGGTTTAAGCATCAAATTGATGCGATGGCTTTGAAAGTTAGGGTTTGGGAGTTAAAATAGGCATAAATACGAATATATATGCATATGAATAATATATATGTGAGTCTATACTAAATATTGCTAATTATGCAAATCGAAGATTTAACGAAAGAATTACATCACGGGAATTGATGTGGCTTGAGTTGGATCCTGAAAAGGATTGTGTGTCACGTTAAAGATGACTGGGAGTAGAACTACAGGTTGGGCATGCAACCTGTAGGTTTGTCGGAAGGAACCCGTATTAGCGTTTTCCTATCTAGGTGGTACACAGTTGCCCTGTTATGATAAGTGCGCACGAAATGAATGATTTGCAACGCGTGGTACTGGGAGCCAATATCTTCGGGTTGAAACGAAAGATGTGGTTGTGCCATGTGGAGGCACGGATGGTTCAATAGCGGCTGAGTCACGATAATATGTATTTAAAGCCGCTAGGTTATATGATTAAATGTTAGCCTGAGGTTTTAAGCAACCGAGTCCTCGAGGACGGTGTGCTCATTTGTTTTCCAGGCTGAAGGTTTGAGACCCTGATTAAATAATGAAAAGGAAAATTGTCAGGGTAGGTAGTATTGGAGGATTGGTTGAGGCGACGTGCAGCGGTATAAGCTTACCAAGATCAACGCAATCTCCAATCCCGAAGTGTCCACAGCTTCGGAGTCTTTATAGTGGTGAGGTAATTCTCCTGGACTAATCCCTGACGTGGAATAGAAAGGAATAGGACTTAAATTATTAAGAAGGAATGAAACCTTTTGTGATAACAAGTTTTGCAAAATGACACAATTTGTTTGCTTTTCTCTTCTTCGTTACTTAGCATTCGCTAATTTTTATCCTATGATTTATGGAAAACCCAACAGGTATCGGTGAGCCATCGCAAGGACTTTAAAAATCTATCCATCTTACATACTAGACATCCAACCAGCCACAGTAGCTTTACTCTTTAAGGTAGTTAGTAATCTTTTGTATATTTTCCTTTCAAGTTGATGTACATGTAAATGGTTATAGTGGGACAGTGTATCATCTGAACTTTATTTTGTGAATGGAAAAATGTTGAAATACTTTCTTCTGAGTATTTTATGTGCAGTCTGTTTCTGAATGTTAGTTGTGATTGCTGAATAAATTATTGCTGAGTAACCAGATCCGGATATGGGAGGATCCGATGGCCTGGGAATCGGGGTCGCGACAATGACTCACCATAAAATGGGGACCCATGTCCTTTCGTTTCCTTGGAAACACATTCTTTATTGCACAATTAGTGGCTACTGACAGAACGTGCGTCTCAGCACGACTCTTGGTCTTCTTGCTGACCCTAGTAGATGTGCATCTCACCTTAAGGTACTTCTGGAATGCATGTGTCATGTCCATATACTTATCAAAAGGGATTGTGACCTTGATGCATTTATTATAGAATTCTGCCATCTCATGATCATCTTTTTGTATTTTTTTAGTTTTTTTCCTTCCACCCATAAGAGCTCGGGGGAAAGGGATTATTGATGCTAACTCAGATTCCAAAACTGAAAGGTCTTCATTGAAATGAGAAGCTGAGTTCTTTACAGGACTCTGACACTGATACTGACTCGGACTCTAACTCTCACTAAAAGGAAATTGCTGTTGCGAAATCGGTGATGCATCTTCCATGACTGCTGGGACATCCTCCTCAGACGGAGATGCTGGCTCCTCATCGGTTTCATCGGACTCACTGCTGGTGCTATTCTCCTTCTTCTTTGAGGACTTGGAAGTCCTCTTCTGCCGGTGGTGGTGGTGGTGTTGCTCCTTTGCCTCCAAGTTCTGCTCAGGTGGAAGTTTGGCGGCGTCTTCCTCCGATGTTCGTGCATGATCAGGTACGATCACGGTCCTTCCGCTCCTGAGGGACATATGATTAACATTATCGTACGAAAGGATCTCATGTTCAGATAGAGAGTTATATGAATAGTGTATATGATCTTTTGGTCGGTTCTGATCCTGATTCTGGCTATTTGGGTTGACCTGAACTTGGGCGGGAATTGGGGTCCTTGACGCCATTTGTTGATCTTGGTTGCGTAAAATGCGGTTCAGATCAGTTCGGATGTCCAGGTAATCACTCTGTATTTGCTGGACCCTATCAGTCAGGGTCTGGATCGCCAAGGTGAGGGACTCCAATTCGCTTGTGGGCGGGGCTTGCTGCTGCTGACTAGAGGACGAGTGTCTATATTGGCCCTGCTGGCCATTTCGATACTGCTGTTGTTGGGAAGGTGATGGAGGGCCCTGCTGGCCTGAGTGGAAAGTGCGCTGTTGCTGGTGCTGTTGAGGCTGATACCCTTGTCCGTGCCGGGATTGTACGAAGCACGGTACGGGGACGGAGCTGGTTTCCTGGTAAGCTAGGGAAGGTCGGTGAGGCTGACCGTTCCTATCCTCGATTGTCTGCCAACGAGGTCATGGTTGTACCACATCCCGTTGATCTCGAACACCGACGGAGGCTCCTCGTAGACTGTCTCCACTTGTGGGGGTGTGTGCTACTCCTGCTGAGTGTATTGCTGCTCCTCTACCCAACTACATTGAGGCCCCTCTACCTGCTCCTGTACAAGATGGACTCGATGTACAGGCACATGTGGTGCAGAAGGGGCAGGTAGCCATATCTTAGCTACCTTCTCAGTCAATTCCTCCACTTGTTTCGGCAATCGTGAAAGCGCCTCAAGGTTAGTGACCCTCTTGTGAATCTGCTCGATCATGGTTAACTTGTCAGTTATTATCCCCATGCTGGGGATGAGGTCCTCCATCAGATCCGCTACAATCCTCCTAGTTGTCTCATTGGATAGGCTTGAGGGAGACAACTGATAGGCCCTGGTGGCCTGAGATCTGCCTGTTTCCACCATCTGCTCTATTTCCATACGGCATTTTTGTTTTTGTTCAGATAGCTTCCTCCACAAGCGGCACTTACTAACCCCTGCATCTCCGGGCATGAGCCACAGAACAAGGTTTGGACTTAGATCACTTTTGTAATGCCATGGTAGGGGCAATTCTGAATTAAGTCATTGAATCTATCCCAGGCTTCATGGAATGGTTCGTTGGGTCCCTGGAAAAAACTCGCGATCTTGGTTCTCATCTGTTTAGTTCTACTGAGTGGGTAGAACTTCTTCAAGAATAAATCCTTGAACTGTCCAGGTCGTACATCTTACCCCGAGATTTTTCAGCCAATGAGCAGCTTTATCTCCTAAGGCAAACGGGGTAGCCTTCAGCCTGATATAGTCTTGCCAAACCTTAGGGTGACTATATCAGGCTGTTGCACACCAACTCGAAGTCCCTGAAGAAAGCATATGGTTCCTCGTTGGCATTCCTATTGAACTTCGATAGTAGACTCAGGAAATGAGGCTTCAGCTCGAACGCTTCAGGGGGAACCACAAGTATAAGCCAACTATGCATCTCATTTTCTGCTGGATTGTAGGCATCTACCATGGGTCGATGAATTCCACCTTCCGTGATTACCTGTCCCATCATCGCCAGCAAATTTGCATTATGTTGTTCGGTTGCGGCTAAGCAGGCAAGGATTTGATGTATCGGGTCATCTCTTTGTTCCTCTTCCTTCGGGGGTTTCTTAGGTGGCATCTTGGTCTCTGGTTCGTCCTCTTCACCTGGGTAAAGAAGATGGTATAGGTTAGAGGACGTATCAATGAAGACATTCTCACCGAGGCGATGGTCTTCCTCGGTGAGATTAGAGGAGAGAAAAGGGTTGGTCTGAGGCTAACCACCCTGAGAGTGATGGATCCCGAACTCAAGAGGGTCGCGAGCTTGAGTTGGCCCAAGTTGCGTTTGGGCTGATGAAGATGAACTTCGTGAGGGGCTCAAGGAAAGATTTACGAATCGGGAGTAGATATCTCCCCAGTCAGTCATCTTGGATGGCAATAAGAATAATCAGAGTGTAAAATGGGATTTTACTCCTACCTGAAGCAAGAAAGTGAATCCAAACCCTGATTTTCACACTCAACACGGTGAATGACCTGAAACCGAGTCCAATTAGTCTGGTTGATTTTAAGTGTGAATTTTCAAGCAAGTAGCAAAGGTTACGTGGCATATAGGGAAGTCGGCTCAAAGTCGGATGCGTCTTTCCTGTTTAACCTGTCGCCTAAGATACCAACGCCCTTCCTTTCTTCGCTCATATCCCAAGCTGAGGAGTTCAAAGACCTGCCCCTATCTACATGCGAACAGTCGGAGGCTGACAAGGCTGGGACTTCACCCCGAGGGGTTACTAGCAATTTGTCACGGAGCACCGCTGGTTCACCCCTATCTACCTGCGAATATGCGGAGGTTACTTGGTGCTAGTCAGTGAACCTGAAAGAATTCAATTTGTGATATTTGCTAGGATCGGGGTACATGATATGGAAGGCAGGGGTTTTGGCTCTGCCTTATTGTGTGCACACACACTCTAGTACCCTCATTCAGCCCGCAATCAAGGTCGAGGTTAATCTCCTGCAAACAGAATTTCCGATTTTATTGATTTTTTTGTCAATTTTGCTTAACAGTCCCAGTTTTAAGTTATGTGATCACTTGATTAGTCCAACCACAAAGCACGCCTATCGTCCAGTCCCAATTTCCTTTAGACCTAAGTTTGAAAAACCAAGGGGGAAGGAGTCGAGAAAAGTCGATGCACGATAAAAACAATGATGAATGCCAAGTAGAGAAAACTTACAGTGATCCTTTCGCTTTTTATGCGGGATGCAAAACAGAATTGAATTTTTTTACACTATATGATTGCAAACGATGAAAAGCCGCTCCTAGACAGGCAACTCTATTAGTGAGTGAAGAACAAATTAATTTTGGCTAAGATTTACGGTCTAAGTGCATGTTTTATGCGTGAAATGTGGTCCTAGAATTTTACGAGCACAAATAGGTCCTAAAGTAGTTCTAAGAGCCGCAAGTGTAGGTCCTATTATATGCAAAGCAATCCACACAGCACACGGGGACACGTTTTTCACTATACTTACACGCGTGAGAACCCAAACGGGAACCGCTGGAAAAATGCAGAAAATAAAAGATTACAAGTCATCACAATCACTCAAATTTTTTAAATGCAAGTTCCTCGGTTCGCCTGGCGAAGCGCCTTTGATTCCTCATTTTCCTCGCACGAAAATAAATGGAGTCAGATAAAGGACAACACAAAATAAATTAACTAAATGACAGAAAGATATTCACAAGAAAAGCCGGAAATCAGACTACCCGGGGATGGAAAATCGACAGTCAAACTTCTCTAAAAATTAACCTAAGTCGTGCCTCCTCGGCAACGGTCCCATTTTGATAAGGTCTAGACTACCCTTGTTAATTCAACCGGATTAATAATCAAATTAAGTTTTGTTGTTCGTTGCAGTCGGGTAATCGAGACCTTGTCAAAAATCACTCGGATCAATGTTCAATTAATCTCTAGTGGCAAATTTATTTTACTTCGGCAAGCTCAAGGTTGAACTCAGGGAGGCAGCTGTCTCCTTAGGTAAATTTTCAGTTAATTTGGATTTCAGATTTTCAGGATAATATTTTTGATCTTTTTTATGCAATTAAGGAAATTACAATGCAATTTCAAGCCAACTTTTACGTTAAATCAAGAATGGTAATCAAATGAAGTCTAAAATTAATGAAACTTGGCCAGAAGAAGATATGCGATGAGACTAAGCTAATGCATTTTTTTTTGGAATTTTTAGACTCTAATTGAATTAATTATAAATTAAATATGGATGCAGGGTAGTTTTTGCAATATTAATTTTAATAAATACCAAAGCACATTATTTTCAGGTACAAAAATTATCAGATAGGTCTAAGTAACAGGAATCAAGGAAAATTAATAAACCTAAAAAACGATACAAATTGGACCTATTAAATATTAATTAGGCAAAATACTATTTCATTTATTCAGGCCTCGTGATGCGTGCAAATGCTATGATTTTTAGGCACAGTGTAGAACAACTTAAACTAAGTCTAATGTGATTTTATGGTGATTTTTGGAGCAACAAATAATTTAATATTTAATTTAAAGCACACAGTAGGAAAAATATGTCAAATTCCACAAAAATAATTGTTGAGAAGAGGAACGAATGAGATGTTTATTCCATAGAGCTAGGGTCTCTTATATAGAGAGAAAACCCTTGAGAGTACAAGGGTTACGGAACCCGAAGGGTCACAGGGGTTACGGAACTCGAAGGGTTACAGAGGGTTACAGAACCGAAGGGTCACGGGAGGTTATGGAACCCGAAGGGTTACAAACATAAATGTAAATCTAATAACTCTAACACTCCCCCTCAAGCTGGAGCTAAGAAAGCTACAGCTTGTAAATAAAAGAAAAAGTATATACATCTTCACATGATGCATCATAAGAACATATGTCCGCTGCTGGTAGAAAACCTCGCTCGAGGGCGGGTCTGCGACTTTCAGGTCACCGGAACGTATCTCTACCATGCCTGTAGAGTCGCTGCGATATCAGGTTACCAGAACGTATCTCTGTCGTTCCTGCAGGCAGGGATCGCCATATCGCGATATATCGGCGATATATCGGTATCGACAGGTCACCGATATATCGCCGATATGGATATATCGGGTATCGACATCTCAAAATAGAACAATGGATACAGGATATCGGCGATATGCGTCGATATATCGCTGATATATCGGCGATATATCGATATCGACATTATATCGATATGATGTCGATATCGATATGTCCTTCCTTGCCTGCAGGTCACCGGAACATATCTCTGTCATGCCTGGAGAAGAATCGCTATAGAAGAAGTCTAGTGCGGAGGAGTAGCCGGATCGTAAAAGAATAAGTATACGCCCTGATGAGGAAGTCGATGCTCGGTGAAGACGGATGACCTGAGTAGTAGTCTGGAGTGTTGGTCTGTTAGTCGTGGTAGGATGGCAGACATCCTGAAGAATCATCTCTATCTCCTCATTTCTCCCATACTTGATAGAATAAAGAGGGAGAAATAAAAAGTTGGGAGAAACAAGTCGTGGTGAAACAGGGGTGGGGCTACAGGTGGTGTCGGCGATGCAGGAGATGCAGTTGGAGCTGCTAGAGCCTTGGGCGACGCTTTAGATGCCGCTGGAGGTGGTAGCTGGTGTTGTTTGGGACTCGGACTGCCTTGCGTGAGACCATCGAATCCACAAGCGACGCAGGAGGTCCAACCCTCTCTCCTTGTCGACGGAGAGAGGGTTGGTGGTGGTGGTAGATTTAATGTATTAGGCTTCGATCTAGGACCATCGCTCTGATACCATGTGGAGAAGAGGGACCAATGAGATGTTTATTCTATAGAGCTAGGGTCTTTTATATAGAGAGAAAACCCTAGCGAGTACAAGGGTTACGGAACCCAAAGGGTCACAGGGGTTACGGAACTCGAAGGGTCACAGAGGGTTACAGAACCCGAAGGGTCACGGGAGGTTACGGAACCCGAAGGATTACAAACATAAATGTAAATCTAATAACTCTAACAATAATAATATTAAATTCTATGCAACTCACAAAAATATGACACGTATCACAACAGATAAAGCTCAAGTTAAACTACAACATGCAATTTTTGGAATTTAAAAATGATCATAAATGGACACCTAAATATGCGTGCAAACATAGGGACACTGGACCAAAATGCAAAACAGGAAATGAAAATTGCTTAAAATAAACGTGCATACAGGGACTAAGGTGCAAATACCTATAATGATGGGGGTGTGGATGCTTTCCACTGGAACACATGCTCCTCAAGTATTGCGCCTGACAGGGACTGATTTGCAATTTCTAAAAGTTGCAAGGGCCTCAGTGAAATTTACCCATCCCTCACGTGCTAGACATGTGATGAGCTAGGCTCGGAAGGCATAGGAGGCTCGGGAGATCCGAAGGTTCGAGCGTGCTTCGGGTCTTACTTCGGGTGCTCCGAGCCTAAGATTTGGGAAAGAGGCTTGGAGGGGGCTACGTTGCGGCAGATGGGTCGTTCGATCGATGAGGATCAAACGACTGCTGGAGCTGGCTATGTGGCGCGCCTTGGACCGTTGGATCAAGATGGATCCAACGGTATCTGTAGCTTCTGGCAAGGGCGACGAGGACGAATGATGACCGTCTGATTAAGAAGATCGGACGGTAGCTGGGCGTCTTGTTCCTCCGGGTCGCCGCCTCTTGCGACAGACGTGACTGGGCTCTGACAATGGGCTCCTAGCTCCGCCGCCTTCCCCCGTGGTCGGTGATGGTTGCTGGAAGCTCCTCGATAGTTAGGAATGGTCGTAGATGCGTCGGTGAGCTGCCGGATTGTCTGGAAGCAGCTGGGGTTGTCTGTAGGTCGGGGACGATGGAGCTCGAAGCATCTCTGGGGAGACGTTCAACCAATGAAGAAAATGTCCCCTGCAGTGTTAGTAAAAGCCAAGAAGGTCGACTCGTATTCGTGGGAGTGCAAGGGGTGACTGGAGGCCTGTGTCGTGAAGTGGAGCTCGGGTCGTCGAGCATCTCCGCCGGGAGGAGCAGAGCTGTGGTCGGAGTGGAACGGTGTGTCGTGAGGGTGAACGGAAGGTGCCGCGAAGATGAGAGCTTCAAGGCAAAGCTTGGTGGATGGCCAATGAGATGTGTTGTCGATTGGAGAAGGCGGGAAAAAGGAGAGAAAATCGAAGGGGGACGAAGATGAAAATCAGAGAATGAACAGAGGAAGTTACCTGGATATGAGGCTCGCAGTGGAGACTCTGGTCGTCGCTCGAGGGCCGGTAGCAACCCGAGCTCGAGCAGCTCGTCGGAGGAGCTGCTACACAACGAAGTTACGCCGCGGATCTTGCCGGAGGTGGACCACCGTCGTCGCTCGCTCTTAGTTCAAATCTTTTACAGATAGGTTTAAGAGAGCTCTAGGGCACCTCGTGCTAGGGCGGATGGGGTGGAAGGTGGTCGGAGGCTAGGTATTTATAGGAAGGAGATGGGTGTTGCAGGTGATGTAGAGGGTGGTCGGCGTGGAGTTTGTGAGCGAAGGAGAGGGCATCATGGGGATCATGGATGCAGGGGACGAAGGTGGAGGTCAGGGTTACGTCATGGTGGTGTCGGTGGGCGGAGAAGGTGACTGTAGTGGTGACAAAAGTAGGAAGGGGGCAGAGGTATCGTGAGGTGGGCGACATGTACGAGGGAGGCAACTGGAGGAAGACGACGACGCCTCGACCGTTGGATCTACCGATCCAACGACTCTGAGTGAGGCGCCAGGGAAGGGTTCGGATCAACTCCAAGTGATGCAATCGAAGGGCGGCAGGCGAGCCACGTGGCGGAATGAGGACGTGACACTGCAGGACAATGGGGATTGAATATGAAGCGGGGATCGAACGGTTGGAATCATAGCAGAGATGAATGACTGAGATGGGGGCGTCTTGGGAACGATCCAACGGTGGAGATGTGGCCACGTGGAGTGCAGAGAATGAGGCGGATACCAACGGTGTGGATGAGATCTAGAATGAAGATCCAACGTTCGAAGTTGAGGCAGGGATGAGCGGCTTGGATTTGAAGTGCGTGGAGGTGATTAGATGGTTATGGAGTATGCTACGTGGCGCAATGAGATGAGGGCACTAGTGAGTGGCCTAGATGAGATCTTGGCCCAAATCAAACGACTGAAATGAGATGCGGCATGAACGACCGAGATCTGGAGAGAAGAGGCACCATCGGACGGTGGAGGAAGAGGGGTGCGTGGCGTGCGATGGGTGGGGCAACGTGGCGCAATCAGAGGGCGCCACGTGGCCCAATCAATGTGGTTGAGAAAGAATATGAAATAAGAGGGATAAAATGGCCGAATTTTTAAAAACTCAACATAAAAGTTGTAGACCTCGATGAGATCTACAAGTTTAATGTTGACCAAAAACAGAAACGAGGTCGAATAAAGTGATAAAATATAAGGATACAACTAAACATACATATAGTATACAATGGGGCCCAAAATCGAAGTTTTGCATACAAGCTCCGATTTGAATGAAATGCGTCTTAATTTGATGGTCTCTGAGAGTATATTAATTTAAAAGTGATTAGACCTAGATAGGAGGTTGTATGAGAGAGATATGTGTATTCTAAGGTACATGGTCTCCAACTTGGTTTGGGGTTTTATTTGTCAATTTTACAAGTTAGCATTTTTTGGTATTTCTCTTGTATTATTGTTAGTAATACATACTGTATAGAGTAAAATTATGTAATAGGGTTATTGTAAAATATATATGGATAAGTGATTTCTACAGATGAATTTGGCTTCCTATCTCATGCAGATGTAAATGCTAAAATGCAAATTTTATCAATGCATGCATGAATGCTACTTATGCAATATTGGTGGAAATATGCTCCTAATTGCTCCGGAACAAGGATCTATTTTCAACTTTAAGAGTGATGAATCACAGATTCATCAGAACCCTAGCGGGCGGAACCTCTTCCAACAACGCCGATTGCTCAAGGGAGGAGGATGGCCTCAAGCTTCCCTCTCCAATCACGCATCGACAATTCTCCAGTAGAGCCCTAAGCGGCGCAGTCGCACTTCGTCAAGACTCAGGCGACAGTCCTGGCGGCGTGATGTCGCACCCTCCAAATTGGCGATGCCGCGCCCAAGCGGTGCTTCAGACGCAGCATGGCCGATCCAACAGAGACCTCAGGTGGAGGCGTCGCCACATCAAACGGAGCTCCCTCACTGCTGCCGGCACTGCGAAAGCAGGCGCGACCATCGTAATCACGCAGGCGGTAAGCCTCCACCATCCTCTCTTCCCAGGCGGTGCTTCTGCATAGCCCTATCAGGGGGTGGCGGTCATTGAAAAATAAAAAAGGCCCCCTCTACGGGGAACCCTAAATAGGGTTTACACCCTTAATGAGCCGATTCTTTTATTAAAAGAAGGGGCACGGTGTTTTAGGTCCAAGTGGGCTGTGGAAAATAAAAGAGAGAGAGAGGATATTTAAAAAAAGGAGAGAGATTGGGCCCTTTTTTGGGGCCGAGATTCAAGTAAAGGCACACACAAGAAAAAAGCTATATGCAAATATTTTGAAAAAAAGAGAGGATGTGACAGCTATAAAATATTGAAAGTAGCTGAAAAATATTTTGCAAAAAAACGATAAAAAACATATTATTATTGAGATAAGCCGGAAAAAATTGAAACGGCTTTAAAAAAATATTTCGAAAAAAAGAGATGAATGATTTGAAAAGCCGACAAATTTGTAAACATCTTATTGATCTTTAGTTTTGTAACCCCATTTTATTGTCTTCTCCCAACTTAGGTCGATGATTGGTTTCCGACAAGTCTGGGAGAAAGGGGGAGTATTGTATAGAGTCATAGGCTAGATTGTCAGATTTACAGATTCTCCAGATTCAGAGATTCCAGATCAGTCAGATTTCCAGACTCTACAGCGGATATTCAGACTCCATGAATGATTTCGAGTTTTCAGTTTTAGACTCACACATGTATGCGGTCTTCATTCAGATGTGCAGATGTTTGCCATCATTTGTAGTGGTCCCCATCTATTTTTATTGTTTTGGCCAGAGTTTCCATCTTAGCCACAGGGACTCCAGAGTAGAGGACCATTCCCTATGCCATGTGGGCATGGGTTTTCATATGGTTTCATAGGGACTCTAGAGTAGAGTACCATTTTCTGTACCAGATGGGAGAGACCCAGTTCTCCGATGAGGAGACTTCTTTCATACTCCATTCTCTAGCGACCGTGGACTCCGACGAGGATTGCACTTCTACGACTTTTTCAATTCGGCCCTTTTCAGAGATGGAGCAGTTGTCCACACTATTATGGCGGGCAAGAGTACTCCGATGAGGAGACTTATTTTAGTTGCAGTAATTCTAACAGGTGCAGTTCAGAGCACATGCTCTCCGACGAGGAGATTCAGTTGACTCACACTCCTGCCTGTTCGTCCTCCTCACCTACACGGCATGAGAAGCAACATCTCGACAACAACAATTGTGCACGTTGAGTTGATATTGTCCATAGTGTTCTGTAGCATGAGTTGAGTTTCTTTCTGTTTGTCCAAGTTGAGCATTGCATGCTCCAGCTTGAGGGTGAGTGTTGGAGTATTCGTTATATGCGTCATATGTTGAGGAGATGGGTAAATGGATCCCTCCAGGATCCATTTACCCCATCCAGTCCGTTAGTCCCACATCAACCAGTTTGGAGATGCGGAGACTCAGTGGGTGCTATATAAAGAGCCCACACCCATGTATTCGGATGAGAAAGCGCAGTGAATACATACGCCCTCTGAGGCATTCTCCCATGGTTTCATCCCGCTCCTTAAGGAGTAGGGTTCCACGTAAAAATTCTTTCTGTTCTTCATGTTTTATCATTCTAGATTATGCTTTGTTTATCATTTAGCTTCTGCATTCTCAATTTTCTAACACTCGACAATGGGGAAACTGATGAAGATGTTAAGGTTGGTTAAAGTGGAGAAAAGCCTCTACTGTTCTCTACGATAAGAAAATTCTTTTAAAAATCAAAGGAAAGTTTTACAAAGCATCCGTGAAACCTGCTATGCTCTATGGATCTGAATGTTGGCATGCAAACCATACATGTGCATGCAGTAGCAGAAATGAAAATGCTAAGATGTATTTGTGGACACATACATAAAGATCGGATTCGGAATGATGCAATCAGAAGGAAAGTTGGTATATCTCCGATCGAGGATAAGATGCGAGAAAACCGCTTAAGATGGTTTGACCATTTGCAAAGGCGGTTGGTTGATGAACCTGTTAGAAGATGCGAGTTTTGGGATGTTGAGCCGTCTAAGAGAGGGCGAGGAAGGCCCAAGAATTGTTGGAATGAGATTATATGAAGGGATCTTAGTTTTTTGGATCTAAGTCCGAAGTTGACCCAAGATAGATTTGAATGGAGGCAAAGAATCCATGTAGCCAACCCTACTTAATGTGGGAAAAGGCTTTGCTGTTGTATTTTTAGAAAGCAACAATCTCATGTGTATAAATTCACATCCTTTCATAGATTATCAAGTAACATGGGATAAAAGTAACACTATGTTCGAAGTGGATATTGAGAGATCATGTTACCGTAACTCTTGATGCAAACCTTTGTCTTTTCTGTGCTAATTGGCTTTTCTGATTGAAGTTGTAACATTCTAACAATGAATCGCCATTGGATATCAGGTTGAGGACATATTGACTCCAGAATATGAGGTTTCACATCAGGATATCTTAAACTCTGATGGAGTAGTTCCATCTAACGGACTGGCTTACACGGAGTTTACATTTCCTTGTACTCATGAAGATGACGAAGATGACAGTATGCGTGCTTCTAATCACAAGGCAAACCTAAGGTATGTTTTTATTCCTGTTGATGCACTCATGGAATACTTGCAAGGATATCAATTTTATTAGGGGGATTACCGATCTTGAGCAGTCAAATTATGATACCTTAAGAAGGAAAAAAGTATGCGGATGCTGTGCTTCGTAGAGAAATGCTATACGGTCTCGCGTATTCAAATTATTATATCTTAAGAGAAGAATAGATACTTAGGTGCTATACTATATAGTGAATACTGCACATAAATTTTGTGTTGGTAAGAGTTTCATGCCATCGAAAGTTGATTACTTTGCATAGGGCTGTGAACATGGAGACTGAAGAATACTTGAACACATTTACACCCTGCAATATCAAGTTTATGTGGCTTGGCTACTCAGGTATCTATATCAATTAGGATGGCGCTTCAATGTCTTTTGTTATTATGAAACATAAAGAAGAAACACTCGAGATTTTCTTCATTTTTTGAAAATAGTTATCTTTATAATTTTTTAGCGGAAGGGTTATTTCCAATTAATCAATTCATTCTAAATGAATGGAGAGGTTACATCCGAAAAAGAGTGATGATCGATTTACTATTGAAAACAGAAAGAAAAGAGGATAATTGTTGCTCCATAATAGCTAGGAGATCACATCTTGATTGTTCGGTAGATCTAGAAGCCAGCAAAGACGACCTGGAGCCTGGTTTTAAGTTTCAGGGACGTCAACAATCCCTAGTCCTCCAATCTTATTAGTGATGCATGATGTAGAGTCATCCAAGAGGATAAGTATATATTTGTTTATACGCATGATCATAATGTCATTGACACCAATAGTGAAGTAAACAGCAGATAGTTTGAGCCATAATTCTATTCACATTGTGGACAATATTTGTAAATATTTGACCTCAACATTTTTTTACCAGCAAAGAGACAAATAGAAAAGTATGAGTCGTTTATTTAAATTATGGGGTTCCATAGACATCCTCATTTTGTTTCTCGATGTTATTATTTTTAAAAGGACTCCGTTAGGTAGAAAAGGCATTTTTTGATGAGATGATGAGCTGGGGACAGTAGTTTCGTCCTGATAATTACAAAGTATTCATTTATATTGTAGTTGCGAATAGACCGGACTTATGTGCTGGACGACCACCCCGACCTGTTCCTTGACCCACTTGTTAAATGGGCGGGCATGGACATGGCCCACATAGCCTAGCTTGCCTCGACTGGCAAAAAAGGGAAGTGTGTGCATGTATAAAATTTGATAGTATTTACATTTTTTTAATATAATAAACTTCAGATTTTCCTTTTGTTTTGTTAGTATTATGTTATATTCAGTCATTTACATTCCAACTAACAGTAGTTGCATTGGATTTAGATACCTTAATTGGGCATACAAATTTGGTAGCGCAGCCGACCCCACCTTGATCTAGCCAGGCTTGGACCTAAGTATGTGACCTACGGGTCGACCTGATCGGGGCTTTAGATTACAGTTTTTTGAGATCTCTGACTATTTGGCTCGACCCATGGCCTGACCTAACCCGCAATTTGGCCTAATCTAATTGCTTATCTTTTTTTAAGGTCAGTTACTGCAAGTAATTTGCTTAAAATTAGCCTGACTAAAGTAAGATTTTTAGATGGAAGGTTATCTTCCGTAAAAAATATTTAGGTTTAGACTTCTCCTAAAAGAGGAGTTTATGAATAAATGTCATTAGGAGATTATAGGCAACGAAGAAAGTTGAGGCCATTTGAAAAAAGAGATGTTAATGAAAGTTGTTAGGATAATAGTTCGTTTTGATAATGTTTCTTAGATTCTTTGGTCTATCTTCCATAACATTTTTCCTAGTAAAGCAAAGTTTGGTATATGATAGATTAATGACTCCACGACCACTACAAGAGTTTGTGATGCAACATGAAATATAGAGTCAGGCCTAAATTAAGGTTCACAATAATTTCTTTTGATTTGAGTCCAACTTTACTTTAGTTTTACTAATTAAATTGAGACGACATATGATATTTAAAAATGAGTTTAGATATTTAGCTGAGTAATCATCAATTAGGGTTCGATATGATTAAATTGTCATTTTAATCTTTTTATTTTAACCCTTCATATTTAAAAGGGCTAGTATATTTGTTAGGAATAGATTGAGTTATATTGGAATTGGAGTTTTCTCAACCTTGAACTCGTGCATCTTCGTGATTTCTTCCCTAAAACAATCCCGCATTTCGAGCAATTTCGTCTTCTTCCCTTTGTTTCTTAATTTTTTCACCATTAAAAATTTTCTATTTGCATCAACTGGTGAGCATGATGCCCAAATTATCACTATGATTCAATGATTTGATGAATTTTGGCTAGTAAAATGTATAAAAGTTGTATGTAATATGACTCGAATTTGCACTGGCATCAACGGAATGTAAAGACTCACTTCAAGTCAATTTTCAAGGTTCAACGCTGGCTAGACTCATGGATCACATAAAATGCATTCATCCAAGACTCACTTCAAGTTGTTTTTTGCAACTTCTTTGGTGCAATGGCAATTTCCTCATATAGCTTCACTAGTTTGAGGGGGAAGTATGACCATCCACTGGGGATGTTTTTCGTACTAAAAGACCTCAAGATCTCCACCACATATGTGATAAGTCATTATGAATGATGGATTTGAGTTCTCCGATAATGAGGTACAATTAAACCCTGGATCCCAAGGAAGCGTAAAAACTACGAGCTCACGATAAAAATCGGGGAAGAGGCTGGGATCCTAGACCCGCGCACTAGGCGGCCATTGCCCAATCACGACATCCTAACTCCAACCCAGTTGAGGCTTACCGCATCCTCGCACGGTCAGGTGTAAGGGACACCTTGATTGGCACAAATATCTATCATTACCAATGTTCGTCTACCATATAGATGCACTTGATTACATATTCAATTCATATTATCTTGTATGGTTAGCTTTACAGATCTGAAGTGATCCTTGTACAAGTATTAAAAGTTATCAAATCTAGACTGATCCTTGCATTGTTAAAGATTGTATAAAGAACAACATGGCATACATACATATTGGGATTATCTAGTTGGAACCATACAACAAAGTTAGAAGTAGGCGGTCCTAATGAGGTCAAACATTATATGATATGATAGAAAAAGAGTAACAATATGTTGTATGTCCAGAGTGTTTGTGTGTACACACACACACACCTTCATGCATATCTAACTATCATCAAAATAAATGCAGAAAGAATATATTTGAATTATCCTTGTGAAATATAAATTTTAACTGCAAGATAAGTGACCTTTCCTGACATATAAGTGTTAACCCCTATCGATTTTACCTCTCCTAGACTCTGAAATGTTCAAGATTGAAATCAATGGTTCAGTGGTTAAACCTATGATATGAGCCACTATAAATTACAATCATGCGACCCTTGTAAATAGATTTCTGATTATTCATTTATTTGTGACTACTTTATTTGAACAACTGGTAGATAAATAAAATTCATATGCTTCTTAATATAGCTTATGTGTTAGCTCAAAGATATATTTAGCTGAAACTTGAAAGCAACAAATACATGTAGCACCCCTTCTTGCACCATGATTTTCCTCTTAGGAACCCCCGGCATGAGAGCGTGTATTAGAGGGAGGGAGGTGGGGAAATAGAAAGAGAGAGCAATTATATCCACATGTAAATTGTTTTTAAGTTATACTTACAAAGTTAACAAGGAACACGTGTATGGTATCTTTCAAGGATCAAGATGTAGATATGAAGAACATGGGCTAAAATACAAATATATCGAGCCATAGGTATATGCGTGTAAATTTCCATTAATGCATTCCAAAAATCACGTAACACCACCTTTCAATCTGGCTTTTAAAATGAAACATAAATACTGAATAACAATAATTTTTTTAAGTAACATTCCTCCAGTTCTCTTGTAAGGCAAAAATATTGTTCATTATAAAATAATCTGAGACGATATTATGTACTGATTTAGGGAGAAGTCCAAAGACTCCAAACAGTCATTTAGAGACAATGAATGTATTAGAAAATAATCATCATTATTCATTAGAAATAATATTTATAACAGAATGACAACTGAGCTAAATGTTCTGCGAAGTATGAATGTGCTTATTAATTAATGAAAATTTGCATACAAACTCACACGAAAATCAACTTTAAATTTGGAAATCAGTGTTTAAGATGGTTAGAAACCATATTCTAAATTTACAAATTGTCATAGTTTAAGCAGCAACAACTTACATGCAAATCCATATAAACTTGACCTTTGAATTTGAAAATCAATGGTTAAAAATTTGGCTTTTAAAATTCAGAATGTGTATAAATACACAGATGGCAGCAAGAGAAGGGTTTAATTGTACCTCTTGAATCTCCAAATGGAGGAAGGTGGCTTGACAAATTAGTGGCAATAGCTGCTAAACATGCAACAACAAGTAGCAACTTTGGCAACAACACCCGCTACTATTGTTAGCAGCAGCAAAACATGGAAGCATCACCAACAGCTGCTGCAGTGGCAGCAGCAGCTGGTAGCTTGAAGAAAGGCTCCTTTGGTGAAGGAAGAAGAGAAATGGGAAAAGAAGAAGATGGTGATATAAATGAGAGGGGGGGGGGGTGCTAGGTGTCAACAATTAGAAGAGGAGGGCATACGTGGGCGTGCTGAATTTCGATATTTTTTTAACTTTTATAACCTTTATTTCTAACTTATTTAAAATACTAAAGTCATCATCTTTTTCACCCCAAATATCTAATTCAAATGAGTAATAGCTCGTTTTGACTGTCTTAGAGTGGCATTCAAAATGAGTATAATATTCATATTTTTCTGATCTAGGATGGATTCAGAAATTGGCGAAATACGATTTTGATTTATGATTAAATTTTGCGATTTGAATGGGCCAAACGACCTCCGATCGACAAACGGTCGATTCCATTGATTTCGATTTGTCGAAACAAAATTTGTAATGGTCTCAGTTTATTCCGCGGTTCAGATTGTGTCACGCCTTTTCCGATGACACAAAATTCGATGAAATCGATTTTTGGTCGATTGCATCCAAACGAACTATGAATCGATTTAGGTTTATTTAATATTGATTGATATTTTTATTGAATCATACGAACCCAAGTCGGGTTGAATTCGATTTTAAATCCAAGTACTACAAATATAAATACCTCAAAGAGAGTCTCGTCCTCAAGACTTGTGTCAATGTCACTATGTGTTTTATTTGGGTTTCACCTATGATTTCTTAGCATAAAAACCTCAAAGGGGAAATAAGCCATATTCTAAAATATAATTAGGCTTGAAATGAGAGTTAACTTTGCGGGTATCGCACCCGCATATATGCTTCGGATTCACACGTTGCTTCTTCGACCTTTTTCGCTGCCATAACACTATGACTAAGAAAATTTCCTTGTTGCGATGCTTTCTCACTGTATTGTCCAATATCTGTATCATCTTTTCCTCATATGTCAAATCAGGCTCTATATCAAGATTCTCGTAATTGATGATATGGAGATGATCATGAACATATTTCCTCAAGTTTGATACATGAAACACATCTTGTATAGCCGATAAGTGTGGAGAGAGAGCTACTCAATAGGTCACTTTCCCTATCCGGGAAATGGTCTCAACCAACCCAACATATCGTGACGCCAACTTGCCACGAACACCGAATCTCTACACTCCCTTCATGGGTGATACTCTTAAAAATACTCAATCTCCCACCTGTATTTTCAGGAATTCCATCAGTATGTATGATTAAGTTGAATATCAAATAATTCATATTTGAAAAATGGATTAAGAGGAAGATCGGATTACTCATAACTCCAAATCTCTTCTCCAATGATCTGCATAGCTTTTCTAGCCGCTCTGTGCGTCAGAAGCTTCTGCCTCACAAGGTCAATAGCTCTCGCAGTCTCCTCCAAGAGATCTACGGAGTAAAGAACGTGGTCACCTACCTCATGCCAACTGAGAGGTGTGAGGCATCTATACCCGTATAATGCTTGGATTGATGCCATGCTGATACTGGAATGATGGCTGTTATTACATGTGAATTCTACCAATGGTAGGTGGTCCTTCCAGAACCCTTTCCATTCAAGAGCACATGCACGTAACAAAACCTCATATGTTTGGATAGTGCGTTCTCTTTGTCTGTCATTCTGCTGATGATAAGCAGAATTCATCTTCAGTTCTGTCTATAATGCTGACATAAACTGGTGCCGAATTGCCAATACTAAGATGTGAACCTCGAATCTCTGTCAGATACAACCTCTTGAGGTATACCATGCAACCTAATGATATTATGAACATATAACCTGGCCAACTGAGATGGAGTGTAAGTCATGTTGACATGTATGAAATGAGCTGAGTTGGTCAATCTGTCAACAACAATCCAAATAGAATCATGGCCACCTGATGTCCTCGGCAGTCTCATGACAAAATCTATAGAAATACTCTCCCACTTCCACTCAAGAGTGGGAAGAGATTGTAACAACCCTAGCAGTCTCTTGTGCTCTATCTTGTCCATCTGATAAGTCACACACTTGCTAACATGACGAGCCACATCGGGCTTCATCCCATACCATCAAAAATGCTTGCTTAGATTACGATACATTTTCGTACTGCCAGGATGAATAGACAATCATGAACTGTATGCCTCATCAAGGATATCTCAATGCAACTGCTCATCATCGGGCACAACGACCCGACCAACCTTGTACAAAATGGACTATGTTTACCACTTCTGACCTTCTACTATGTGATCCCATAAGCTGCTGAATCACAGGGCGCAACAATAGATGTGGATGCACTCTCATGAGTGTATCAACCGATTAATGCTGCAAGCATATCCCATGCATACAATCAGTTTGTCGTGCCCTCTGCATGAGCCTTCCTAATGAGTGCATCTGCCACCATGTTTCCCTTATCGGAATGGTAAGAGATCGTGCAGTTGTAATCCTTCAGTAGCTTAAGCCATCTGTACTATCTCATGTTTAGCCTTCTGATCGAAAATATACAAACTCTTGTGGTCCCTAAAATTCTCAAAATTCACTCCACATAGATAGCACTAGATCTTCAAAGCGAAGACAACTGCCACCGACTCCAAGTCATGGGTGGGGTAATTCCGCTCATGCGACCTCAACTAACATGATGCATATGCAATCACGTGACATCACTGCATCAGTACCGCTCCTAAACCTTCTCCTGAAGCATCTGTATAAACTACATAATCCTGAGTGCCTGAAGGAAGTGCAAGAATGGGCGCAGTCATCAATCTTTCCTTCAATGTCCTGAAAGCTTGTTTGCATGAATCGTCCCAAATAAAAGGAACTTTCTTCTGTGCCAACCGTGTCAGAGGAAGAACAACTCGAGAAAATCCATTGACGAAGCATCTGTAATAGCCTGCTAGTCCAAGGAAGCTACGAATCTGAGTGACTGTCTTGGGCTGCTCCCAAGACATAACCGCCTCAATCTTCGTAGGATCAACTGCGATACCTGCTTTAGAAATGACATGTCCAATAAATGGGACATGGGATAACCAGAACTCATATTTGCTCAACTTGGCATACAACTTGTGCTTTCAAAGTATGTCTAGGACTATCTTGAAATCATATGCGTGATTCCATTCATTTCGAGAATATATTAATACATCATCAACGGAAACGACCACGAACTTGTCCAAGTATGGATGGAAGATCATGTTCATCATATCTATGAATGCCGCAGGGGCATTTGTGAGCTCAAATGGCATTACACCAAACTTATAGTGTCTATATCGTGTCCTGAATGTTGTCTTTGGGATATCCGATTCCGAAATCCCCAGTTGATGCATAGTAGAGGATAACATTTCTTCATCGTTTTCTTGTTCAGATGTCGGTAGTCAATGCACGATGTCATGGATCCATCTTTCTTCCTGATAAAAAGAACGGGAGCACCCCAAGGTGAAGTGTTCGACCTCACAAAACCCAATTCAAGTAACTCCTGCAACTCTACCTTCAGATCTCTCAACACAGCTGGTGTCATACGGTATGGGACCATCGAGATCGGTGTGTATCTGGTAGCAATGAGATCTCGAACTCAATCTCTTTCTCAGGAGGAAAACCTGGCAAATCATCAGGAAACACATCAGGGTAATCTGACACCACCCTGATGTCCTGTATCATTGTCTCTCTATCGAATGTCTCCCGAATAAATGCTTGATAAGTATCACATCCTTGATCGATAAGTCTATGAGCTCTCAATACTGAGATGTACTCCATTTTGGAGTCATGAATGTACCCTCAAAAGTAAAATTGGGTAAGTCTGAAATTCTGAGGATAACCATCTTCAGAGAGCAATCGACCAAAGCATGATGAGCTGATAACCAATCCATACCCAAAATCTGATCAAATTCGTCAAGCTGTAGTAAAAGACAATCTACGATTATCTCATGATCGCCAATCAACACTAGTATACCTCTAATTATCAATGTAATGACGAATAATTTGCCCCTGGCCCATGGATGTGATATGGAGGATCTAGGGGCTCTACAACTTTACCAACTAAAGCTACTAATCTTAAAGCAATGAATGAATGGACCGCTCCAAAATCAAATAAAACATGGAAAGGACAACTCGAAATTGAGACCATACCTTTTACCACATTAGCTACTAATCGTGCTTGCTCCTGAGTCACCACATGCAATTGTCCATGTCTCGTTGGTACAACACTCAAGCCGGACACACTCTGTATCTGTCTCCGCGACCTCCTAAAACTGGAGTTCCTACCATGATAACTCCCAGTATGTTTTTCCTGCGGTTGTGAAGGTTGTGGTTGCGATTGACACGCACTAGAGGCCTGGGGGCAATGAGACCGGTAGTGACCCCACTGATTGCACAAGATGCATTGAACTGACGGGTAGGCATGGTGGTCGTGTTGACGCTCCGAGTCGATCATGCTGTGGATCTCTCCACTCTCTGCCACCCAGATGATCGTGTTGCGCTGGTGCCACGTTTGTTTAGTGCCCCTCCTAAAGTAGTCGCTAGAGATGAATGATCACTGCTAAAAAATGTCGAACTGAAGGATGAAATGCTAGCCTTACTTCTGTTGTTGAAACGATCGCCGTATTAATCCAAATGACTGTTGTGGTATAGGTGCTGCTCTAAAAGAACTCCCAAAATGTCTCTCTATGATATCCTCAAACTTCTCCGCTGCATGGAACATATCATATTAATATCTTATTATTAGCAAAAAAAACTATCGTTCTATCTCATTTATTGAGTTAAAGAATATTAGAAATATTATTTTTTTAAATTAGTTTTCAAGTAATTTTTCTGATTTCCAGCCATTTCACCTAAATTCCATCGAAATTCCACCGAATTTCTCTTTCCATGCGTACCGAAATGAAATCGAAATCCGACGTTTAAGGCCTTGTCGGTCCTAGATGTAACGGTTCTGTAACCAATATCGTTTATAATGATTGTACTTTTTCTCTTCACGAGATTATTATATGGTATTAGATGCAAAAGGTGACACACGATTATGAATTTGAATGTCTTTCATTCCCTCTCAGACTCGTGATGAGTCGGAGAACTCTCTATCCGAGAATTTAATACGACCAGAAATATTATGAATGTTGTGTAGCGGGGTACCACTGCTCTGATACCATTCCTGTAACATCTACGGGATCTGGGTTACCCGCTTACACAACATTCAAATTGTATAATTTATGATTGGTCATAGTAAGATACAAAAATGAGGAAAAATTTTCATGGTTGAATGACGATTATAGTTTATAAACCAACCACATAATAACATGTGCTACTTCAGAATATTTCGCATTTATATCCATGTAGTACAACGTGTATCAAGAAAATTTTTCATCATTTGTAAATGTATCTTAGAAATATGACTGAAGAGAAATAAACACAAAAGATATACATTTATCTGTACAATGACTGTCATGTATACCGTTACAACTAATGTATGATCATTAAAAGCTAAGTGTCTTGAAAATAAACTATTGAGTCACAGACGTCTTTCCTGCCATCCATATTAGGAACAAAATGATGTCAACAAATGTTGAGTACAACCAAATTTATTAAAATAACATGTAATTAGATGGCTACAAAAAGGAAGCAAGTAGACAGGTAATGACATTGTATAATATTTAAACTTCTGAAAAGAAGGTTTTCTAGCTACTCAATATTCTTATCCCCTTTTTTCTTACTAATTTTCAATTATCAACACTTAATTATTTCCATGATTCATTATATGATCATGATGACAAAGGTGATCTAGATCTAAATTACATCCTTTTCCATTATTGTCAATTATAAGATGTGATGATAGATCTTATTGAATGTAGATGATTGATGGAGATTTCTTGATATGATCTTTATCCTCATCAGAACCTACTGGCGTAACAGTATCCAAACTCAAGCGGTGAAGAAGCCTCCTAAGAGACTCTTTCGTCTCGCTTTCCCAGTAGAAGTGCGGTCCAGGAAAAATCTAGGCAAACTCCAACTATGCCCCTGAGACGGGTGGGAGAGAATTTTCGGTCCGAGTCACTCCAGTTTTGCTTGACCGGTGTAGGAACGGGCTAAACGAGTTCGAAGAAAAATCAAGGGTCCTCCATCCTAGGAACCGTAATAGAACACACGATCAATGAAACCGATCAAGCGAAAACACATGGATCCCAGGGAAGTATACAAATTAGGAGCTCACGATAAAAATCGGGAAAGAGACTGGGATCCTAGACCCACGCACTAGCCGGCCGCTGCCCAATCTGGGCATCCTAACTCCAACCCAACTGATGGTCAATGCACCCTCGCACGATCAGGTGTAAGGGGCACCTTGACTGTCACAAATATCTATCATTACCAATGTTCATCAACCATATTGATGCACTTGATTATGGATTCAATTCATATGATCTTGTATGGTTAGGTTTACAGATCTAAAGTGATCCTTGTACGAGTATTAAAAGTTATCAAATCTAGAGCATTGTTCGAGATTGTATAAAGACCAACAAGGTATACATACATATAAGGGTTATCTAGTTGATGAACCATACAACAAAGTTAGAAGTAGACAGTCCTAGTGAGGTCAAACATTATATGATATGACAGAAGAAGAGTAACAATGTGTTGCATGTCCAGTATATATATATATATATATATATATGTGAGCATGAGAGCATGCATTCTGGACCACATGATCCTGTCTTCTCTCTCCTGGTTGAATCATGTGGTCCAGAATGCATGCTCTCATGCTCTCACAAAATTTGGCTCTCATAGGATCACTCCCCTCTCTCTCTATATATATAGAGAGAGAGGAGTGATTCTATGAGAGCCAAAACCTGTGAGAGCATGCATTCTGGACCATATGATTCAACCAGGAGAGAGAAGACAGGATCATGTGGTCCAAAATGCATGCTCTCATGCTCTCACATTTTTTTGCTCTCATAGGATCACTCCTCTCTCTCTCTCTAATTATATATATATATATGTGTGTGTGTGTGTAACCTTCATGACATACTCTCACACTCATTTACATATATTAAGGTGTATAATCTTAATTTATATAACCTTCATGCATATCTAACTCTCATCAAAGAAAAATGCAGAAAAAACATATTTGAATTATCCTTGTGAAATATAAATTTTAAGTAGAAGATAAATAACCTTTGCTTACATATAATTGTTAACCCCTATTGATTTTACCTCTCTTAGACTCTGAAATGTTCAAGATTGAAATACATGGTTCAATGGTTAAACCTATGATACGAACGATAAATTGCGTTCATGTAACCCTTGTAAATAGATATCTGATTTTTCATTTATTTGTGACTACTTAATTTGAACTGTTGGTAGATAAATAAAATTCATATGCTGCTAAATCCATGTAGCACCCCTTCTTGCACCATGAATTTCCTCTTAGGAACCCATGGCATGAGAGCGCATATTAGAGGGAGGGAGGAGGGGAAATAGAAAGAGAGAACAATTATATCCACCTGTGAATTGTTTTTATGTTATACTTACAAAGTTAACAAAGAATGCATGTGTAATGTATCTTTCCAGGATCAACATGTAGATATGAAGTACATGGGCTAAAATACAGATTATTTCTTCTAAAAAATACAAATATATTGGACCATAGTTAAATACGTGTAAATTTCCATTAAGGCATAATAAACAGAGGATACATTCCTCCAAAAATCATGTAACAACCCCTTTCAATCTGGGTTTTAAAAATGAAATATAAATACCGAATAACAATATTTTTTTAAGTAAGATTCCTCCAGTTCTCTTGTAAGGGAAAAATACTATTCATTTTAAAACAATCTAACACAATATTAGAGAGTAATCATCATTATTCAGTAGAAATAAAATTTATAACAGAATGACAACTGAGCTAAATGTTCTACAAAGTACAAATGTGCTTCATGAAATAACTATTAATCAATGAAAAATTGCATACAAACTCACACAAAATCAACTTTTGAATATGGAAATCAGCGGTTATCATTTGGTTAGCAATCAGATTCTAAATTTACAAATTATCACTGTTTTAACGAGAACAACTTACATGCAAATCCACACAAACTTCAACCTTTGAATTTGGAAACAAATGGTTAAAATTTTGGTTTTAAAATTCAAAATGTGTATAAACACACACATAACAAGAGAAGGATTTAATTGTACCTTTTGGATCTCCAAAATAGAGGAAGACGACTTCACAAATTACCAGCTGTAGCTGCTAAACATGCTGCAACAAGTAGCAACTCCGGCAGCAGCAGTTGCTGCTATTGTTAGCATCAACAGCGGAACTTGGCAGCGACATCAAAATGCAAGAGTAGCAGCAAGCAGCTGCTGCAATGGCATTAACAACTGGTTGCTTGAAGAAAGGCTTCTTCTGTGAAGGAAGAAGAGAAGACGAGAAATGGGAAAAGAAGAAGATGATGGTGATATAAATAAGAAGGGAAGGTTTAGGTGTCAACAATTAGAAGAGAAGAGGGCAGACGTGGGTGCATTGAAATTTGATATTTTTTTAATCTTTTATAACATTTATTTCTAACTTATTTACAATACTAAACTCATCACTATTTTCACCCTGAATCTCTAATTCAGATGAATAATAGCTCATTTTGATTGTTTCAGAGTGACGATAAAAAAATATAATATTCATATTTTTCTGAGCTAAGATGGATTCATAAATTGATGAAATATGATTTTGATTATGATTAAATTTTGCGATTTAAACGGGTCAAACGACCTCCGATCGACAAACAATTATGTGTCAACAATTAGAAGAGAAGAGGGCAGACGTGGGTGCATTGAAATTTGATATTTTTTTAATCTTTTATAACCTTTATTTCTAACTTATTTACAATACTAAACTCATCACTATTTTCACCCTGAATCTGTGATTCAGATGAATAATAGCTCATTTTGATTGTTTCAGGGTGACGATAAAAAATATAATATTCATATTTTTTTGAGCTAAGATGGATTCATAAATTAATGAAATATGATTTTGATTATGATTAAATTTTGCGATTTAAACGGGCCAAACGACCTTCGATCGACAAACATTCGATTCGATTGGTTTTTGATTTATCGAAACGAAATTTGTGATGGTTTCAATTTATTTTGCAGTTCGGATCGTGTCACGTCTTTTCCGTTGACACAAAATTTGATGATCGATTTTTGGTTGATTGCATCCAAACGAAATTTGATTTGCAAGCTATGAATCGATTTGGGTTTATTTAATATTGATTGATATTTTTATTGAATCATACATACCCAAGTCGAGCCGGATTCGGTGTTAAATCTGAGTGTTACATTTCCCCTCACCCCTTCCCTCGCTACTTCTGTGGCTCAGTAAAGTCAACTTGAACTAAGAAGAGAAGTGCGCAACATACATCTAGGTCCTTTCTTTGACTATGCCTCTTAATATAGATAGACAAGGATAAATTCTCAATAAGACTCTCTAAACTGACTATTACCCGCAGGTGATAGAGCGTGAAAGGGGAACCTAGCTCCTAGGGGTTCTCGTAGCTATTCCAATATATCCATCGATTAGCAGACCTTTCCTTTCCCCTAGGTTGAAGGGATCCTCCCCTCTTTCCTCCTTACCGATTAATAATGTTCATTAATATTATGTCGTTTTATTTCGTTTCAGTGACGCGAAGCAGTAGTAAGAAACATGCAACCAAGCAAAGGAGCCAAAGCCTCAATCAGTTGTGAGTGTGTGAGTACGCAGAGACAACATATAGTAGGTACGACTTCAGTCAGTGCCTTTGCATTTAAGCATAGTAAGAGATTTCTCAATCTCAAGGAAAGAAAACAAATTGGTAGTCGTGATGATATATTCCTATTAAGTTTACAAGATGGTCCGTATACTATGAAATATCTACAAGTTGCTCCCTGGGCTTAAGGAGGAACACACCAAACATGGGAGTCGTGTTCTAATATATGTTAATGTGAGGGGCAAGTTGTAGAAAATTTCAGACGTGCAGGCTGTGTAGCTTTACATAAAATTCAACCAAATCCAACCATAGATTAGATTACCTGTTGGTTGTTTTGTTGATGAAAGAGTCCGCTATTTTCATCCTCAGTTTGAGTTCATACTCCATAGTCAACTATTAACCAATTTTGTGGAAGTCGATCACCACCCAATTGGCCCCCACCCTCTTGGATTCCGCCGCAACTACACCATCGCCCGCCGCCTCCCCTTCCAGGGACATTACCGCCTTTATCCTCATGTTGATTTGCAACTCACAACATTTGCTCACTCATCAGATCTTTAATCTGATCTTTCTTTCTCTATATAATAAATACGAATTCAACCATACCTCATCATGCTCTCCACCATGGAACTGAGTGCCATATGCGAGCATGACACGGAAACCTCCCCCGTCGCTATCCCCATCGCAATTCCGGCTGCGGTCAGTGCTGCGATTGTTGCTGAACTTGGGGAAGCTCCGTAGGCGCCACCTCCGACCTTAGAAATGTGAAGACATCTATTGGTGCCAACAAACTGGAATGTACGAGGAACTTGTTGTGTTGGGTACCTTTTGGCGGAGGAAGAATGACAGCGAGGAAGGTAACGAAGTTGCTTGGGCGGACGACGCGGGTGAGAGCCCACTGGAGAGCGGACTTGGAGATCTTATGCTCTGCCTTCACGGCGACCGCATCGACGTTCTCCAGCATTGCTTTAATGAAACAAAATAACTATACTATAATAATACTATATGCAAGTTTTTTTGTGCCATAGGTGTTTTTTTATTTTATATGTGTATGGGGTCCAACTCAATTCTCCCTTGTATAATAGTAACAAACAAGTCTAATAAGTATGGATTCATCACATATATCCAAATTCGAGCATTTCGACATATTCATTTGGCGCCATGGTCTCTCCTCCTCCACCCTGTTATCTCTTCAATGCTCTTGTGTTTGGAGAAATAGATAAAAGGGAAGGGGGGAGGGGGGCGTTACAAGTTGGGACTGTTGGAGTACACGAACATGTTTCCACCCAAGTGGAATCGATACAGATTCATTCACAATTACTTAGGTTATTATGATCAATTTAAATTGATGCCTTGTGGGGGGGGGGGGGGGAGGGACCAGAAAGCCCATTATACCTTGCTATCTACAACCAATGTACATCCAACAGTTGGATCTTTATCAAATGGCCCTCAACTTAGAAAAATCCTCTTCCAACTAAATCCAAATGGCCCTCAACTAAATCCTCTTCCAACCAATGCACTACTTCTATGCACCGTGGAGCCGTAAGATGAAAATCGAATAGCTCATGAAATTTGGAGAGCATTTCAGCACAATGGCCCATCCTCCTCACTCTCTCCTTTCTTAGGTTTGGCTTGTTTATCGCAAGGTAAATTACATCATGTTAAGTAATGAATTTGAGATCTATGTATTTGAATCCGATATATAGTCGATGTTTCACACATATTTTTCTTTGGTCTCTGGTTATTGATTTATTATCCATATGGACCATTTGAGTGATTTTGAAAAGAAAAATTTTCCATTCACTATTATCTTTTACCTTTCAAATATCCAAACCCTCATTTATCACTACTGAGAAAGCAAGCGTTGAGAACAAGGGCACCAAAGCACAATAGGAGCGTGATGAGATATGATTGACTATGCATTACTGTAGAGATATTTTTTGGCTTATGTATTGTTTCTCTATTTATCTTTTCTTATGTATCTCCTATGTAATTTATCCAAAGGTCTATCCCTTAGAAGAGAGCCTAGGGTTCATAGGAATAAATAACGTAAGATGAAAATCCAATAGCTCATGAAATTTGGAGAGCATTTCAGCACAATGGCCCATCCTCCTCACTCTCTCCTTTCTTAGGTTTGGCTTGTTTATTGCAAGGTAAATTACATCATGTTAAGTAATGAATTTGAGATCTATGTATTCGAATTCGATATATAGTCGATGTTTCACACATATTTTTCTTTGGTCTCTGGTTATTGATTTATTATCCATATGAACCATTTGAGTGATTTTGAAAAGAAAAATTTTCCATTCACTATTATCTTTTATCCAAACCCTCATTTATCACTACTGAGAAAGCAAGCATTGAGAACAAGGGCACCAAAGCACAATAGGAGCGTGATGAGATATGATTGACTATGCATTACTGTAGAGATATTTTTTGGCTTATGTATTGTTTCTCTATTTATCTTTTCTTATATCTGTCATATGTAATTTATCCAAAGGTCTCTCCCCTATAAGAGAGCCTAGGGTTCACAGGAATAAATAACTCTTCCATTTTCCCTAACATGGTATCAGAGCGTTGATCCTAAGCTGGAGCTCTAGTACCCGGAGAACCCTAGCCCCCTCACCTTCAAGACTCGGTGGCGGTGGTGGCACATCCCCTCCCCTCTTCCTCAGCTACGGTGGTGTAACCCTCCATCTCCCTCTCCCCTTCTCGACATCGACGATGACACAACCCACCGCCCTTCCCCTTTGGCAGCGGCGGCGAGTAGGCTGACCCCCACTGCGTTGGCGGTGCGCATGCCGAAAGCCCTCCGACGGCTGCGTGTTGTGCAGATCCCCTCGTGGCTCTCCTCTACCTCATTCTTGCTTAGAGGCCCGATCATGGTGATGGGTTTGATTGCATGAGTCAACACATGAGATCAAATCCCTATATGTTTATGTAGACAAACTTTTATTGGTCTACGAAACCCTACTTTTCTTCTTCTAGTATTATGCCGGAGAGCAAGGTCGATGTTCGCGCCATTGGCTCTTTCAGAGATCCAACGCCGATTGTCAAGATGGACGAGATAAACTACGAGCTCTGGGTCATGCTGTTCATGAGCTTTATGAAATACACGGGTAAGAAAATCATTCTTACCGAGGAGGAGCTGGCTGGGAAAACATGAGCCAATGCCTCATGGGAGGCAGATGATGCATACGCTAAGGTCTGGTTGTCTGGTACTTTAACGATTGAGGTTGCCAACAATGTGCTATATCAGCGCAACGCCAAGGCGTTGTGGGATATCCTCGGCCCGCCTTATTCCCAGGCGAGGAATGAGACCAAGATACTACAGTTACGACATGATATTTTCACCATCAAGTAGAATGGACGACCACTACATTCTTTGTACACGTCCATGCGTGGGATTTTTGAGAAGACGCACAATTTCATGCCCCTCACATCTACTCCTGAGCAGCGAAAGACATATCAGAATGCTACTACGGTTGGTGTCTTCCTTGCAACGGTAGACTCTGAATGTGAAGCTGCTCGATCAGAGATCCTAGCGGATGCTGCCATTCTTCTAATGGAGGAGGCTTTCAAATGACTCAGTAGGATTATTGTCCCATCCTCTACTTCGAGTCAGACTTCTGTGATGGCAGCCTCCCGTGGTAGAGGGCTCTTCTCAGTTCCGTGGACGTGGGCGTCATGGTAGAGGAGGTCGTGTTCGCAAGCCATGCACTTATTGTCATTGTCCTGGTCATACGGAAGATACATGCTACTCCAAACATGGTTTTTCTTCTTCCGCTCTTATAGAGGATCAAGAAGATTCTCGTGTTGCTGCTTCTTTGGATCAGAGGTGTGATGACCTCGTTGCTCGACTGAGGGACATTATGTCTTCAGGCAGTTCCCTTGACTCCTCGCTTACTCCAGGAGGCCAATCGGATGTTGCAGCCGCTGTGTCCTCCAACACCTCAGGTAGCACCTATGCTCTTACTGCTTGTTATGGGTCTGATATTAAAGAATGGATTATGGACTCTGGAGTAACATATCTCATATGTAGCTGTAGAGATCAGCTTGCAGCTTACAGGCAGATACCTCCAAGGAGAACTACTATTATAGCAGATGGGGTCCATTCCCCGGTTACAGGATAAGGGGAGATCACTCTGACACCGTCAATGCATTTGTAGAATGTTTTACGTGCCCTTGACTTTTCTCTGAATTTATTATCTATCAGTCAGATTACAAAGGATTTACATTGTCGGGCTATTTTTGATCCATCATATCTTATTTTTCAGGACATACTTAAGGATAGGGTGATTGGTTGTGGCTGTGAGCAGGGTGGCCTCTATCGACTGTTTCGAACCCCCTATGCTAGCCTATCTTCTCAGTCTTCTGGATTAGTCTCTCCTTTCACATGGCACCTGCGCTTTGGTCATCTCCCTCTATAGAAGATGTGTCATGTCCTGCCTCAGATCTCTCCTCTCTCTTCCTTCCAGTGCGAGGCTTATCAGTTGAGAAAGCATCATAGATATGCTTTTCTTAGTCGTCTGAATCAGAGCAATAACTCCCTTTTTGAGTTATTTCATATTGATATTCGGTGTCCGAGTCGTGTTCCTGATCACTGGGGACATATGTTTTATCTGGTTGCAGTTGATGATTTCTCTCATTTGTCATGGGTGTTTTTGTTGAAGAATACATTTAAAGCAGGGATGTTATCAAAACTTTTATTAATAAAATACATAATATTTTCTCTTCGTCTGTGAAGTTTGTGAGAACAGATAATTATTTGGAATTCTGTACGCATTCTCTCTCAAAATATTTTTCATTCCGTTGTATTATTCATCGAAAGTCGTGTGCATATACTTCTCAACAAAATGGTGTTGCAAAGAGAAAGCATCATCACATTCTCAATGTTACCTGTACTCTTCTCATTTAGAGTCATGCTCCACATTCGTTTTGGGGTGATGCAATTCTTACAACATGTTATCTTGTGAGTCGCATGCCCTCCTATGGTCTAGGAGAGAAAATTCCTTTTTCGTAGGCATTTCTAGAGAAGGAATTGTTCTCTCTTACTCCTCATTTGTTTGGTTCGGTCGCGTATGTCCACCAGTTGTCTCGAGGTTTAGATAAGCTCTCTCTTAGAGCCGTCAAGTGTGTGTTTGTTGGGTAATCCAGGACATAAAAGGGATATCGTTGCTATGATCCCTTGAGTAGGAAATATTACGTGAATGATGATGTTATATTTTTTGAGTCGGTTATGTACTTTTATCCTACAGGTGATATGTTGACCTCATCATTTAAGGATGTTGAGGTTTACATGCCACCTCCTCCTATGAGTACACAACCAGTCCGGTCTATACCGGTGGTTCCAACCCAACCACCATTGCCTCCTCCACATACATCACCTTCTCCTATACCACCATAGGTGCATGTTGTTCCACCCTTCCCGCATTTCTGTACTCAACGACCGTCGTCTGCTCATGGTCAACGCCCGTCATCCAGCACATCCCATGTATGTACTAACAACAAGGATTATAACGATGGTTATAAAGATATGTCTGAGCAGGATCCTTTGCAGGAGGCTAGTCCTCATTATGAGGAGTTGTCTGTTGACTTGGTTGTTCCAATTGCCATTAGAAAGTAGCGACTAGGCTTAGTCGAGTCTATTGCCCCCCTGACTCGACTAGTCAGCCGATTTTTACATAGAAATTTTTTACTTTTATTTTTTTTTGATTTTTTAAAAATAAATTTATTCTAATACACTTAATGTTATATTTAAAGTCAATTACTTCTTCCGTTTCATTATGATAGTATATAAAATATATAAATCTATGCAAAAATATAGGAATATATGTATACAATTGATTTATATATTTAAAATAGTTAAAAAAATTCGAAACCGACTAATGGCCGACTAAATCTGATTATTCGCTCGATTGCCGATTAATCCTTAGTCAGTGACCAACCGACCGAGTACTGACTATCGATTTCTGCAACCTTAGATATACCCAAGAGGGTCGACTATAGTCATCGACAAAACTATCAAATAGTGACGACCACTTAATGTGTGGACCGAACAAGTCCCCCAAACATCACAATGAACAAGATGAAAAACAATAGTACTACGAGACTTGGTACGAAATGGAACCGAAGCTCAATGGTGTTTCACAAACTCACACACCTCGCACTGAAAGGGCTGCAGAGTAGAGAGTTCAGGAAACATCATGAAGATGGCCATGGCAGAGGGAATCCCAAGGCGTAGATGCCACAGGGACGGGTCACGCGACACCAACAAACTTGGAGTCCGAGGGTATGTCAAGATAATATTTAGATCATTCTTTTCATGACCTCCCACAAAAAATCTGCCTCATCTGGATGTCATGAAAATAGCAACAAGACTCATCAAGTAGCACACGGCAATGAAGCTCAACACAAAGCTTGTAAACTGACAACAAGCTAAGAGGAAAATCAGGTGTACAGTGAACGGATCTTGGAATAGAATTCCATAGTTGCGACAGTAGTAATCAATGATTGATTCCCATTAGCGACTCAAACTGACTTCACATAGGTGGATGGCACGGAGGAGGTGAGCATATTACTTTCTTTAGTTAGATAAGTAGAGACATCAGTATCAATAATCCAAGCTAGAGCAGGAGTGACAACAGAGTTGGCTACCTGAAGGAGTAGCTATAGCAGCAGTGGTAGTGTTACTAGTGGTAGTAAGCCTTGGAGTCTGAAGGATCTGCATCAGGCAGGAGTAATCTACGACATTAAGATGAACAGTCTTGCCACTGGAGGTCGCTGGGGACGTCTCTTCCCTATCATAGGCATCTTCAGATGCATTATTGGTGTGATAAGAAGGTACACCAAACTTCTGTCAGCATCATTCAGTCGGGTGGTTTCACAGACTATAATGAGTGCATGGGGCAGTAGAGTCTCGCCCACGGCCACGGCCTAAGAATAAACATCTCTCATTCGTTTCTCTTTTCCATAGTATACAATGATTTATATGTAAATCACACCAAAGAGGTCAATAAAAGAGAAGACTGTTTACTTACAATCTTGCAACCATTAATGTTTACTTATCTAATAGTCTAACCATAAAATTCCAACTAACACTATAGTTCTTGACATTGAATTCCATTGAAATGCTTGATAAAAACTTTTTTTTATATTCAAATCAGTTATTGGTAGTTGTGTACGTTTCAAATAAAAGAGAAGACTAATGATTTATTAAACCAGCTAGAAACTTATAGATGTAGCATTCACCACTGCTAAGCCTGGCTGAAAAAAGTACTTCAACCTGGGGGTGACGCTTTGTGACCTCATCGACTGTCTCGATGCGCCTCGAGGCATGCCTGCATGAAAAATGAGATCGCTTCACATTTTCATGGAAACTAGCCTCGAGGCATACACCTCAAAGCCTCAAAGTGCATTCTTAAAATAATGCAAAAGATCTTATTCCCGTATTTCCCACCATCATCTCTAACAAAGGAGAGACTAGTAGAGCTCTTTCCTTCCATTCTTTATAGGAAGTTTCTCAACCTTATACGTGTAAATTCAAGATCTTCGCTTCCATTCTTTATATAAGTAATTGATCATATAGAATCTACAACCTAGCCCCGCTCATCAACCTCTGAGTGTTCTTGACGCAATGCTCCGGTACCTCTCGTGTCCATTAGGAAATTGCTGCATCGTTTTAGAAGATATATTCTATATTGTATTAACTAGCACACATGTGTTCTTTAACGACTACATAACTTACCATAACCATCTACAAATCCTCAGTAAAGGAAATTTATTTGTAGTGATTATGTATTGAACTTTGATTTTGCCACATGAGGAAAAAAAAGAAAAGAAAAGCAGTATGTAATAAATTAAGATGACCATTTTTTGCAGATATGAACTTGTTTTGGTACACACAAGAAGCATATGCGATAACAAGAAATGGTTGGACATGTTTAAGGATTCTGGGATTGTAATATTTTGTGTTGCATTGAGCGACTACGATGAAGACTGCGAAGATGCTGACGGGAATCCCATAAACAAAATGTTAGCAAACAAGAAGCTGTTTGAAAACATAACAACACATCCTAATTTTGATCAGATGAACTTACTTTTGGTGCTCAACAAGTTTGACTTGTTTGAGCAGAAGATAGAACATGCTCCGCTAAACTTGTGTGAGTGGTTCAGTGATTTCATTCCAATGAAGAACAAGTCCAAAGATAGCAATAAGATTACATCGACTGCAGAGAGGGCTTCCCACTATATTGCTTTCAAGTTCAAGACGCTCTTTGCTTCGCTCACCGGCAAGCGACTGTATGCTATACTGGTCAATGATTTTGATGCAAACTCCGTGGATATAATGTTCAGATATGCAAGAGAGATCCTAAGGTGGGAAGGTGAGAAGGCATCATTTAATTCCGAAGAAGCATCAACAGATAGTACAGATACAACATCATCCACTTCCTATTGACTTTTCATCTATATCTTCTGTTAGCATGCGTTCAATTGACATTCATTTCAGCAGGCATATGATATTTTCAAAAAAAATGATGAATTGTAAAAAGATCATAATTTTTCTGTTCATTCGAAATATTCTTTAGCGGTTGATGTTTTAATGGAGACTCAGATTTGTGAAAATTGCTTATGAAGACGAATCATTCTACAATGCCAAAACCGGAAATTTTGATTAACAGTGTTGTTTCTTCGAAAATTCAGCAAATTTGTGCTTGTTTCTTTCAGTAGATATGAACACGATGTTGGAGATGGAACGCTGCGTGAGTTCTCTGTGATTAACGCATTTATTTCCTAGTCTCGCGTGTCTCTGGGGCTTGGTCAGCTGATACATTTATCCCATGCTGATTGAGTACGTACCGAAATATGCATCCATGTGTTCATCTCCTTGCAGAACTCTCAGGACCTGGGATGAACACAATGCTTCAAACAATTCAGGAAACTACTGTAGATTATACTTGTGGTATAGCAGCAGGTTTGACGTAATACACGTACATATGGCTATAAAACTTAATCCATGCATCCCCTACCTCAAATTTCCGTGACAATTAATCAGAAACGGTCTCTCAATCTAAGGGAAACAAAACAAATCGGTAGTCGTGTTGATATGTTCCAACAAGTTTATGGGACGGTCCTAGACTTTGGTATATTTAAAAGTTGGTCCCTAGGCTTAAGGAGGAACACGCCAAAAACCCAAGATACACACTGCTTTCCACAGCCAACGTACCACAGCTTAGCAAATCCCCTTCCAACGGTATCCGCACAACTTCTCACTCTCTTTCTCCCTTTTTACGAGACTTTGAGATATATTCGTATCTAGGGGTGTCTATTAAGGGTGTCTATCGAGTTGAATGAGTCAGTCTACTGTTGTAATATTTGGTCGAATGGAGCGAATATTCGTATTATGTGGGGTGACCGAATAGAATATTGTTATTCGATCAACATTCAATCCAACTCAAATATTCTCGAATATTCAGGTATTTGACCGACTATTGCAACAAGTTGCTGATTTTTTTTATTTTCTTATTTTTAAAGGCTCCCATTTATCTCGTTATCACGATAAATGTTAAAGCTCCATATATGTAACTTGTTAATTGGTATTTTTATCTTGGACTCTTATTGATTGATGACCATATATGTTAAATATTTAAGAAAATAAGGGGTCCTTTCAAGAAGGTGGGCTTTTCCTGGATGAATGGAAAGCGTCAGTTAGATTTCAATAGTTCTTTATCAAAAAGGATATTTTAGTCAATGTATTTTCATTTTGTGTTTGAATTTCGTTTTGAATTTAAATTTCATTTAGTATTTTTATTTTACCGTTTTTAGTCTGAATTGGCATTTTTTGTTGGTATTTATGCGATGAGGCTTCACCACATTGTACCATTTTCATGTTATGCAGATGGTGGAACTCTTTGTAAAATACACATTGGTATCGTAAATTTGTAACATGCTTTGTAAAATAAATCAAAGTTAGTAATACTTTTATTGTTATAATTGTAATTTAGTAATGTGTTTATAAAAGTTCATGCTTATTTTGTATTATTTATATGGAGATATAAAGGTAGTACTCATGCTCCCTTTTATAAAATTTCATGATTTATTGTAAAATTTATATTTTATTCTTTAGCAAAAAGTAGATTGTTAGAAATAGATAAATGAAGCAATAAATGAAAAAAACATGAAAGCCTAAGAAACAACATGAAATTTATAAAAAAAT